>JAYESA010000004.1:121777331-122182331 GCA_036927795.1 Iris macrosiphon
ACAGTGTCAAAGTCATGTACGCTATACAACAAGAATTATAGAGAGAATTAACATAATGGAAACTGTCAGATAATATACTCGCCTGGGGTCCTGCTGCTGGCAATAATAATGTCCGATTTTGAGGTCTTATTTGAACAATCCAATAGTCCTATAGACATCATATAATACAATATTGCATCAGATATTACTCTAACACATAATTATAAATACTCTGACTTAGGGCTACGCTATGTATGACACTGGTCAACTAAGGTCAAGTGTGCGTCAATTGCACGGGTGTCGCATCTGCAAATGCTGTACAAAATAGACAGTCAATGATACGGTCTTGCAAGAACGTCAGTGTACATATGGCAGTCTTCTAACATGTTACATGGTCACGGTCAATACGGAATATCCGTATCTATACTCGGGTCACCTAGTACATATACAAATATACATATTATTAATTAGCAATAACATTAATACTCATAAATTACAAATATAATAGATATATGTATATATACTTAATAGAATTAATATTATATGTATAATATAAAATATATACTAGGAAATACTTTATACAATACATATACATATGAATATATGCTAATTTAGGATTATACTATATATACATATACCAAAATACATTTAACCTATACTAATACATGTACCATTAGCATATACTAATTAGGTTCATGATGAATCTATATATACATCAATATACACCAATCGAATACGTACATGCGTACGTGTATGCAAGGGGGAGAATGCTAACCTGTGCGCATGCACGACGACGACGGGGATGACGACGGTGTCCACGACGACGACGAAGACGAAGGTGACGATGACGACGACGACGAGGATGACGAAGACGATGATGACGAAGGTGGTGATGCTGGTGGAGGAGGATGGTGGTACGGGGTGGTGATGCTGGTGGCACTGGTGGTGTAGGGTGGTGGAGAGCCCAGGCGGGGGAGGCTCGGCTAAGGGGGAGGCTCAGGATGGTGTAGAGTGGTGGTGTAATGGAGGAATAGGGTGGCTGCTGGAGGAATTGGGTGGCTTCTGAAGGTGACGAGCTGCTCCGGCAAGGGGCTTGAGGCGAGCTGCTCTGGCGTGCTGAGCTCCGGTCGAGGTCGGGGGACAGTCGGCTCAGCGAGGACTGGGTCGTGCGCGACGGCTCAGTGGGTCTCGGTCGAGTTCTCCGGCGAGGGGAGGCCGTTCAGGCGGGGGTGGCTCGATGTCAGTGGAGGGAGATCGACGCGGGGATTCAACGGGAAGTCGATCGATGGGGGGATTCAACGGGACGTGGCCGTATTAATGGTAATGGTGGTGGCCGAACTGATGATGGTGGTGGTGGTTCTTCAGGTGCAGCGGAGTGGTGGCTCGTGGAGGGACGGGCTCGCCGGGGTTGAAGGAGTAGCCGGGGGACGCTCGGGTTAAAGCAGTAGCAGCCGTGGAAGAGGGAGCTCAGCCGGGGTTGGCCGGGATCGGGTGATGGTGGTGGAATTGGTTTTCTTTCCCCTTTTTTTAAAAGGAGGAGAAGAAGAAGAAAGGAAGAAGAAGAAGAAGGAAAGAAATAGAAAAAGAAAGAAGAGGCTACGATTTGTGTGAGGAGGGAGGAGAGAGAATGGGGGTTTCCTAAGGTGTGGGGATTAGGGCCTGCTTGGGAAGGTTGTATGAAGAGACATTTTATAGGGAATGGTGAGTGGAAAATGTGTGGTGATGATGCTCCCTTTTTGAATGAATGGCCATGATTGATCATGGAGAAATTATTCATACAAGGAGAGGGGTTGGGTTGACTAGTCAAGAAGGGCTTCTCCATTTGGTTTGAACCAATGGGGTGTTGACACCTAATGCAGCATTTGCAAATAAGTCCCTTAAATTTGGATATTTGCACAGACACATGAAATGATAAAAATTTGGTGTTTGGTGTTTTGTAGGGTGAGGGGATATTGTGTGTTTTGTATGGGCTTTATGATAGAGTATTTGGATTAAATTGGGTTAAAATTGGACTAGTCAAGTTGGTATCCCCAATTTAATTAGAAATAAATGTAAGCGGTGTTCTAAAATTAATTGAAGGTACATGGGGCCAAAATTGAGTTGGACAGAAGTGTCATGAATGAAGTAGACTCAGAATAGAATATTACCCTAATTTGGGTTGTACGAAATGGGTCGAGATTGTGTCTCCAATTTCGATTGGAACGTACAAGGATACAAAATTGAATTTATTCGGATTTTAAAATAAACGTCCGCGACGAATATTGTGCGACTAAAATGAAGCACAAGAGAACATAATTATAAGTTACACAAAGGTCAGAAAAGAAGGCAGACATGTCTAGGACAAGGTTGTAGAATTTATTGAAAGACAATGGCTAGTGTAGTGCTCTAATTATCGAAGCAACGGTAATGCGCAACAATGAAATAAAAATTACGGCAATTTAAATATAATTAAATATTATGCAATCATTTATACATTAATTTATGAAAAGATAAAAATACCCCAAATCTGAAATATGGGGGTGACAAGTCTACCCTCCTTAAAAGAATTTCGTCCTCGAAATTTAAGATCCTCAATAGTTGTATGTATTCATTTATATTATTTCTCCATCAAAATTTAATTCATCAAACCATATAATCATGAAGCAAATCCATATTGTTATTTCACAAAATTTCTTTCAAAATTCTATAAGTATCATATTCCTGCAAATCTTCAAAATTAAAAATCAAATTCCATTCTTTTCACGATCTCCTCTAAAATTTTAAATAAATCACGAAATACAAAATTTACTGTCCAATCCTTTAATTGACATCCAATCAATGCATATAAAAATAAATCTTATCCGAAAAGTTTGTATTCAAACACTAACCCATTAATCATCTTACTCCTCAAATTTTGAGTAAATCACTAAATACAAAATTTACTACCCAATCCTTTAATTGAAATCCAGTCAATACATATTTATAAAATTAAAAAAAAATCTTATCCCAAAAATTTGAATTTAAACTTATAATCCATTAGTGATCTTAATCCTCGATTTCTTTTTTTTTTCCACACAATAATCAAATAATGTAATAGTTATGAAATCTTCAATACCATATTCAATATAAGTTCATAACTTGCAGTCCAATGAATATAATGATAATCTCCTTAATTTCCTCAAATTTTAATGACAAATTTAATCATATCTTAATCTTCATAAAAATCAATAATTTAACCAATCGTCAATTCTGTCATATTAAGTCCTTAACTCTTTATTTATCCTTGAAATTTAAGGCACCTTGTCTCTCTTTTTCAAGTCATAACCTCTTCATAAATCTTCACTACGGTCAAACCCTCAACAATCAAAGTCTAAGAGAATCCTACCTATAGTTATACAACACATAATACAACACGCAATCTAGATAAAATATGCAATCTAGATGAAACATGCATGGTTATGGTCTCTTTTGTCATGGTATTATAGTCTCTCTCAGGGTGTACTACTAACTACATTCCTAGCAAAAAGATTATTGATACAAACTACGGTACTAAGAAATCAATCAAAAGACAGAAAAAGGAACATGAGGAAAGAACAAAATATAGTCTTCTAATCCATTATTGGGACATCTTCAACCTCTATCATACACTTAACTCTGGCACATTTATTCAAAAATTCCTGTCCCTACACACTGTTACCCATATCAACTAATCACTAGTCCACCACATCCATGAATACATCCTTATTTCATACACCTGTCTATTGATACCTAGATCTGATACCAAGAATCTCTAACATAACCATAGGTCAATGATGCATCCCAAGTTTGATACCTGTATCCCTTTAGGTACCACTATTTCTACTACAAGCATACTCACTGCTAGCTCTCTTACCTACTACAATTGTTTATACTAGTTGTTCTTATCACTCAAGTGCACACCAAGTGCAACACACCATACTAAGTACTGCTCTCTCTAATACAACTCTAGATGGACACCCAAGTCAGTTTGCAGTGCCATCTCAATCATGCTCAAGTCAATAGATCCTTACACATGTATATCATCTACTCATATACTAATATATACTTCTTACCCACCATAAAATTTTATCCTCAAAATAAAATCATCAAAATTTACTTCTCGAACGATTTAAAATAAAATGCATATACTTTCCTCAAAAGTCAAATGCTCAAATATTGAAATATTTTTTTTTCACTTCCAAAATCTTTATAGCTTTGACTATGTTTATTGAATTAAATTTTAACCCTCAAAAATTTTAAATACATAAAATCTTAACTCCTCAAAAATTCTTTAAAAATTGAAATTCATTCCCACTCTTCAAATTATAAATTTAAATCCACAAGTATACATATAAATACTCACAGTCTCTAATACTCAAGGTGCACACAATACACCCATTGTCTACAACTCTCAACTGTGTACTAAAATTTGTACTGCCCGGATTACTTGCAATATTACTTCCAATAATCAAAGTTATCATCACACATATCTTCTCCAATGATTTTTTATCTATATTAATTGATACACCAATCTAATTATCATCATACGAACTACTTACTGTTATTAGCACATTGCTCAATAATTCCTTGATATAGAATCACTAGCACTATTGGTATGGTAACACTAGCTTCATCATTAGATCACCTCATCACACTTATTAAAACTCACGGTTATTTGCACTTTTTATAATACACATGTTTTACTTCAATCTCAAGGGCAGGCATATGGTTTCATATCTCGATTTATGTATACGTATCTCCCTTTTTAATCTTTTACAGACTGTTACACTAGTTTGTGATACACTTCATATCTCCCATGATCCCTTTTGATATTTCTCAACCCATGACACACCATTAGAATTTTTTAATACTCATGCTTTCCACTTTCATGAAACTTCCGTTTTTCTGATACTTATCACCCACTGTGCATCCTGCACATAATTTTTAGACACTCTTTCACCTATTGCTTCCAACACATCACTTGCCTCAATATCAGGTGATACATCCATCATTAGTCATATATTGGTACACTCAGATCAAATCACATATCAAGGCCTTACTTTTATCTGTAACACAAGTCCTACTACTTAGCACAATGTATTTTTATTCTCTCACACCCTCTTATACACTTATGGGTATCCTCCTACTATGGCACACTCATAAATTCTCTTTATGCATATATATTTCTTTACTCTTGACACACCCTAGTAATCAATCATCAAATTTGAATATCATGCTCCATTAATTTTCAACACAAATCTTTGATACTTAATTATTTACATAGATCATCCAATTACATAAATTCATGACTATCCAGGACTGGTATGCTGGCTCTGATACTAACTCTTGGAACTATCACTGATGCTCTTTACTCCTTCTACTTATAATACCAATACTAATAATAATGACACATTATCATAGAACCATTGCTACAAGGCACTATGCAATGGGTATCTCTAGATTAATGCCTACTGCTCATATGTCCAACTAAGAAACACTTATAAACTAACAAGTCACACTCAGTCAACACTAATACAAGATGCAGACATAACTGTAAGTCACTAATTATCATACTAACAAGGAATCCTCAAAGAAAAGAAGCTCAAAAATGAACTGGATTAAGGACTGAAGGTATTTCTCTGTAATAACGAAATAGATAAGTATTGAGATAAGACTTTAAGAACTATTTTAAGATACAACCTGATAATCATACACGTTTATCAGAAATTATGACACTTAGAATCCTCGCCATGCTAGTAAGCATAAATGCGATAAACGACAGGTTCCGTAACTAAGGTATGCAACTCTATAATCATGTCATCTAGAATCCTCGCCACGCCAACCGGTATGGCTACGAGAGACTCTATGTTTCATAACTACATTATGTATATCCAAGTCAGGTTCCTACGTTCTCGTCACGACAGCTAATATGGCTGCGATAAACTCTAGGTTCCATAACCAAAGTAGACATTTTACCTTTCTCACTGTCCTCATCAACATATGTCATCAGATGATACCGTAAAGTTCAGTCCGTAAAATTTATCTCGATATAAAATCAAAACTCAACAACGATACCAAGAATTAAATTTAACAACTGGTCAACAAGAATCAAACTCAACAATGATACCAAGATTTTAATTTAATAACTGATCAACAAGAATCAAGTTCAATAACAACAAGCGAGAGCGGACGAAAGCAAGGAAAAAGATTTAAATTAGAAATTATAATAAGACTCTCAAGGGGTCGTCCCAGGAATCTCTCAGAAATTTGTGATTGAGTATCCTCTCTCATCCTAGTATCCTATGTCCTATATTCTATAGCAGGCACGTAGTAGTACAACTAAGACGTCGTACTACCATGACATCGCACAACTTGTGAAGCCTGACCTGCATGGGCTACCACTAAAAATGTGTCACGACCCACACCCGAAATTTGGGGCACGAGTACGTGGGTACGTCCAGCCTACGCCGCAGCATCGGCGGTAGAATGCTGTCTAAGTCATGATACTATATAATCAATCTCACATGGATATCCAACTCCATAAGGAGACACAGATATCATAACATAAAACTGAATATACTCAATCACATAAGCTAAAGCACGATGAGATATCGAAGCAAACAAATAAAATACAAGACAAGTCTAAACAATAATAAATAGTCTAACCTGTAATCAATAACATCCAAATCTCCAAGTATGCTGGAAACAAGTCATCTATGTCACAGTCTGGAAAAAATATCCAGTCAGGATTGGAACGAAATACACCTCTAACAGCAGTTCCATGCATATTAACAAAAACTATAACACAGTGTAAAGAGATACAAGACATATATGAATACCGACAATAAGAAATACTGACGAGCATGGATATACTGGAAATAGAAATACTGGAATAACTGGAATACTGGAGCATGTCATCATCAATGTACATCTAGCAATGGAATAGAAATACAAGTACATACAAGAACAATGAAGTGGTATATAAGTGTGTACAAGAATAATAAATAGAACATATGAAGATGCTAGATCAATATACTAGAGATACATGTCAAGAATCATCTAACTAAGTGTGTGAAACATCAGCATATCATGTGATCGGCTTGGGACTGATAAGACTCATTACCTTGATTAGCGATCATCCTTGTAAAGTCAGGCTAACCACATGTAACAGCGATGAGGCATATAATGGTCAGGCTGCACCACCGTGAGGTGTGGGTGAGCTATGATGCATGTAAAGTTAGGTATGATCACATAAGCTACTAATATTTCCCCGTTTTCCCCAGCTAGTCGATGGATTCCAAATTACGACTCCTCATGACAGGTCTCGATAATGCCAACTCGTGTAAAGAACAGTGTCAGAGTCATGTACGCTATACAACAAGAATTATAGAGAGAATCAATATAATGGAAACTGTTAGAGAATATACTCGCCTGGGGTCCTGCTGCTGGCAATAACAATGTCCGATTTCGAGGTCTTGTCTGAACAATCCAACAGTCCTATAGACATCATATAGTACAATATTGCATCAGATATTACTCTAACACACAATTATAAATACTCTGACTTAGGGCTACGCTATGTATGACACTGGTCAACTAAGGTCAAGTGTGTGTCAATTGCACGGGTGTTGCATCTGCAAATGCTGTACAAAACAGACAGTCAATGATATGGTCTTGTCAGTACGTCGGTGTACATATGGCAGTCTTCTAACATGTTACATGGTCACGGTCAATACGGAATATCCGTATCTATACTCGGGTCACCTAGTACATATACAAATATACATATTATTAATTAGCAACAACATTAATACTCATAACTTACAAATATAATAGATATATGTATATATACTTAATAGAATTAATACTATATGTACAATATAAAATATATACTAGGAAATACTTTATACAATACATATGCATATGAATATATGCTAATTTAGGATTATACTATATATACATATACCAAAATACATTTAACCTATACTAATACATGTACCATTCGCGTATACTAATTAGGTTCATGATGAATCTATATATACATCAATATACACCAATCGAATACGTACATGCGTACGTGTACGCGAGGGGGAGAATGCGAACCTGTGCGCGTGCACGACGACGATGGGGATGACGACGATGTCCACGACATCGACGAAGATGAAGAAGACGAAGGTGACGATGACGACGACGACGATGATGACGAAGGTGGTGATGCTGGTGGAGGAGGCTGGTGGTACGGGGTGGTGATGCTGGTGGCATTGGTGGTGTAGGGTGGTGGAGAGCCCAGGCGGGGGAGGCTCGGCTGAGGGGGAGGCTCGGGATGGTGTAGAGTGGTGGTGTAATAGAGGAATGGGGTGGCTGCTGGAGGTGACTGGCTGCTCCGACGAAGGGCTTGAGGAGAGCTGCTCCGGCGTGTTGGGCTCCGGTCGAGGTCGGGGACAGTCGGCTCAGCGAGGACTGGGTCGTACCTGACGGATTAGTGGGTCTCGGTCGAGTTCTCCGGCGAGGGGGAGGCTGTTCAGGTGGGGGTGGCTCGATGTCAGTGGAGGGAGGTCGACGTGGGGCTTAAGTGGGAAGTCGACCGGCTTTCAGGTCGACTTCGATGTCGGGGACATGGCCGTATTAATGGTGATAGTGGTGGTTCTTCAGGTGCCGCGGGGTGGTGGCTCGTGGAGGGATGGGCTCGCCGGGGTTGAAGGAGTGGCTGGGGGACGCTCGGGTTGAAGCAGTAGCAGCCGTGGAAAAAGGAGCTCAGCCGGGGTTGGCCAGAGCAGTTGGCCGGGATCGGGTGATGGTGGTGTAGTTGGTTTTCTTTCCCCCTTTTTTTAAAAAGGAGAAGAAGAAGAAGAAGAAGAAGAAGAAGAAAGGAAGAAGAAGAAGAAGAAGGGAAGAAATGGAAAAAGAAAGAAGAGGCTACGGTTTGTGTGAGGAGGGAGGAGAGAGAAATGGGGGTTTCCCAAGGTGTGGGGATTAGGGCCTGCTTGGGAAGGGTGCATTGAAGAGACATTTTATAGGGAATAGTGAGTGGGAAATGTGTGGTGATGATGCTCCCTTTTTGAATGAATGGCCAGGATTGATCATGGAGAAATTATTCATACAAGGAGAGGGGTTGGGTTGACTAGTCAAGAATTAGGACTTCTCCATTTGGTTTGAACCAATGAGGTGTTGACACCTAATGCAGCATTTACGAATAAGCCCCTTAAATTTGGGTATTTGTACAGACGCATAAAATGATAAAAAATTGGTGTTTAGTGTTTTGTATGGTGAGGGGCTGTTGTGTGTTTTGTATGGGCTTAATGATAGAGTATTTGGATTAAATTGGGTTAAAATTGGATTAGTCAAGTTGGTATCCCCAATTTAATTAGAAATAAATGTAAGCGGTGTTCTAAAATTAATTGAAGGTACATAGGGCCAAAATTGAGTGGGACAAAAGTGTCATGAATGAAGTAGACTCAGAATAGAATATTATTCTAATTTGGGTTGCACGAAATGGGTCGAGATTGTGTCTCCAATTTCGATTGGAACGCACAAGGATACAAAATTGAATTTATTCGGATTTAAAATAAACGTCCGCGATGAATATTGTGCGGCTAAAATGAAGCACAAGAGAACATAATTATAAGTTACACAAAGGTCAGAAAAGAAGGCAGGCATGTCTAGGAGAAGGTTGTGGAATTTATTGAAAGACAATGGCTAGTGTAGTGCTCTAATTATCGAAGCAACGGTAATGCGCAACAATAAAATAAAAATTACGACAATTTAAATATAATTAAATATTATGCAATCATTTATACATTAATTTATGAAAAGACGAAAATACCCTAAATCTGAAATATAGGGGTGACAAACTAAGCACACTAACTACCCAACTTTCCTGCGTACCACTGCAACTGAGCCACCAAGATACTCATACACAGTCTTAGACTCCAACCCTAATTGTGGATAGCACTAACACCATAAACTTAATCCCCACCTAAATCCCTACTACTGCTGCTGATACATGCTTCATAAACCTGATATAAGTACCTTCCGCCTACCTGTATATCCAACTGTGATACCTCTCATAGCTAATAAACAATATCTGATACTTATACCTACTGATACACTGCCTCTCATAATTACTAATGCTAACTGATCTCTGTTGTATAGTATTGTATGATACTGATGCTCTCAGTTTTAACCTCAAGCAAACATTCTTGTTGCTACTACTAAGGCATGCATTTACTGCTGCCAATACTGCAGTGCATCATAGCTTTGCTACAGGAAATGGAATGCTTAGTTCAGTGTACTCAGTGCACTGACTCACCTGGGTTCTCATAACCCGACCCCTCTCTATATGCATCAAATAATGTTTAGTTTTCACTGAACTCTGAAGCTTTCTTGCAACTGAATGTTGTTGCTGCTCTAATCAGCATCTTCCACACTTGGCACACATACTGCACACAACAATACTCAGTTCATGCCAATCCTTCATTTCATATACAGTCACTTTCCCCCAAAATGAAATGATCATCATCTCAACATAATACACAACCACTGATGTGCTCCTCACTGAGACAGTTCAGTTACACATACACTCATGTACTTCACACACTTAGCCTTAATATCTATATACACTCACACACCTTATCAATTAATATATATATATATATATATATATATATATATATATATATATATATATATATATATATATATATATGCAAAATTGAATACTAAACTAAAATGATCAACAAGACATTCTAACAAACACTTGTGGTGCACGATAAGGATATGCTAGGATACGCTCATGATACGTATCCCAAACTTAACCAAAGCTCACAAATTCCCAATAATAATCAATTATATATATAAATTACATATACAAATAACTATTGCAACTATTTAAAATAAGAATTGAAGAGAATTTATACTAACCATGCATAATACCCAAATTGGACTCCCTTACTCGTATCCAATTATGGACACGTAGCTAGTCCCACAACTCCAATCTAAGTCTAACAGACCAAATTGGTCTCATGACACACACTTGATGCATCAATCTCATAATTTTGTCTAATTGGACACAAAAATCTATATAAAAGTCACAATAGAGGTCAATTGGACCTAGTTCTTCCTCTTATGGGTAGCCCTAAACCATGGAAGGGTTTCTAATGGTCAAATGCATGAAGTAGAGTCTATAATAAAGGAAAATTTTAGAATTATACCTACTTGGAGATGGATTTCCATTGAATGCTCAAATAAACACAATCCGGACACAAGCTCCTTGACAATTCTTTATTTTTCAAGTAGTTATTGTAATCCAAGCTCCAATGCTCATTGATTGATAAAAATGGAAGGGAATGAGAGTGAATTGGGTTAAATTTGGTGGAGGGATAAAGTAATTTGGGAAAGAACACAATTAAAGATCTAGAATGAATGAATTAATAAGAGAAGAAAGAGAGAGATATCCCCTCCTATAGTGGCCGACCCCTTGCTCCTCTCCCAAGCAACTATACAAAGTCCAAAATGCCTCCACTAGTTGTCATGTAGGTCTTTAATTATGGTGGGTTAAATTATAAAGATTCTATTATAATGAATGATTAATTCTAATCCCTTAACTAATAAAGAGGGTTGAGTCTATGGGTCTAGTCCAATAGTTGGGTTCAAGTGTCATATCAAGTCTAATTAGGTCCACTAGAGTCAAGTCCAATAAATAGGCTAGCTACTAACCTATAATAAATAAATAGACAACACATAATAAATAATTAGTAGCATAATATATTAATATTTAATCACTAATTATAAAATATGTTAAATGACAAAAATATCCTCATCTAGAAATGTAGTAGTGACAAGTCTATCCTCCTTAGAAAAATTTTGTCCTCGAATTTTAAAGAAGGAACTATCACTACAACAACAAACACACCAAGAAAGAAATTATCTCATGGCTCAAAAAGATAAGGGTATCGCTTGAGCATCTCAGCTTCCCTCTCCCAGGTAGACTCTCCCGGAGAGTGCTGCCTCCACGTGACGTGTACCAAGAGAATCGTCTGATTTTGCAGCACCTTCTCCATGTGATTCAGAATATCCACTGGCTGCTCTGGATAACTGAGAGTCAGACCCACCTTGATCTCTGAGTGATCCAATAAGTGACTAGGATATACCACGTACTATCTCAGTTGTGACACATGGAACACATCATGCACTCCCTCTAGTGCAAGCGACAAGTCTATTCTGTAAGCCACTGCACCGACCCTCGCAAGAATACCGAAGGGTCCGATATACCGTGGACTAAGCTTCCTGCCTCCATCAAAGCAAATCGTGCCCCGTGTTAGAGAAATCCGCAAGAACCCCAGATCGTCAACCTAGAATAAAATATCGCCTTAACACATAATCTAAAACAAAGCAATCACAAGCAAAATAAAACAAAACCTATACCTCAAACTCCAAAGGTTTCCGGTGGCCTAATGCCACTGTCTGTTCTGCACCACCAGAAGTCTATCTCTAATGAGCTTCACCTTGTAAACTGCATCTACAGCCATCTCTGGCCCTAACAAGGCTCTCTCACCAACATCATTCCAAGATTAAGGAGTGTCCAAGCTGGCCTGCAAACTCCTCCATAAGTGGGATGTGAAGCGACTATCCTGATCCGAGATAATGCTCACATGAACTCTATATAATCTAACAATCTATCGCACATACATCTCTATTAGCTTCTCCGTAGACGTACCCACTTTAAATGGCAAAAAGTGGGCCAATTTGGTCAACCTTTCTACGATGATCCAAATTACGTCTTTTTCTCCTTGAGAATACGGAAGCCCCGATACAAAATCAATGGTCACATGATCCCACTTCCACTCTGAGGTGGGTAAAGGCTGAAGTTAACCTCTCAGCCTCTACCTCTCAACCTTTACCTACTGGTATACTAGACACCTGGATATGAAGCACGCCACCTCCCGCTTTATACCATACCACCATACATGCTCCTTCAGGTCTTTATATATTTTGTTGGCACCTAGATGCATAAAGTACTAAGATTGATGCACCTCCTGAAGAACCCCCTCGTACAACTCTCCACCCGGCACACATAATCTGGTACCATGCCAAAATGAACCATCATCAGCAATAGTGAAGTCCTCTGATAATCCCATCTGAACCTGCGCCCTAATACTCCTCAGAGACTCATCATCATACTGTGCAGCCTTGATCCTGGCCATCAACTCTGACTGTATCTGAAGTCCCCATATCTGTGCCTCGACACCAGAAACTAGCACCTCAATGCCCAAACTCTTAATATCGGCCAATAAATGTCAATCCGTCATCAATTACATAGCCAATCCGTCATCAATTACATAGCCACCGGATACCCGCTCAAAGCATCAGTGAGTATATTGGCCTTCCCTTGATGGTATTGCAATAATTTGTTAAAGTCCTTCATGAACTCCAACCCCCGTCGATGTCTCATGTTTAGATCTTTCTGTGTAAACACATACTTTAAGCTCTTATAGTCTGTAAAGATCTCTATACGCTCTCGGTACATATAATATTTCCATAACTATAGAGCAAAGATGACCGCTGCCAACTCCAAATCATGGGTAGGGTAATTCTTCTCATGAGGATGTAATTACCTGGAAGCATAGGCAATCACCTTCCCATTCTGCTGTAAGACACAACCCAAACCCTTTCTTGAAGCATCACTATAAATAGTAAATCTACCTGATCCCGATGGTAACGTCAATACTGGAGCTGTCGTCAATCTTCTCTTCAGCTCCTCAAAAGTGGCCTGACAATCCTCAGTCCAGACAAAATCTATATCCTTTCTATTCATCCTAGTCATCGGCTCTGTAATCCTGGAGAAGTCCTGTACAAATCTCATGTAATAACCTGCCAGCCCTAGAAAACTCCTGATCTTTGCCACTGAACTTGGAGTAGTCCACGACTCCACTGCCACGATCTTCTTTAGGTTCACTGAGATACCGTCACCTGTAATCACATGACCAAGGAATTAAACCTTGTCGAGGAAGAACTCACACTTTGAAAGCTTGCCATAAAGCTTCTCCTTCCTGAGAGTCTCCAGAACTATCCCCATGTGCTCCTCATGCTCCTTCGGGGTCTTCGAATACACCAGAATATCATCAACAAATACCACCACAAACTTATCAAGATACTGGTGGAATACCTTGTTCATCAGATTTATAAATACCGTCGGGGCATTAGCTAACCCAAACAGCATCCCCATTAACTCAAACTGCCCATACCGAGTCCGAAAAGAAGTTTTCGTAATATCTTCCTTCTTCACTTTCACATGGTGGTAACATGACCTCAAGTCTATCTTCGAAAATACCTTTGCTCCGCTCAACTGATCGTAGAGATCATCTATCCTCGGCAATGGGTATTTTTTTTATAGTGAGGTTATTTAGCGCCATATAGTCGATACACATGCGTACCGATCCATCCTTCTTCGGTACAAACAATACCAGAGTAACCTACAGTAACGAACAGGATTTGATGAAGTCCTTGTCCTGCAACTCATCCACCTACTTCTTCAACTCTGCCACTTCACTGTTGTTAACTTTATAAATGTGCTGAGATATCGACTCTGCGTCTGACACCAAATCTATAGAGAACTCCATATCTCGGTCTGGAGGCAAGCCTGGCAACTCCTCCGAGAAAATATCTATAAACTCTGCTATCAACGGATGTGTTGGTTCCTCCTTCTCTTCCACCATGGCTCCATAGATGACACCTCTACTCTGCTCCGCTGCTCCTCTGGTAATCTCAAACTCTAGCTCTCCTGATGATCAAAATAACACTCTGCCTCCACGATAATCTATACTAGCATGGTACCTACTCAACCAATCCATCCCGAGTACTATGTCGTAGCTCGATAGTGGCATTACGAGTAAGCACACACTTAACTCCCGGCCTTCCAATATAACTCTTCGATCCTTACAAACATCACTGACCAGGATAATGCCACCTCCAGTCATGATTTTGTAATTCCTAGCCAAAGATTCATCCTCTAAACAATGCTTAATAACAAAAGATACGGATACAAAGATATAAGAAGCACCAGAATCGAATAAAGCATAAGCTGAAAAAGAATCGATAAGAACTGAACCTGAAATCACATCCCCTACTGGCTCAGTCTCCTCGAACGTTAGGGCGAATGTTCGTCCCTGCTGTGCACCTCTCTGCTGCTGGTGCTGAGCGAATCTCTACTGCTGCGTCTGCAATGGAGGTCCCTTTTACTGACCCACAGCTGGCCTCGCTGGTACTCCCGGAATTGGAGCTCCACCCTGAGTTGTATATGTGAAAGGCATAGGATACTCTCTCAGCTGATGGTCTGCTGATCCATACAATAAACACCTGCCCAATCTCTTCCTGCATATATCCCATCCGTGCCCTATCTTCTTATAGAACAGGTAAATACGAGCTGGCTGGGCTAGCCTCGGCATCTGGTGTGCCTGCTATACTAGTGCTCTGATCGGTACGGGAAACTGTTATCTCTGCTGTTGGAAATATGGTCGCTTGGCTGGACTCGCACTACTGCTGCCATCAAATATCTCTCGGTCTTTCTTGGACCTCAAACTCAGGTCTCTTTCGACCTTATGAGCCTCCTTCAGGATAGCTGCGTATGTCTTATGACTCGAGGAAATGAGACCTTTTACCTCCCAGTTCAAGCCCTCCCTGAATTGACTCGCCCGGATCTCAGGATCCTGTACCATATAGTTGGCATATCTGCCCAAACTGTCGAACTCCGCGGCATACTCCTCAACCGACATGTTTCCTTGCTGAAGGTTATGGAACTGTCGCTCCAAGTCAAGTATCTCTGTAGGCGGGAATAAATTCTTCTTGAACAAGTCCTTGAAGCCTTCTTATGTCAGCCCTGGATAAGATATCTATGGCTTATTCCGGAAGCTGGTACTGGCGATGTCCAGCATCTGCAATCCTTTCGCCTCCACCTTCAGATCCTCTGCTAGGTGGGATAAACACATGACGCACTCGATGTTCTCTAACCAATCATCAGTATATATAATACCCTCTGTCCCCTTAAAGTCACGGGGACCCAACTTCTTGAAGTCTTGTATGTTGCCCGGCCTGGGCTGTGCATCCTGTGGCTGCAGAGGATCCCCTCTATCGACTGCCGTAATAGCCACTTGGTGGAAATTTTCAATGCCCTGTCTCATCACGCCAGCCTACCGGTATTGTGCCTTCGCTTGGGCCCTTTGGGCCTCTATTATCTCTCAAAAAAGTATAAATAACTGAGTAGCATCAACTGGCACTGGAGGTGGTGGGGGAAGTCCCTTGAAAACAGCTGGGACTATCCTCAGAACTGGAGGAGGAGCACCCCTAAAAGCTGCTGAAGTTCCTACCTGAACCGGTGAGGTAACTCTTTAAACTGGAGAAGGAGTAATAGCTGTTTCCCTCTCCGCAGCAGGCCAAGAAATAGCTGAGGAAGCTGCATCTGCTTCTGAGCAAATGAACCTGATCTTCGGAGGCATTCTGAAGACAGAATGAAACAAAAGAATTCAATATTGCACAATATACGATATCATCGAAAAGGACAGTAACATTCAAAGAAATCAATATTTAGAATGATAAAGATAGCAAAATCAATAGATTAGAAATATTTTTAGTTGTGATTAAGTATACTCTCATCCTAGATCCTAAGTCCTATATCCTATATCAGGCTTGTAGTAATACTCTAAGTCTGAGTACTACTACCTTGACCTGCATGGACTACCACAAAAATGTGTCACGACCCACATCCAGTGTAAGAGCACGAGTACGTGGGTACGTCCAGCCTATGCCGTAGCATCGATGGTAGAATATTGTCTAGGTCAACAATACTATCTAAATATCTCACACAATATATATAATGTACCTGTCAATGATATCTCAACTCCAAATAGAGGAACAATATGATAATCAATACTCAATCACCATAAACTAGAGGAAGAAATGGCACGATATAGAATAGACGAAAAGAGTAAAAAGTTGCAATACAAAGTCTCAAATATATATGCAACACATCAAATGTCTAAGATATAGTCACATCCAATATAATAATAAAATAGCTAAATCTCCTCGACAGTTGGCACTATGTCATCCTGCTCTAAAGGTACAATCTTAGATGACTCGCCATCCTGCGGCCCGTAGTATGTGGGACACAACTCCTCTAAACAATTATTAAAAAAAATATCCAACCATGATTGAAATGAAGTACAAACTCTGAAATTAGTTCCAAATACATGGTAGAGAATATATGACAAGCAATAGAAAAGAATACAAGATGCACTAGGAAGTAGAAATACAGCTGAAACATGCAAATAAATACCATAGGTACTGGAAAGGTAAATACAGGAAATATAAAATAAACTATAAGTAAGAGAAACTAGAATACAGTCTATGTGATTTAGAGTACAAGTTCGATATGTGATCGACTTGGGTTGCACATGATTATTCTAAGGTAACTCGATTATACGTGAAGTGTATAATCGACATACACATGATTACGCTAAGAGATTGATCACATAACCAACTTCTACTCTCCCGTCCTAACCAATACTCATGGATCCAATCATGACACGTTACACACATAATTATAATATAAGCACACTAGCACATGAGATAGTAAGAGCACATAAAGTACATAAAAATAATACCCAATGCACACGATAAAATACATGTGTAAGGAGTACCCGCTGAATACGGCAAGGGGATAACATCTTTTGACAGGATCCATATAGTACCAGTCTGTGTAATAATGTGCAAGAATCCGGTATATCAGTTCTAGAACATGTGATATATACACTATCATGAAATAAAAACTAACAAAGAAATGTACTAGCCTATGGTTCTGAGCAAATGGTATATCTCGGTATCCGAGCTGGTGTCACATGGACCTATAGATTAATATAATGTCAATTGGGTGTAATAAAGTGATAATCATTCTAAATGAGTTAAAATATGCTTTTTAGGCCATTTCTAGGTCATACTAGGCCTTAATTAGGTGTTACCTTGATTTTAGGTCAAAAACAAGGCTATACTACTTGATACTTAGGTTTCTAGGTTTATAACTTGAAGGTATTAGCTAACTAGCTAAAATTAGTATTTATATAGCTTATTTACTATGGTATCCTATGCAACATATTAATATCCTGCTACTTAAATAATATCTTAGCCTAACTATGATACCTCACTTATTAACACTCATTTAGGATATCTGCAATACTTTAAATATTACCTTACATACCTTAGTTATCTTAATACCTTGCTAATATAAGGTGTTACCTAATACTTCAACTAACCACACTAACTACCCAACTTTTCTGCATACCACTGCAACTGAGCCACCAAGATACTCACACACAGTCCTAGAATCCTACCCCAACTGTGCATAGCACAGACACCATAAGCTCGATCCCCACCTAAATCCCTACTACTGCTGCTGATATATGCTTCGTAAACCTGATACAAGTACCTTCCCCCTACCTGCAGATCCAACTGTGATACCTATCATAGCTACTAAATAATATCTGATACTCATACCTACTAATACACTACCTCTCATAATCACTACTGCTAACTGATCTCTGTTGCACAATATAGTCTTATATTGATGCTCTCCGTATTAACCTCAAGCAAACACTCTTGCTGCTGCTACTAAGGCATGTATTTGATGCTGCCAAGACTACAGTGCATCATAGCATTGCTGCAGGAAATGGAATGCTTAGTTCAGTCTACTCAGTGCACTGAAGTCCCCTAGGTTCTTATAACCCGACCCCTCTCTATATGCATCAAATAATGTTTAGTTTTCACTAAACTCTGAAGCTTTCTTGCAACTAAATATTGTTGCTGCTCTAATCAGCATCTCCCACACTCGACACATACACTGCACACAACAATAACTCAGTTTATGCTAAACCTTCATTTAAGATACAATCAGTTTCCCCCAAAACCAAATGATCATCACCTCAACATAACGCACAACCACTCATGTGCTCCTTATTGAGACAATTCAGTTACACATACACTCATGTATTTCACACACTTAGCCTTAATATCTCTATACACTCACACACCTTATCAATTAATAACAAATATACTAACACACACACACACACACACACACACACACACACACACATATATATATATATATATATATATATATATATATATATATGCAAAACTGAATACTAAACAAAAATGATCAACAAGACATTCTAACAAACACTTGTGGTGCACGATAAGGATATGCTAGGATACGCATCCCAAACACAACCAAAGCTAACCAATTCCAAATAACAATCAATTATATATATATCAATTATATATATTTAAAATAAAAATTAAAGAGAATTTATACTAACCATGCATAATACCCAAATTGGACTCCGTATCACGAAGTATCATGATACGGCCTACTCATATCCAATTGTGTATATGTAGCTAGTCCCACAACTCTGATCTAAGTCTAATTAGACCAAATTCATCTCATGACACACACTTGATGCATCAATCTCGTAATTTTCCCTAATTGGGCACAAAAATCTATGTAAAAGTCATAATAGAGGTCAATTAGATCTTGTTATTCCTCCTTTGGATAGCCCTATGCTACAAAAGGTTTTCTAATGGTTAAATGCATGAATTAGAGTCTAGAAAGAAAAAGAAATTCAGAATTATACCTATTGGGAGATGGATTCTCAGTGAAAGCTCAAATGGACACAATTCAGACATAAGCTCCCTGTCAATTCCTTCTTCTTCAAGTGCTCCTTGCAATCCAAGATCTAATACTCTTTGATTGATGAAAATGGAAGGAAATTAAAGTAAATTGGGTTAAATTTGGTGGAGGAATGAAGTAATTTAGGAACACAATTGGAGATCTAGAATGAATTAATTAATGAGAGGAGAGAGAGAGAGAAACCCCCTCTTATAGTGGCCGGCCCCTTGCCCCTCTCCCAAGCAACTATAAAAAGTTTAAAATATTCCTACTAGTTGTCATGTAGATCTTTAATTAGGGAGGGATAAATTAGGAATCTTCTATTCTAATAAATAATTAATTATAATCCCTTAACTAATGAAGATGGTTGAGTCTATGGGCCTAGCCAAATGGTTGGGTTCAAGTGTCATGACAAGTCTAATTAAGCCCACTAGGGTCAAGTTCACTAAATAGGCTCACTACTAACCTATAATAAATAAATAGCACAATACATAATAAATAATTAGTAGCATAATATATAAATATTTAATCACTAATTATAAAATATGCTTAAATGACAAAAATAACCCTTATCTAGAAATGTAGTAATGACACCTCGTTCGGTACAGAATTTTCTCTCGTGCGCGCTAAGGCATGGAGTTTTCTCTGGAGCCTTGGAGTATTGCATCCGGAGCTGAAGCACATATACAGGACATAATGTATTGGAACATTGCCTATGTATCATCCCATGTTGTAAGCCGTTTGGCATGCCTTTTTGTTGAGAGAGAGAGAGAGAGAGAGAGAGAGAGCTTGAGCGACTTGTAATCTCAACTTAGCGACGCTTGTAACATTATTCTATATCAATAAAGAGTTTTAATTTTATTCTATACTTGTGTTTATTCAATATTTTTGCTATGACGACCTTGTGAACTAGTTATCAAACTTTCGCTACATTTGGGACTATCTGTGCGACTCTGTGGCATTAGCAAATCAAACACATGTTCGAACATGGCCTTGCACGAATGCAACTCATGCTCGCACGATATCACGTCCAAGCAAGGACGTTTCGGCCCTGCCGGGGGTGTGATATAATGGTATCAGAGCACGACTTTACGTCCTTAGACTTTGTATCAATTCTCTTAATTTTGAAAGCTCGTTCGTGGGTTATGTACATATGCTCTATCTCGTTGTCCCGTTGGGATATTTCATACAATGAGTCTAAATATTTTTGAAAGTGCATGCGAATGATCGGTTGAACGAGATAATTATACGAAGGCCTTTGTGCTGAACTGTGTCGGACTTCGTGGGAATAAACTCGTACTAGAGTTAGCAAGTTTTGTGCGAACCAATAAGTTTTATGAAAGTGCTAAGCGGATTAGCATACGAGACTAGAATATCGTTTGGATGTGATAGCTATACACACAACCTTTTAGCCAAGTCGTATTGGGTATCGCGCATCTAAAACATTTGGTTTGAGCGAGTTACGAGTGAGATTGAATATCGTTCAGATAAGGATAAGTCAGAGTTAGAATGTCAATCGATAGAGAAATTATCTGAATATCGCTAAGGCGAATATAGGAGATCGTGCTCAGATTTTAAGGAATAGTTTGAAAGGATACTTGTGTCAATATGTTATGAATCAAAATATGGTTATATGGATGACTCGATTCCTGAGTAGCGTATGCGATAGCTCTAGAACGAATATGAGATTCGATAATTGAGTGAGTTTTGAGGAATTAACGAGTAGCTCAAACCCTGAGTGGTGTATGGATCATCTTGGAGAATGTTCGAGCGAATTAAGGATTTTAGGGGTAGCAATGAGTTTGTCAACCAGCGACGTAATTGTACAAAAGCCTTAGAATGAGTGTGCGTAGTTACCATAAAATTAAATGCTTCATGTGAAGTTCATTCGAAAGATTTATGGACGAGTTATGCGAATTGAAAATGATGTCGAATAAGGATTCAGAATAGTAAAACGAATGGATAACTTAGTCATGAAAACTTAGTGGATCGTACGAGTGATTTCGAATTGAATCAAATAGATTAAAACTTGAGTTTAAGATAAAATACTCGAGGATGTGATCAAAGTTAGCATGATGGAAGATAGCACGCATAAAATTTTTGGATTTAATAGGATATCGCTCGATAGGATTATCCTGAGTATGGATGATTGTAGTTTCAAATTTGGAAGACTTGATATGGTACTGATAGCTGAAAGATAGCACAGATTAATACAAGTTAAAGCAATTTGTGGTTCAATAAATTTGCGTAAGTGATAATAGATTGAACCTTCGATTTGGGTGAACAATCTTGAATCTAGTTCAAAAGATAGCACTCAACATCAGGCCCAAATAAGAACGATTATCCCGCAGGAGCTTTGGCGTGGTAATTTAACGTCCAGTGGGGATGATCGAACTCGTGGGAGATCAGGGCCTACATGATCGATGATTATACAGACAAACTCGATAAAATAGAACATAACGAAGGTAAATAGACTTTGGCTAGATAATTTGAACTTAGTTGTTTGAGGAATGCTAGAGGTTGACTACAGATTGATCGAACGATAACATTGAAGTTGAACATTTTGGCTAGGCTTATTATGATCATAACGTGAATAATTATTAGATGAACAAAACTTAATTGATTAATATATAACTTGGATGTAATAAATTGTAACAATAAGGTATCTTGGCCGTTTCGAGGATAACCATAACTTTTGACGTTCTTGTCGTGTGCGATCGTAACTCCAAGCTCGCACATGCGTCACGCCTGAATGAGAGCGATTATCCTGCGGGAGCATTGGTGTGGTGATATCACGTCCAGCGAGGATGATCAAAATTATGGGAGATCGGAGCGTGACAATTGGAGAATTTTTTTGACTTATGGTTAGACACGATAAAATGAGTTTCAGGATACAAGTGAATTGGAAGTATTTCGAGGATGAGTTAGTCTGGAACGTGAAGTAAGACACGCTTGATAGTTTCATGAATAGATAAGTGAGTTAAGTTGGACAATTTAGAGTTAAAATTTAGATCAAAGATTTAGAAATTGAATTGTGACTTGGTGGTCTACACTTAGAAAAGAATGGATAGGTGGATTCTATCAAACATAGTTGAGGAGATAGACTATGCAAATCACTAGGTTTTTGCGTAAGACATAAAATATTGATAATTTGACTGAAATAGACTCGAATACTGTGCGACGAATGTATTGATGTGGTTAGGATGATCACTGCTCGATGTTTAAAAATCTGAGTAAAATGAGCTTGGGTCGAATACCCTGTACAAATGAATAATAGTTTGACCTTAGGAATTAGAACGAGCATCGTGCAACAAATTTTTACAATATGAATCATAGATGTGAAAATTTACCTATAACCTTGTGAGCCGACTTAACGGTTAGGCATACGTCCCTAAGATGAGTGAAAGAACTTGTTGACCGACTTTAGAGTATCGCTTGTGTGGACGATAGAATTGCGGCAACAAGACTTAAGAGTTAGGCTTGGAAAGTTAAGTGTGCGCTAGAAAGTTGGTGTTTGACACGAACGGAATGGACAATAGGACTTGGAATACTTATGATAGGAATTGGTAATGCTTAAGTAAAGTTGCGATAACAAATTAAATCATTGCTTGTAAGACATATTGATGGTAGTGCAAATTTATGGTTTTCAGTTGGGCTTAGATCGGCGTAGATTTTGATTTACTCTGTTTGAGGTATAGTGACAATTTCATAAGACAAGAATACCTAAAAATAGATCGTGTCATCTTAAAGATTTAATATATGCAGACTTATGGTTGGTCGAGTTGGAAGATATCATTAGGATTGAGATCATTTTGGAAGAGGGCGATAGACTTAGGAGCGTGAGATTCGAATATCGGTTGGTTGTTCACTAGAGTTGGAAGTGTTCGGGAGATAAAACGTAAGCAAATCAGACTTGGAGTTTGGTTGGGTCGAGTTAGCGAAATGATCGACAATTCGAAAGTAAGATTTTTATGAGTAGCTTGTCCGACTTCGCTATCGCTAAGCTTGGTTGAAATGCATATATTTGGGGAATGCCTTAAATATGTGTACGATCCAGACTCAGCGATATGCTAAACTCGAATACAGCTGCAAGTGAATATGTTTAGATGCGCATGGATGAGTATAGTGACTTGGGTAAGTTAGGCTCAACCAAAGATCTTCGTACACAGTAGATTATGCCCCATGTAAGCGATATATGTTCTACGCTAAGGCACAACAGAGACCGAGTTAGTTAATGCAAAGATCAAATGGATATAGTCAACTTGAATTGAGTGATTATGTCATTCAATAAACTGGCCTAAGCACGCACGCGACACGGAGAAAGAAAATTTAGTAGAAAGTTGTGTACGAACGGGTCTAATGACATAAAATAATATGCTTGAGTTAGATATGATAAGTATGCGATAGGACAGTTTGCCCTTAGGAAGTCTCAAGGACGAGACTTGTTCTGAGTGGTGTATAATACCTTCTCTGCTCAATACGGAGAGTCGATTCAAATGGTGTAAGTGCGATGACCTATCCCGTCTAGCTCGGCGAGATTGACTCATTTGATGTAAGGAATTCAGACTTGGCCCTTCAGGAGTTCTGACTTAGACTTCAAAGGTGCGCTCGGAAGTATCGCTCGGCCGATGTGAATTATCGCTAAGGTGGGTGGCTACGATGAACCTGTCTTTTCTTAGCTGCACACTTGAAAATATGGATGGTACATGCTAGTCGCTAGGCGAATTACCTATTGTATGCTAATAAAAGAGCTCAATGCAACTAGATAAGAGAATAATCTCGTCTTGCATTACTTGTATAGAATATAGAATATAAACCTGCAGTTAGAGATAGAAATATTTATTTGCCTCGATAGAGTTTTCCTTATGCGTTTCACTGTTAAAGTAGAGATCATTCCTTATGCCTTAGTAGCACTATCCTGCGCATTGCTGTATTTTACTTCACTTAGACTATGGTATGAGTTAAAGTACTTCACTTAAATAATTTACTCTGTTGAGGTATGAAGACTATCAAAATAGTCGTTCTAAGCCAAGTAATAGAAATATAGAAAGGCTTCGGGACCATAAGGTCGCCAAAGTAATTTTTTGTATCGGGTACTGCATAATGATGAATGAAAGAAAGAATAAAATAATAAAATAAGAATAAAAGAAAGAAGAGAAGAGAAGTAAGATTAAAGATGGGTATGTCAGGGACGTGCAGCGAGGCTCGCTACCCGCATTGCCTGGAGCACGCCAACCCAGTCGATAATCCGTTATGGCTGTAAGAGCCCGTTAAGTAAAAAAAATTGTCACAAACCGCACCCAATATAGGGGCACGAGTACGCAGGTACGTCCAGCCTATGCCACAATATCGGTAGTAGAACGCTGTCTAGTTCACAATACTATCTAATCAAGCGCACACGAATATTCAACTCCATAAGGAGACACAGATATAACAATATAATATAAAATACTCAACCACAGAACCAAAGTACGATAAGATATCAAAAGAAATAAACCAAACACAAAGTCTAAACAATGATATGAACTAAACTTCACACAATAACATCCTAAGTCTCAATATATGTCGGAAATATAACTAGTGATTCCGGCTAGACCTCCTTATCTCATCATTTTTTTCTCAATTTAAAACAAAATGCCCCCTTTGTTTAAATCACATATAAGTTTAAGCCTCAAAGCACCAAAATTGATAATTCTCATCTTTATCAATTGATTAACCTCCAAATTAATTTGCTAGTCAAGAAGCCTACCTACCTTAGATCAAACCATCTTATCAAAACACAATGTTATATCCTAAAATAAAATCACTCACATACATCTAAAAGGTTTATCTAATAGTAACCCATCACTTCTAATCTAGGCAATTGATAGAGTCCATCTTGTTTTAGGTTCCTACTGGTAATGTCTTAATCTATTCTCACTCTAATATCTAGAAATTATCTACCATAATCTTCACTACTCAGGTAACCATCTTCTTACAAATAATTTATCAGATATGTATTCTTTGTCTTGACAAAAATCTTCTCCTGGGGAGATCACCGTGCATGAGTGTTCGTCTCTCTGAGTTAGAGAAAAACGAGAATCAAAGAATAAGAGTTCAAAGAAAGTATCGATGATTACAATTTCGAGGTTCAAGGACGATATTAGAAATCAAAGGAAGTTCCAATAGCAAAATTAATTTAATTAAATTTCCGTCTTTGTGCAATTTTTCCAATTGTTGGGGGCTTTTATGCAAAAACTTATTGAGGTGTCCCCACCATTGGACAATACATGAAGAAATCCAATTTTCCCTTCACGTAAAATTTTTCCATAATTTTTTGGAATGTGCAACGCACGAACATCGCCCCTCAATTTAACATATCCTTGCTTTTAAACAATGTAAATAGTAGCTTTCCCAAACATCCCCATGAGAGCCCAAGGCCCAAACCCAAGGGGATTGACCAAGTCAATTTCTAGGTCAAACACCCAACCCAAGTCAAACATATATAAACAACTTTTCTTCCCTTTTTCTTTTTTCTAAATCACCATAAAACTAAGTTTCCAGCCGACCCCCCCCCCAATCCCTGTTCATCCTCTTCCTTCTTTCCCCTACCACCGCCGGAGCCCAACCTTGCCGGAGTAGCCCCTCGCCTGACTCCTCACCTCCTCCTATCTTCCCTCTTCCCGACCTCCTCCTCCCAGCAGCCGTCATCTCCACCACCATGTCGACCCCCACCCGTAGCCAACCCGACACCACCTCCCTCGACTGAACCCCTCCCCGAGTCTCCGGTGATCACCTCGACCACCGACCACTGTCCTCCTTCCCCATCGACCTCCCTCGCTGTATCATCAGCACCCCCATTGCCATTACTGCCACCATCTCCTCTTCCCTGTCCTCCACCACCTCGCCGGAACAGCTTCCCCTGGCCTGAAACTTCCTCCTCTTTCACCTTCCTGTCCACTCCTCCTCCTCCTGTAACTGGCCGGACTTCCTTCCCCTGGCCGGACTCCGGTAGACCACAATCAACACCATCATCATCATCTCAAACCATCATCATCATCATCATTCATTCTCAAACACATAAACCCTAATCATCATAATTACATTATCACCCTTAGTCATCATCCTCGTCGTCATCACCATTTCCATCGTCATCGTCGTTAACATCGTCATCATCCCCATCATCATGATCGTTAATATTATCACCATCCCTATCATCCTCATCCATGCAATCATCGTCACCTCATCATTGTCATCATCATCATCATTAGTATCATCGTCATTACCCTCGTCCTCGTGTTCATCATGAACTCGTCACTCTTGCCAGACAATCCTCAGCAGTCACCCCTGATTTCTGTACCTGCGCACGCTGACCCCGAGGATCTATTGGATTGGTTCTACGCGGCTTCTGGAGCAGGCTATTGGTACCTCGTAGCTTCCTTGCCAGGCAAGATACCTTGCCATATTTACTGTCTAATTTAAATTATGCATATGTTGTATGATTCTTGTTGCTTTATTTCATATGACTGTGCGCGTCCGAGATTGACTCGGGTGCAGTCGACGAATACGTCGATGATTAGTATACTTGACTTAGTCCTTAGCAGACTCACCCCGTCGGAGAATACTTTAATATCTTCCGAGACCTGACACTCTTACACGTTTCACCGTGACATATTCATATTGGGATGCGGGTCCGCGTACTCGACTAGCTATCGGTGTGCGTGACATGCATCATGGTTAGTACATAACTCAGGGTTATTTATATTTATAGAGACTGGTGTTTAGATACGTGGTATGCACGTCGAGTATTCAATTTGTGTATCTACATTAGGAGGGAAGGACAACTAGTAGGCATATGTGATAAACCCATTGGAATCTATAGTATCCAGAGGAACCACGGATCCAATGACTCCCTTTATGCAGACTCCACGTTCTTCGGAGCGCTATGGACGTTATATTCTATGCAGATTCCACGGTCTTCGTAGCGCTATGGACGTTATATATATATACTATGCAGCTTCCACGTTCTTCGGAGCGGTATGGAGGTTATACCTACACCTACTCATACGTACCAATGTTGTCCTCATATTGCATTCACTTAGATGGCTAGAACACCCTTATTGTATTTATTTTATTC
Organism: Iris macrosiphon; assembly: GCA_036927795.1. Classification (NCBI taxonomy): domain Eukaryota; kingdom Viridiplantae; phylum Streptophyta; class Magnoliopsida; order Asparagales; family Iridaceae; genus Iris; species Iris macrosiphon. Next base: position 121,805,138 of record JAYESA010000004.1, read on the forward strand.
AGTATTTATATATGGCATGCTTCTATGTATCTTGGTACGTCCCTCTGAGGACCTGGTCCCTTTCCAGGTGTATTATTTATGAGTAATTGCAGGAGCGCAGATTCGGACTGGCTACTTATATTGCGAGAGGTCTTCTCTTCGAGCCTCGTGATTGCTAGAGGTTATACTTATATTGTATATATCTTGTTTATTCTATATTCTAGTTCGATAGTGGATTTGTTTCCATCCGACTACCATCATTAGACACTTCATATTGATATCTAGTTCATAGATACTAGTCACTTATTTATATATGATTTCTGTGGATAAGATTTAGTTATGCTCTGAGATATATATATTTATCACTGGTGAATTGTTATTCATATTACAGCGTACGTGTGTTATGGTTTTCATATATTGGAGTACCATATTCATATGTCTGGCATGCTTACGTGTCCTGGTCCTACGTATTTTGGGACTGGGGCGTGATAATAGTCTACAATATAAGTCATAGTCTATGTATCTAATCTTATCTACCAATCCATAAACAAGAGGCAAGATGATAAACCAGTCTCAACCTTCAATACCATAATTAAAACTGTCTATCACAATATAATAAATAAATATTACGGAAAACAACCCGTATCAAAATAATGAGAGAGAAAAATATCCAAATACATCAGTCCTATAGTCACAATATCCAAGTCCATATCTAAGAATCATAAGGCATCATACATAAAGAGAATTTGAGAACTCAAGGGAAGTCCTACGGTACCACCTCGTCCTCGGCTGCTGGTATTGTTCCGATATCAGCTCCTGACCCGTAAACCTCAGGGTAAATCTCTTCGTCTATACCTGGGGACATAATCCATATCCAGGTCCTTATGGGACATATCAAGGTACAATAAAAACTCAAGCCAGAAGTAAATAATATAATGTTATGAAAATGGAAAAAGCTACTATAACCAATTATGTGATATGTAAATGAGAGTATGGTATCGTACCCCGGGCTGGTACTCACAAAAGATCTCAAGGGACACTTCTGTAATCTAATAGTACACTCAAGGCTTCGTGTGGGGAAACCAGGAGGTCTCTCTCTCTCTCTCTCTCTCTCTCTCTCTATATATATATATATATATATATATATATATATATATATATATATATATATATATATATATATATATAATACCTTAGATTTCGTATAGGGATTTTAAAGCCTAATACAACATAAATAGTAATAAGTAAAATATGCCCAGAGCACGATGAAGACTCTCCCCATCGAATGTAACCTCACGTCTCAATCAAGGCACGCAAGCTCATGACCTCGTAGTCACTATGTATCACTATACTCATCCCTATATCATGTATCATGTAGTCCTATCCAGAGTCCAAGTACCACGAACAAGTTGAGAAAGACTCTGTCACATGAATATCATGTCCAGTGTCCTATGGGTGGATGTGAAAATAATATTTTCACCAACATGGGTTCGTAAATATGACTCTCTTACTACGCTACTCGAATCCGCAGATGATGTCGGTACCCAAATCTTGTTCGGATACAAAGTATCATAGAACGGCCCTAGGTCAACAAGTACATCAACCAAGCCACACAAATATAATGTCTAATGCATAAATAATATCAAATAAATAATTTAGAACTGTAAACATCTTGGCAAGGTACACTTGCTTGGGTCCACAATATGTAGTTGCAAAGTTTGTCCTGCGTCCACTCCTCCGGAATTCAATTGACCTAAACACCAATTAAATGCTTAAGGGTCTAATCAAGAATTCTCGTAATTATAATTTCATTATATAATTTATTTTATTCCATGCATAACCAAGTCCGTTATTATTTTTAACAACTTTGCTTACTTTTATAGGGTATCGGAACCTAGTTTTTTGGTTTTTGACTTCTAAAATTTAAGTTTAAGTCCCCAATTAAAGAAAATAAAAATAAATCATAATAAATCATATAATATTGATTTAAATATAATTTATATTCATTTTAACAATAAATTCTCAGATTTGACAAAATAAACATATTTCAAGATTATGGCTACTTTAGGTTGACTAGTTTTGTCCGAAACTTGTTCGGGACATTGCCATTCCATTAGTAGGGTTATATTTATGAAAAATTATTTTATATCATATTATATTCTGATTTAATCTCATAAATTATTTTTATCCCATCCAAAACATCCTCTATTTACTAGCAAAACAATGCCACAAAATCACCCAAAAACCTAGGCTAGTGGCCCTTAATTATAGGGTTCAGATTTGACATTAAAATAACAGAAAATAAATTTAAAATAATTATTTTCTAGCAAATGAAAACCTATTAATTCAGTTTAAAAAAATTAATAATGACTCCCTCAAGTAATCGAATTAAAAGTCTCAAACTAGTTCTACCGACAAGTGAATTATCACCAACCTATCATGAAAAATCCATATATTCTAATAGAAAAAGATAGAAAATATGGGTACTAAATCGATAATTTTACATAACCTAAAAGAATCATGCCATGGTATTTGATAAAGAAATTTAAGACTTACCGAAAACTTTGGAGGATTGGATGATGGTGCTTCTTCTTGTCCAAGAAACACTCCTCCTTGCTTGTGTTTGGCTTGCTAATCCTTTTTTGATGGATTGTTGATGATAAAAATTGATTTTTAATATATTTATGGGGAATATAGGGTTGTTCTTGGAGGTTTAATGGTGTTTGGATGGAGAGATGGTGGAAGGATGATAAAAAGTGAAGCTTTTGAAAGAGAAGAGGGAGTTTTTGGTGAATGAGATGATGTTGTGAGGGAGAGATGGTGGAAGAAGTCTGATCTTACACATTGGAGAGAGGGAAGGGGTCGGCCACAAGTGGGGGAAATAGACTTGTTATTGTTAGGGTTAGGGTTTGGTGACAAGTTGATATATATATATATATATATATATATATATATATATATATATATATATATATATATATATATATATATATATATATATATATATATATATATATATATATGAGCTTTTTAAATAAATTTAAATATAGGAGAGAGTTTCCTAGTGCTAATAGGGTTCGGCCACAAGGGGGGCTGTTCTTGGCGGAATATGAGAGGGGTTGATTGGTTATTGGGTTGTGTGTTGATAAGTTTTGAGTGTTGGTTGGTTAGGGAGTTGGTTATGTAGTTATTTGCCAACTAGGATGACACCTATACCACTTTCTATAAATAGAACTCCTATAAATATAAATAAATTAACTTAAATATAATATATATATATATATATATATATATATATATATATATATATATATATATATATATATATATATATATATATGAGAATATTTGGATGTACTATATGCCTACATGTGTTTGGGTTTGGTTTGGGTCAAGTTCTAGTCTAATGGCGGCAGTTTTATGATAACCGTGGTTCTAAATGGTTGTCAATATTTTGGAGCATGGGAGAGATGAAATATATACAACATCCATATTCCAACTATATTAGACTCAATCAAGATTAGTAATATAAATTTTGTTGGAAGAAAAAAGGTCGTGTATTACTCAAAATATCAAAGCCATGGCAAAGTGTTATATATATTAAAAAAGATTTTAGAAATTAATTCTTTAAATCTATCTAATTAAACAAAATAATAAAAATAATTACAAATTGCCAAATTACCCCTATTCCAAAATGAGGGGGCTTACACCTTTGAATACCCACTTGGTAGGTACCACTAGCCTGCCGCCTCGTGGTCGGTTTCTCGATTCACTGGCCGAGATCGGAGCACTGGACGAGCTTGATTTTGAGATCATATTCGTGGAAGAAGACCACAGGTCGAGCAACATGAGGCAAAAGACAACTCTTCCTCCTCTTCAGCTTCTCCAGTTTTTACCTATTTTTAGAGACGATGTCGGATCGATGCAACTGGTCACAATCGTTGGAATACAGACTGCCTAGTTGGAGTAGCTACTACTTTGGCACAACAGCAGTTGATGATGATACTAGCACATTGATGACCTAGAGGGGGCACTTCATATGTAGTATTTGTTTTTCTTATCTTGCGCTTGTTATTTATCACATCAGGCAGGTCTAACGAGGGAAATTTTACTTTTACACCCTCATGCGGATGACCAAGCCAAGCGCATGGGTGTGTAAGTGAGATATTTGTTCCATGACTAGTTCATGCACAGGGACTGCGCCCAAGTCGTTTACGGAAGATTTCTAAAATTGACCCAATTTATGAGTACAGGCAGGCTGGGTGCATGGGTCAGTTCAGTATAACTTTTCATTAGCAGAGCGCATAACAGTTAATGGCGTATAATAGTAGTTAGTTGTTAGGGTAGTTGCTTAAGCGCGCATGGCTCGCAGTGCCCTAGATTCCTTAAAACGGAACACACTTGCACATAATACAAGGAGTTTAAGTTGTCCCCATCTCCAGGAAGTCGACCCATGGGGATGGTGCCGCAAGGGATCATGTCGAAGAAAGATTCCTTCGTTTTTGTCTTTGGTGCGTGTTGGGGTTCTCATGAGATTAGAGTTTGGTGCGGCACACTTCTTTTTCTGTACTCTCTGCTACGAGCGCATAGTATGAGAATTACTATTGTTTTTCTCAGAAGCGTCCTGACGAGGGCGTATAGGTTCATAAGAGTCCTTGACACCTAGGATGCTGTCACTACCACATTTCTAGATAAGGGTATTTTTATCATTTAGCATATTTATTATTTAGTAATTAAATATTATATATTGTTCTACTAATTATTATATTGTGTTATGCTATTTATTATTTGTTAGCGGGCTAGCCTATTTTATTTAGACTTATCATTAGTGGACCCATTGGATTGTCATGACACAATTGAGCCTAACATTAGACTAGACCCATTAGACCCATTCCCATAATTAATTAAGGAGATTAGATTAGTTTCATGTAGAATTAGAAGCTTTCTAATATAGCCTTTCCTAATTAAATTTCTTATGACTAATTAGTGGGGGTAGATAGGACATTTAGTGTTGCTTGGAGGGGAAGTAAGGGGCCGACCACTATTAAGGGGGGAGTTTCTCTCTCCACTTCATTCTTATTTCAATTATAGATCCCCAATTATGTTCTTCCCCAAATTGAATCATCCCTCCCCTAAATTTAACCCAATACACACTCATTCCCTCTTAATTTCATCATCTAAGAAGCATTGGAGCTTGGATTGCAAGGAGCACTTGAAGGAAGAGGAATTGACAAGGAGATTGTGTTCATTGAGCATTTAATTGGGAATCCATCTCCTAATATGTAAAATCTAAATCCACCCCTTAATTTAGACTCTAATTTATGTATTTAACTATTATGAATCATCATTTGGCTTAGGGCTACCCAAAGGACCAAGAACTTGGTTCATATGACTTGTATTATAGAATCTACGTGGTAATTTGTGTCCAATTAGGGAAAAGTCTGAGATTAACACATCAAGTGTGTATCATGAGACCAATTAGATATAATTATACTTAGATCGGGGTTGTGTGACTAGATACGTGTCCACAATTGGACACGAGTAGAGCGTATCATAATATCTTGTGATACGATGTGATACGGGATTCAGTTTGGGTGTTTTGTATGAATTCTCTTTAATTCCTATTGTAAAAAGTTGCATTAGTTATAAAATAGTGTATTTGATATGTATGAATAATTATTATGGTGTATTGGGGGTTTTGGCATTCCATTTGGGTGCGTATCATAGAGTATCGCATTTGCATGCCAAGTGTTTGGTTGAATGCCTATATATATATATATATATAAGTACATATAGATGTAGATTGGCTTGTGTTGCATGGTGATTGGAGTGTCACACATGACTGTGTGTTTATGTGTGAGTGTAGGTGTGTTGATGATGAAGTGGCAGCAACTGTGAAGTGAGGGAGAGAGTTCATTGCAGTTACACTACAGAGCTCATAGGCTCAGATACATGTATCACAGATGGAGGGAGTTCGGGTTTACACTAGTGTGCAGGCAGTTGCTTTTCTGCAAGGTAAATACAATAGCTAGTGTGCAGTGTGCTCGAGAAGAAAACCTTGAAGTAGTTGTAGCAGCAGTAGGTAACTAGGTGGGGACTTTGCATGCTTTTACAGCAGTATTAGGACCTGAATAGCAGCATCAATATTGCAGAACAGTGCATGAGCTGAAATAACTCGAGCAAGAATGCAAAACCACTGCTATAATTGTACAAGGGAGAATTGACTATAGACATATGGTTGAGGGAGTATACCTTTGAGTTTGTGTTTGTGTGTAGTGCTTAAGATCAAGGTTTTAGTGTACTGGAGATGAGCTGATACACTGTGTTGTATCAATATATGTTAGGCTTGTTCTGTCCAGACTTTGTGACATGCAATAGCAGCAACCTAGCCATCTTGATAACAGCAGGTAATGGACTGACATGTTGCAACAACAACATGTCCATCTCAGCAGCAGTATCAAGATGGTGTGGAAGTGTTCAGGTAGCATTGTGTTAGGTGTATCAATGTTGGGAAGGGTAGTGAATGTTGATGTTGGTATCACTCAACTTAGAGTATCAGATACTCAAACACCATGAGTACTAAGTATCAATTATAATTTGTTAGTGTGTATATATATATATATATATATATATATATATATATATATATATATATATATATATAGCAGTAGCTAAGGTATTGTTCATAGGCCAGAGTATTAAGTTAATTGATATTAGTTAAGGCATTACTTATACACTAAGGTAATAATCTAGTATAGTTAGATATTGAACCTAGAATCTAGGTATAACTTAATATGAACTAGTTTACCTTAGCAACCACCCTAGAAGCTAGAATTAGATCTAAAACAAAGGTAACACCTAGTTGGGACCTAGTTTGACTAGAATGACCTATATATGACCTAGAAATCATGTTTTGACTCATTTTAGCATATCATAACTTTGTTAGACCCATTTGCTCAGAACCACAGGCGAGTACATTCTCTGATAGTTTTCTTATTTGATAGCATCTATGTTTCATGTATATTGTATTGAGATACTTGATTCCTGACATGATAGTTTCACGGATTGGTATACGTGGATCTTGGTCATGAGATGTTATTGTCGTGCTGACTCAGTGATCTCTGTGTCATGCTTTGTGATTACTCAGTGATTACCATAATATCTTAGTGATTATATAGATAGTAATCATAGTGCATGATATTATAGATTGTGCTGTATGATATACATGTTATAATGTTTTGTAATTTTGATCCATGTACTAGTAGGGGGTTGGGAAAGTATTAGTGGATATGTGGTCATACCTTATAGCCCATGATTTAGTGTAGACCGTGATAGTTAGCAGATCATGCAACTCACACGTGATCACGCTAGCTCACCTTTTATATAGCTCGTGTTAGGCCCAAGCCGATCACATTATCTTACTAATATTTTAAGGCATATTTACTATATGGTTTCCTTTATTCTAGTTTATTACATTATTGTTCCTCACCATATTGTTCCCAGTTCTTGCCATTATTTACTATAATATTCTTACTCGTGATATATGCTAGTTCAGTTACTTTTGTCATTTATTTTTATTGTTATTGTTGTTTCATAGTTTTCTGTCAATTGTTGCAACTGCTATTGTGTTGTACTTTCCTCCAATTCTGACTGGATATATTTTTCAGATAATTTATTAGAGGACTGGAGTCCTACACACTACGGGCCACAGAATGACGAGCCAGTTGAGTTAGCACCTGTAAAGCATGTTGGGTTAGTACCAGCAGTCGATGAGACATAGCTAGTTCATTTATAATATTTTATATGTTAGTTAGATAATTTTTATATTATATTATATTGGATATCTTGTGTTGATCTAAGACTTGGACTTGTGATGTATTATGACTTTATTTCTTTCTTCTATTCCATATCGTGCCATATCTTCCTCTAGTTTATTTTTGTGATTGAGTATTGTTTACCATTATCATATTATCATATTTTCCTACATTTGGGAGTTTAGATATATTTTTAGGTACATTATATATATTGTATAAGATATTTAGATAGTATTGAAAACCTAGACAGCATTCTATCATCGATGCTACGACGTAGGCTGGACATACCCACGTACTCGTGCCCTTATACAGGGTGCGGGTCGTGACACATTTTTGGGGTGGCCCATGCAGGTCTAGAAGTCTTCTGATATTAGTACTCAGACTTAGAGTATTACTATAAGTCTGCTATAGGATATATGACTAGGGATATAGGATGAGAGAATACACAATCATAACTAGGAAATATTCTACCACTGATGTTACGACGTAGGTTGGACGTACCCACGTACTCATGCCCGTACACCGAGTGTGAGTCATGACACATTTTTGTGGTAGCCCATACAGGTCTAGGTAGTAGTACTCATACTTGGAGTATTACTACAAGCCTGCTATAGGATATAGGACTAGGGATATAGGCTGAGAGGACACTCAATCACAACTAGGAACATTTCCAACCTATTAATTTATTACCTTTATCATTGGGAATAATTGCTTTTTTTAAAATATTACTGTTCTTCCTTGATGTTATCGTATCTTGTGCAATATTTATTCCTTTGTTTGAATCTGTCTTCAGGATGTCGTCGAAGACCCGATCGCAGCACTTTGGAGCAGTTTCAATGAGGTCAGTTACTTTGTCACCTCAAAGAGAGACAACAGCCACTGTTCCACCTTCTTCTGCTCAGAGGATCACTTTACCAGTCAATTAGGAATTTTAGCAGCAGCTTTTGGGGGTGCTCCACTACCAGTTTCGAGTACTTTTCCATCAGTCATGGAGGATCTTCCACCCCCACCACCCATGCCAGCAGACAGAAAGCAGTTATTTGCTATATTCCAGGAGATAATGATAGTACAACAAAGGCAGACAGATGTTCTACGTCAGGGCATCGAGAGTGCTCACCAGTTAGCACTAGCTATTATAAAGAAGGTAGCGCTTGTTCAGCCATAGACCGTACTGCTTTATCATGCACTGTACTAGCCGAGGCTGGGTACTATTATCAACTTCAAGAGGATGGGTTCCAAGGACTTCAGGGGCATCGAAGGGATCTTGTATGCCAACGTTTTGATCAAGGACGTATAGAGGGCCCTGAGGCTAGCACAGATTCTGAAGGGCCTACAGGGGGAGGCAGCAGACATCCAGATGTTTGACATTGCTCTGACTTGGTTCCGCACAGACCTGAGGATTGCTACGCCATGACTGACTTGGAAAGCTTTTCAAGAGCTTTTCAAGGAGAAGTTCTTCCCGGATGTGGCTCTGAGTGCTCTTAAGAGACAGTTCCTAGAACTCGTCCAGGGGAGCATGATGGTGGACGAGTTTGTCGCAGTATTCTGCAGATTGGGAAGATTTGTAGAGGGACATAATCCTCTAGGGAAGGCCAGGAATATCAGGAAGAGTTTGATCAGGAAGATCAAATCTCTCACTAGAGGATACCTCACAACGACATTCGGGGATATCTTGATGGATGCATAAAGGGCAGAGGATGACTTAGAGTTCAAATCTAAGAGGATGAGAGACACATTAGGAGGAGCTAGAAGTAGTGCGAGTCCAGCCAAATGATAACACTCCCAACAGCAGAGGACCTTCTAGCAATAGAGACAACAGTTTCATGCACCATTTCGAGCACCAGCACAAAAGGCATACCAGGCCCCGAGACTAGCACAACAGGCCCCGTAGTGTACTCACTGTGGAATGATTGGGCATACACGAGAGGTTTGCAGGAAGAGGCTTGGAGTGTGCCTCAATTACGGAGGGTCAGGCCACCAGTTGAGGGAGTGTCTAGTGGCTCCAGTTCGAGCAGCCATGGAGAAGTACCGACACAAATAGCACCAATAAGGCCACCTGTAGGACAGTAGAGGAGACCTCCTTTACAGGCTTAGCTGCAGTATTTTGCCCAGCACCAACAACAGCAGAGAGGTGCACCGCGAGGCTGAGCTTTTGATATGACAATTGAGGTAGAGGAGCCAGTCGGAGATATGATATCAAGTTCAGTTCTCCTTGATTCTATTCCAGCTTATGCTTTATTTGATTCTGGTGCTTCCCATTCTTTTGTATCTGTATCTTTTGCTCTTAAGAATCGATTAGAGTCTGAACCTTTGGCTAGGACTTGAAAGATCATAACTCGCGGAGGTATTATCCTAGTCAATGATGTTTGTAAGGATCGTAGAGTTATACTGGGAGGCCTGGAGTTGAGCGCGTGCTTACTCGTAATACCACTTTCGAGCTACGTTATTGTACTCGAGATAGATTGGTTGAGTAGGCACCATGCTAGTATAGATTATCGCGGAGGCAAAGTTTTGTTTCGACCGCCAGGAGAGCCAGATTTTGAGATTGACAATGGACCAACGGAGCAGAGTGAGGATGCCATCTGTGGAGCCATAGTGGAAGAGAAGGAGTTGTCACATCCATTGATAGCAGAGTTCATGTATATTTTTTCTGAGGAGTTGTTGGGTTTGTCGCCAGATCGAGATGTTGAGTTCTCTATAGATTTGGTGCCAGGCGCAGTGTCGATATCTCAGCAGGTCTATAGAGTTAACAACAATAAGTTGGTAAAATTAAAGAAGTAGGTGGATGAGTTGCAGGACAAAGGCTTTATTAGATCCAGTTCATCACCATGGGGTGCTCCAAAATTGTTTTTACCAAAGAAGGATGGGTCGGTACGCATGTGTATCCACTACTAGACTCTAAACAACTTTACTATCAAAAAATAAATATCTGCTGCCGAGGATTGATGATCTCTTTGATCAGTTGAGCGGAGCGAATGTATTTCCAAAGATAGACTTGAGGTCGGGTTACTACCAGGTGAAAGTGAAGAAGGAGGATATTTTGAAGAAAGCTTTTCAGACTCGGTATAGCCAGTTTGAGTTTATGGTGATGCCGTTTAGGTTGACCAATGTCCCAGCGGTATTCATGAATTTGATGAACAAGGTGTTCCACCATTACCTTGATAAGTTTGTGGTGGTATTTATCGATGATATTCTCATGTATTCGAAGACCCCGGAGGAGCATGAGGAGAACCTGAGGATAGTTCTAGAGACTTTCATGAATGAGAAGTTTTATGGCAAGATTTTTTAGTGTGAGTTCTTTATTGACAAGGGTGAATTCCTTAGGCATGTGATTAGAGGTGACGGGATCTCAGTTGACCCGAATAAGATTTCAGCAGTGGAGTCATGTGCTAGTCCGAGTTCAGTGGCAAAGATTATAAGTTTTCTGGGGCTAGCAGGTTATTATCGGAGGTTTGTACAAGACCTCCAGGATTGTGGAGTCGATGACTAGGTTGACCAGAAAGGATGTAGAGTTTGTATTGACAGAGGAGAGTCATACCGCTTTTGAGGAGCTAAAGAAGTGGTTGAGGATAACTTTAGTGTTGACATTGCCATCAGGATTGGGTGGATTCACTATCTATAGTGATGCTTCAAGAAAGGGGTTGGGTTGTGTCTTGCAACAAAATGGGAAGGTAATTGCATACGCTTCCAGGAAATTATGTCCTCATGAGAAGAATTATCCTACGCATGATTTGGAGTTGGCAACGGTCATTTTTGCTCTAAAGCTGTAAAAATACTATTTGTACGAAGTGCGTATGGAGATCTTCACAGACCACAAGAGCTTGAAGTATGTGTTTACCCAGAAAGAGCTAAATATGAGACAACGGTAGTGGTTAAAGTTGATGAAGGACTTCGACATATCATTACAGTACCATCCAAGGAAGGCCAACATAGTCGCTGACTCCTTGAGCAGGTATTCAGTGGTTATGTGCTTCACTACGGAAAGACATTTATTGGCCGATCTTGAGAGCTTGGGTATTGAGATTCTTGTACCTGATATCGAGATACAGTTGTGGGGATTGCAGATACAGTATGAGCTGATAGACATGATTCGAGCTACGCAGTATGGAGATGAGTCTCTGAGGAGCATCAAAGCACAGGTTTGGATAGGATTATCTGAGGACTTCACTATTGCTGAGGATGGATCACTACGGCACGATACCAGATTTTGTGTGCTAAGTGGGACTTTGCATAAGAAAGTTCTTCTGGAGATGCATCGATCACAGTACTCTATACATCTAGGTGCCAATAAGATGTATAGAGATCTGAGAGAGCATGTATGGTGGTATGATATGAAGCGGGAGGTGGCGCACTTCGTATCCAGATGTTTAGTATGCCAACAGGTAAAGGAAGAGAGGCAAAGGCTAAGTGGTTTACTTCAGCCTTTACCCATTCCAGAGTAGAAGTGGGAGCATGTTACTATAGATTTTGTTTCAGGGCTTCCGCGTTCTCCAGGAGGTAAAGGCACAATTTGGGTCATCGTAGACAGGTTGACCAAATTAGCCCACTTCTTACCCTTCAAAGTGGGTACGTCTACGGAGAAGCTAGAGAAGATGTATGTGCGACAAAATATCAGATTACATGGAGTTTCAATGAGCATCAACTCAGATCGGGATAGTCGTTTCATATCCCACTTCAAAGTGGGTACGTCTACGAAGAAACGATGTTGTGGTCGTAGTTCCAAGGTCTACCCAGCAGAATGTTGTAGGACACCTCTGAATCAATGACGTAACACGTAGCCACTGATCTGAGGTCGCCAATCTGGATCCTCAGGCGAATTTTCCCCAACGGCTTACTTTTCCTTGCGTTAAAACCCACGATTGTAGTGGTGGTGTAAGCCAATTCGCGGGTAGGAATCCTCAGCGGTCTGAGCAGACTATGAGGAATGATGCTGATTGATGATCCCGGATCTATGTAAATCCGGTCGACCTCCATGGAACCGATGTACCCGGTGTAATAGAGGGGTCTGTCATGCCTGTTATGTTTTAACAACATGTCATCTTGAGTGAAAGTGATATTCGGGACCACTTCCATCACACTGTGGCATTGAGGACATGCCATGGGTTCTTCGTCAGGGGACTTGAGCAGGGTCAAGTATGCATCCACCTGCATCAATACTTCACTCAGGGCTTGACGAGTGTCTTGAGAGAGCCTGAGTAGTTCGAAGATGGACAACCTGGCTGGTGTATTAGCCAATTGGGCCAGGATGTCAAAGTTGTACGGCTTCTCTAAACCTTTGTTTTGAATATTTTTCACAGGTTTATCGAAACGCACTTCTTTTTGCTTCCCTTTGTCCGCCGAAGTTGGTCTTGAAGGACCGGTCCCTGGTATGACGGGTCCTGGTTCCGAAGGCTTGGTAGCTGAAGCGTCTGCCGGTGCATCTTCCTGACTCGCTTCATAGTCCTTGAGGTAAGCTTTCCCTGAACGGGTTCCAATAGCCAAGACCTCGTCTTCTGATGCCGAGTCTACTGTAACCGTGTAACATGGTTTACGCTTTGAGTTCTTCTTAGAATTAGCCTTAGCAGCTTGATTCTCTTTCTCGATCTCTGACACCAGATCTGGATGAACCCATATGATCTCGCCCCGCTGGGTAGTTAGGGGTAGCAGGTCATGATTTTGACCCCTAGCTGGAGGGAGATTAACGATGTTCATCGTTGTCCGGGAAATGGGTGTAACACCGTCCGGGACTTCTTGGGGAGGCAGATTGCCAAATTACAGAGAGATCATGTTGGCTGTGACCGTCTTCTCGCTGTTGAGTAGAGTGATGGCCTTAGCATCGACCAGCTCCTGGATTTTCCTCTTCAGTACATAACACGCTTTTGTAAGGTGGTGTATGTATCTATGGAAGATGCAGTACTTGGGGTTATTAGTACTGCCGACTTCATTAGGTCGCTTCTCCTCAGGAAGGGTAATCTTGCCGCTTTTGACGAGACACTCGAATATGCTCGAAATATCGTTGTCGTCGAAAGAGTATATTTCAAAGGGCCTGGAAGTCCCAGGTTTCGTCTGCGTGGTTGCCGCAGTCTTTTGCCTGGACGTATTGATTGCCAGAGCTTCTTTTCCTTTGGAACCATGGGGATGGTCGCTGTTGGGGGATGACCTCTTGCCTCTATCGGAGGCAGAGATCATGATGCCATTATCACGCGCCTTCTGACTGTTGTCCTCGGCGGCTACTGCTAAAATAATGAACGAGCGCCAATCATGGAACTGATATGGTCCTGTGAACACCGAGATTACGGAAAGAAGGTTTTTCCTGCAAATGTCCACCAATGCCGAGTCTGGAACTCCGGGAGGCATTTACAAAGTGGCTTGACGAAAATGTTCGATGAAGGTGCGAACGTCCTCTTTTTCCTTCTGCTTCACTTCGATGAGAGAGGACATAGACATGTCCATCCCTCCCTCGTAGAATCTTGCAAAGAATAAGGCCTTGAAGTCTTCAAAGGAAGTAATGCAGTTGTCCGCCAGGCTATGGTACCACTGGTAAGCTACTCCCGAGAGACAGCCCTTGAACACCCGAGTGAGCAGGGCATCATTCCCCTGTAGTAACACCGTCATCATACTGAAGTAGTTCATGTACTGACTCGGTGACGTTTTTCCCTCGAACAAAGCCATGGTCTATGGTTTATATTTATGAGGGAAAGGGGCCTCTTCCCAGATAGCCAGGTAAGGCTGGTTGATTCCCAATTTCTTGAGCTGATCTTTGTGCTTCAAGGCATCAAATTGGGCTTTCAACTCCCGTACTGCCTGCATCAGATTTTCAGCCGGTAGCGGGACCACGGAGTAGTGAGGAATCGGTTGTATTGCGACTCCAACGGGGGGTAATACATTCTCCGAGTGAGGAAGCGGAGGAACTGCTGACTCCTGATCTAGAGCAGGCTCTTGGATCGTATTGGATGGTGGTAAGTCCACCCCTACACGTATCTGAGTTGGAGGGACCGATGCTTGAGCTATTGCATCTGTGTGTTGAGTCAGCATCATATGGTGCATGTTCTCCATCATGGATTGCATCTCTTTCAGAGATGTCTCCAGTACAGTGATGCGTTGCTCAGCGCTCCCCGATGGGGAAGCTTCCTCGCGTTCATCTCCAATGGCATAAACTCCCATCTCTCTGGGTGTCATTGAAAGATTAGTATAGGTCTCTGTAGAAGTTGACTCTATACTTTCGGCATCTGATTCGGGAGACTGGCGACCCCCAGCATCGGGATCAGAAGAGTACGAAGCCGGTTGTCGTGACCTCGAACGAGTATTTTGGAACACCCCAGCTTCAGTGTTCCTAAGGAGCTTGTTGAATCTCTTTCGGCTTAGAGTTCTAGTGGGATGACATCTTGAGCTTGACCTTCCTCTAGGTATGTGTGAAGCCATGTTCACTGATGCATGTGTGGGCTCTTCTTCCTGGAAAGACGAAGAGTAGCTCAACCGGTCAAAAATCGACCATTTTGCTTCAGAACAGCAATAATTGACTACAATCCTATGACTATTACAACAGTACTCGCTAGGAGGCGTAATAGACATACTAGAAGATCCCCTCTCCTTGCATTTCTGGATCAGATACTCACGCAGGTCGGGAGGAGTTACAGAAGAAGAAGATAGCTTGTTCCTTCTGTTCATATTAGTGGGCATGCGGATGTTGGGAACCATAGTTTTCCTGTGCCACCCATATACAACAGGTTGGCCATTTGGGTAGCGGATAATCCCCGAGGAAGGTGTCTTTCCACAAATTGAGCCTTCTTTACACTAAGGGGCTTCCCCTGGCATAATTTGGAGCTTTGCTCAGGTTGGCGTAAAGCTGAGGATGTCCTTAGTCGGCCGTCAGCCTCTCACGTAATCCGGAGGGCGGGCAGATTCTTTCCTTACTGGCGTAAAGGTCGAGAAGTTTAGCAGTCCGCCGCTTGCTTTCCCTTGCGTAGATTGCAGGGATCATCTGCTTTTCCGCGGAGGGCAGATGCATTTTTACGCACGGAGCGTGTTTGGAATTTCTGATTTGGCGCTAAGGCATTGTCAGAAATTCTGTCTGCCACGTCATTGACGAGAGAATAGATTTTACGCACAGAGCGCAGAGTATACTTCTGGACTAGCGCTGAGGCATTGCCAGAAGTTTTGTCTATTCCGTCAGTGATGGGAGACTGAATTTTATGCGCAAGGCACGGAGGGAGCGATGCTACAACCTCGTTGGTCGGAGAGATCAGAGAGTCAGCAGGAATGGTAGGGGATGTCTTGGGTATCCAGACCTTACGCAGCTTTCTGTTATCTTGGACAAAGAGAGAGTGAGAGCTACCCCCTGTTCGAAGCATATCTTCGTAGGCAGACTGGTCGAACTGGACGACCAGGGTCTTCTTCACGGATCCCACGGATACCGCATCGTGTTGAGCAATTGCTTTCTCATTAGAAGAGAAAGAGGTCCCCAGCAGAGTCGCCATCTTGTGTTTGATAATAAACGAAAGAAATGGAAGCGAGGTTTATACGAAACCCGCTCTTAGGTTCACAAACAAGAAGTACAATTAATCCTATACGAGGATGTTAAGTATAATTTTTTAATCTGGGTAAATATTGCTATAGGAGTCTGATCTGCAATCGATCACTTTGTCCCTTGGACCACACGATGATAAAGAAGTGCTGTAGAAGACAGAAAGCAGCTTCGAAGGTTGCTAAAGAGAGTGGATGCTCGATGCCAAAGTCGTCGATCACTACTCTTTGTCTGAGCTCTGGATTCTTCTTTCTTGAAATCTGTGACCAATTTTTGACCTTAACCTCTGTCAATAGAGGTCTCTATTTATAGATTTTTAGTGACAGTGACCACTCAGTCGGCGTAGAAATCGAATAGTGGGGAGTACAGCACCCTTTTATACGATGGTTAAAATAACCGTTGCCCGCATATAAATGACCTTTTGAATGAGCGTGTGACGCGTGTCCCATTAAGAGACAATGCGTATAACTGCTGCGAAGATCACGGCATAAAATCCACGTAGGTAGTCATCCCTCGCGTAGAGAAGGTTGGCGTAGAAGCCAATAACTGTCACTATGGCGTAGAAGCCAAAGAGTTATCAAACCGGCATAGAAGCCGAGTAGGCGTAGAAGCTGAGTGGGCATAGAAGCCGAGTAGGCGTAGAAGCCGAGTGGGCGTAGAAGCCGAGTGGGCATAGAAGCTAGCTAATCCTCCTCCTTTGACTGATGCTTGAGCAAATTCTGGACCGAATAGCTTCAATACTCACTAGTGCAGATGTAGTCTGAGTTGGCGTAATGCGCAAAAGCGATGATGTGGACGTTTTAGCCAAAATTACGGCTTTTGGAGATATAATCAAATCTCTTGCATTAAATGCAGAGATCTGCCCCCATCCTGCACATTAAATGCAGAGGCATGTCTCAAAGATCTGCCATCATTCTGCGCATTAAATGCAGAGATGTGCCTCGAGCCCTTTACGAAGAGAAGCTTTTGACGTGGCCGTCTGTTTGTCTTCTGCGTAGCGTAAGAAGCTCACATCTACCTGTGTAAAACTAGGCAGCATATTCCCTTGTATGCGTAAAAGCAGTTTACGCCAAGGAGATGTCACTAAACGACAGTCTGGTGATATTTAATCAAATCTCTTGCATTAAATGCAGAGATCAGCCACCATTCGGCGCATTAAATACAGAGACGTGCCTCGAGCCCTGTACGAAGAGCAGCTTTTGACGTGGCCGTCTGTTTGTCTTCTATGGAGCGTAAGAAGCTCACATCTGCCTGTGTAAAACTAGGCAGCGTATTCCCTTGTATACGTAAAAGCAGTTTACGCCAAGGAAATGGCACTAAATGACAGTCTGGGTTACTGTGCCGCGACATCATTATAGCTGTCGCCTGGGTAGTCGTGCAGTACTCTTTGTCAGGAGTCAGACGTCTGGTTCACTGCATGATTTGACAGGTTCATTTTGAAGAATATGAAGCGTTCCTCGTACACTTCAATGCTGCATTAAAGCGAATGAGTTTTACGTCGTAAAGGCGATGTAGCACCCTTTTTACGCTGAAGCAGTTTGGACATACTGCATTACGCGGATAGTCCTTGAGCTTATATTTTACGCTATCTCAGCGAAAAAGCTCTGTTTTACACTGGTGGCTCTGAAGTCATCTTTTTACGCTGAAGCAGCACCAACATGCTGCGTATAGCTATCCAGCGTATTTTTTATGCTTCTACAGCTGCAGGTAGTGTCTCCTCTAAGGAAAAAAACTCCTCTTAGATCTCTGGTATGTAGTCTGCATCTATACCTGGTCCATAGTGTGTAGGACAGAAGTCCTCAAGATCCTCTGGAAAAAATATCCAGTCAGGATTGGAGCGAAGTACAAGCACTAACAGCAGTTCCATATATATTGACAAAAACTATAATACAGTGTAAAGAAATACAAGATGGATATAAATACTAGCAATAGGAAATATTGGAGATAATAAAATACTGAAATAATAAAATACTAGAATAATAAAATACTGGAATAAGGAAATATTGGAGAATATATCATCATCAATGGTACATATAGCAATAAACAGAAATACAAGTGCATGCTAGAACAATGAACTAGAATATAAGTGAATACTTGAACTATAAACTGGAAATACATGTCTAGAATATCTAGCTAAGTGTGTAAAATATCAGCATATCATGTGATCAGCTTTGGACTGATCAGGCTTGCTATGTATGATTAACTATAATTCATGTAAGGTCATGCTAACCGTCTGGATAGCTATGATGCAAGCAATAGTCAGGCCAATCATACATAACAGGCTATGAGGCATGTAATGGTCAGGCTGCACCAATATGAGGTATAGGTGAGCTATGATGCATGTAGAGTTGGGTATGATCACATAATCTACTAATATTTCCCCATCTCCAGCTAGCACGATGGATTCCAATCATGACTCCTTATGACAGGTCTCGATGATGCCAGCTCATGTATACATAGTGTTAGAATCATGTACGCTATATAACTAGAATAATAGAGATAATCAACTTAATAAAAACTGTCAGAGAATGTACTCGCCTGTGGTCCTCTGCTTGTAATACCAATGTCCTATTTTTGAGGTCTTGTCCGAATAATCCAACAGTCCTATAGACATCATTTAATAATAGTACATCATTAGTCATTACACTAACACACAAACATAATACACTGAACTCAGAGACTACGCTAGGGGTGACACTGGTCATCTAGTAGGGTCAAGCGTACGTCTAATTGCACGAGTGTAATGTCTCAATTGATGTGCATAATCAGACAGTCAATCACTAACACATATCTAGCCAGTACATCAGTGTACATAAGGCAGTCAACTCACTAATATTCAGGGTCACATGGTCGATATAATTACGGGATATCCACAGTTAACCTAGGGTCATACATCATATATACATATTGCAGACATAACTAGTATTAGCATTTAATTTCTATACCATATATATATATATATATATACCAATTTGATTATTATACACATACGCGTACGCATACGCATACGAGTTACTAGGTTTATTTTTATGGTGTTTTAAAATCAATATCTAACGAAACGTATCATGAAACAACACGCTAAATCCTGACATTATTCCTACATACAAAAAATTATAAGGAAAAGCACTTTGAACCTCGGTCTCGGCGTGCACGTGAACGATGGGTATTCGACATCGAGGTGGTGTTCGGTTGCGTCATGGTGGAGGCTCGGCTGGTCCTGTGTCGAAGAGTTCGGCATGCTCAAGCGAGGTCGTCGATCCAGTCCAGTCGCTATCGAGGGAAGTCTCAGGCGAGAGGGAAGTCGGCGGTGGTGAATGATGGTGATGTTCAGATGGTGGTGCTCTGTGGTTCAGGGCTGATGGAGGTGGCTCAGGTGATCGGGTCGTCCAAGCGAGGTCGGGTAGAGGAGATCGACTGCTGTGAAGTCGCGGGTGATGGCGGAGTCGAGAACGGTCCGACGAGTTAGGAATTCAGGTGAGACGGGGCTGATCAGTCGAGGTGAATGGGAGGCTGGGATGGACGGTTTCGGCGGTTCAGCGAGGTCGTGCGGTGGTGTAGACGATGGTGGCGAGGGGCATCGATGATGTAGTCCGACGTTAGGGAGGTCAGGATGGCTGGAAACGGGACTGCTCCGGTCGACGATGGTGAACAGGGATGAAGATGGTGGGGATTATGTATAGTCGGCTAGGTTTAGGTTTTGTGCGGGTGATCAAAACAATATGTAAAAAGTATATATATATATATATATATATATATATATATATATATATATATATATATATATATATATAGGGAGAAAAGAGGTAATGTACACCTAGGGAATTGGGCTGCCCAAGTACTCCTTGGGGTTGGGGTTTGGCTAGTTTTCAATTGAAAATTTAAAGGGTTGAGATGTTGTTGGGTTAAATGGAGGGTGGAGATTGGTGAGGGAGAAAATATTGAGTGTTGCACACTGCAAAATAAAGAGAAAATACACATGACCGGTCAATGAAGGAAAATAAGGGTTTCTTCATGTGTTTGGTCCAATGGGGTATGGACACCTCAATGCACTTTGCATATAAGTCCCCAAAAATTGGAAATTGCACAAATGGGGTTTTTGGATTAAATTGGGTCTTTACATTAATTTAATTAAAATTAATATAAATGGTGTTCTAAAATTAATTGGAAGTACATAGGATTAAAATTTGGTGGGACACAAGTGTCATAGATGTAGAAGACTCAGAATAAAATATTATCAAATTTGGGATGCACAAAATGGGTCGAGATTGTGTCTCTAATTTCGATTGGAACGCAGAAAAATATAAAGTTGAATTTATTAAGAATTAAATATAATTGTCTGCAACGAATATTGTGCGACTAAAATAAACCACAAAAGGGCATAGTTATGAGTTACACAAGGATCAGAATAGAAGACTGGCACGTCTAGGACAAGGGTGTAAAATTTGTTGGAAGGTAATGGCTAGTGTAGCACTCCAATTATCGAAGCAACGGTAAGGTACAACAATCAAATAAAACCTCAATAATTAAAAGTAATCCCTAATATTAAAATCCTAAAAATGCTAATTAATGTCCATTGCCCTATAATTTGGTCCGCGACTCATCTAGTGGGTTTCTAGGTCCAATCCACTAACTCATAAAATTAAGGAACCCTATAAGCATACATATATATAAATATATCATGCTACATATTAACACATTAGATTAAATAAATGAAAAGGCAAAAATGCCCCTATCCTGGAATATGGTAGTGACAAGTCTACTCTCCTTAAAAGAATTTCGTCCTCAAAATTAAAATAAACTAGCACAAGAACAGACAATCAAACAAAGAATTTTACATCAAGTCTCAAAGAGATACGGATATTGCTCACGCATTTTGTCCTCTCTCTCCCAGGTTGACTCGCCTGGAGAGTGATGTCTCCATACAACACGAACCAAAGGAATGGTCTGGTTCCGCAATACCTTCTCTCTACGATCCAAGATCACTATGGGCTGTTCAGGATAGCTAAGAGTCGATCCAACCTCGATCTCCAAGTGATCTAGTACGTGACTAGGATCTGCCATGTACCGTCTCAGCTACGACACATGGAACACGTCATGCACTCCATCTAGAGCAGGCATCAAGTCCAGTCTATAGGCTACTGCACCGACCCTTACAAGAATACCGAAAGGTCCGATGTATCATGGACTAAACTTTCTGTCTCTACCAAAATGAATCGTGTCCCATGTCAAAAAAAATCCATAGAAACACCAAGTCGCCAACCTGGAACAAGCAGTCTTAACACGCAATCTAAAATAAAACAATCACATACAAAATAACAAAACCTATACCTGAAACTCTAGGGGTCTACGGTGGCTATCGGCCCAATGTCGTTGTCTGTCCTGCGCCATACGCAGTCTGTCTCTGATGAGTTTCACCTTTTCTGCTGCATCCACGACCATATCTAGTCCTAACAAGGCTCTCTCCGATATTATCCCAAGATAACGGCGGCGTACGACACCTTCGTCCATATAAAGCCTCGAATGGTGATATCTCAATGCTGGTCTGGTAGCTGTTGTTGTAAGCAAACTTTACTAGTTGTAGATGATCCTCCCAAGAACCTCCGAGATCCAAAACGCAAGCGCGCAGCATATTTTCAAGAGTCTGAATAGTCCTTTCAGACTTCCCATCTATTTGGGGGTGATATGTGGTACTGAACTTGAGCTGAGTGCCCAAGCTAGCCTGCAGACTCCTCCAGAAGTGGGAAGTGAAACGACTATCCCGATCTGAGACGATACTCACAGAAATTCTATGTAATCTGCCAATCTGTCGTACGTACATCTCTGCTAGCTTCTCTGTCGATGTACCCACTTTGAATGGTAAGAATTAGGCTAATTTGGTCAACCTATCTACGATGACCCAAATTGCGTCCTTTCCACCTGGAGAACGTGGAAGCCCTGAAACAAAGTCCATAGTCACGTGCTCCCACTTCCATTTTGGAATGGGTAAAGGTTGAAGCAATCCACCTGGCCTCTGTCGATCTGCTTTTACCTGCTGGCACACTAAACATCGGGATACAAAGCGTGCTACCTCGCACTTCATACCATACCACCATACGTGCTTCCTCATATCTCGATACATCTTGTTGGCACCGGGATGCATCGAGTACTGAAAGCGATGCGTCTCCTGCAAAACCTCTTCGTTCAGCTCTCCACTTGGCACACACATCCTTGTGCCATGTCGTAAGGATCCATCATCCACAATAGTGAAGTCATCTGTCAATCTTGTCCAAACTTGTGCCCTGATACTCCTCAGAGTCTCATCATCATACTGTACAGCTCTAATTCTATCCATCAGCTTTGATTGTATCTGCAATCCCCAAATCTGAATCTCAACGCCTGAAACTAGCACTTAAATTCCCAAGCTCTCAAGATCGGCCAATAAGTGTCTATCTGTCGTCAAGAACATAGCCATCGGATACCTGCTCAAGGCATCAGCGACTATGTTGGCCTTTCTTGGGTGGTACTGTAATGAGATATCGAAGTTTTTCATCAACTCTAACCACCTTCTCTGCCTCATGTTCAACTCCTTCTGTATAAACACGTACTTCAAGCTCTTGTGGTCCGTGAAGATTTTTATACGCTCTCCGTACAAATAGTATTTCCACAGCTTTAGAGCAAAAATAACTGCTGCTAATTTCAAATCGTGAGTGGGGTAGTTCTTTTCATGAGGGCATAATTGCCTTGAAGTATAGGCAATTACTTTTCCATGCTGCTGAAGAACGCATCCCAAACCTTTTCCTGAAGCATCACTGTAGATAGTGAAACCTCCTGTCCTAGATGGCAACGTCAAAACTGGAGTTGTCGTCAATCTCTTCTTCAGCTCATCAAACACGGCCTGATATTCCTCTGTCCAGACAAAATCCATATCTTTCTTGGTCAGCCTAGTATTGGTTCTGCAATCTTGGAGAAGTCTTTTATAAATCTTCTGTAGTATCCGGCTAGTCCGAGAAAACTCCTGATCTCTGCTACCGAACTGGGGGTCGTCCATGACTCCACTACCTCTATCTTCTTTGGGTTAACTGAAATTCTGTCACCCGTTACCATATGTCCAAGAAATTCAACCTTGTCAAGGAAGAACTCATACTTTGAAAGCTTTTCGTACAACTCCTCTTTCCTGAGAGTCTCCAAGACCATCCTCAGGTGCTCTTCGTGCTCCTCTGGGGTCTTTGAATACACAAGAATGTCGTCGATGAACACCACTACGAACTTGTCAAGGTACTGGTGGAATACCTTGTTCATCAAGTTCATAAATACTGCTGGTGCATTGGTTAAACCAAACGGCATTACCGTGAATTCAAACTGGCCATATCTGGTCCGAAAAGCTGTCTTCAGTATGTCTTCTTTCTTAACCTTCACCTGGTGATAGCCTGACCTCAAGTCTATCTTTGAAAATACCTTTGCTCCGCTCAATTGATCGAAAAATCATCTATCCTTGGCAGCGGGTATTTATTCTTGATAGTGAGATTGTTCAGAGCTCTATAATCGATACACATGCGTACCGTGTCGTCCTTCTTCGATACGAATAACACCGGAGCTCCCCATGGTGATGAACTGGATCTAATGAAGCCTTTGTTCTGCAGCTCCTCAACTTGCTTCTTCAGTTCTGCCAGCTCGCTGTTGTTGACTCTATAGACATGTTGCGAAATAGGCTCCGCTTCTGGTACCAAGTCTATAGAAAATTCAACATCTCTGTCTGGCAGCAAGCCTGGCAACTCCTCTAGAAATACTTCCAGGAACTACGCTATCAGAGGATGTGGTATCTCCTCTTCTTCCTTCCTAGCTCTGTAAAAAGTGCCTCTGCTCTGTTTCGTTGCTCCTCTGGCGACCTCAAACTCTGACTCCCTTGGTGGTCAAAATATTACTCTGCCTCCGTAACAATCTATAGTAGCATGGTGTCTACTCAACCAGTCCATTTCGAGTACAATATCGTATCCCGGAAGTGGCATGACGAGTAAACTCATGTTCAACTCTCGGCCTCCCAGTGATACTCTCCGATCCTTGCAATAATCACGGACTAGGATAATGCCTCCACCAGTCGTGATCTTGCAAGTCCTATCTAATGGTTCCATTTCTAAATGATGCTTAAGAGCATAAGATATAGATACGAAACTATAGGAAGCACCAAAATTAAATAATACAAGTGCTGGAATAGAATCGAGAGAAACTGAACCTGAAATCATATCTCCAGCTGGCTCGGCCGCCTCAATCATCATGGCGTATGCTCGTCCCTGTGGTGCTCCTCTCTACTGCTGCTGGTACTGAGCAAACCTCTGTTGCTGTAATAGAAGTGGAGGTCCCCTCTTCTGGCCTCCTCGTACAGTAGGTACTCTGGCTAGTCCTCTCTGAGCGGCTGCTCCACCCTGACGAGTCTGAATAGATGGACAGTCCCTCAGCTGTTGTGCTGACGATCCATAGGACAAGCATGTACCCAATCTCTTCCTGTAATTATCTCTAGTGTGTCCTATCTTCCCGTAATACGCACATTGGACAGCGAGCTGATTCTGTCTCTGTGGCTGCTGCTGCTAGATGTGTCCTCGAACTGGTGCCTGGTGGTGCTGATGCTGCTGTTGGTACGGCCTTTGTTGTTGTTGAAAGTGTGGGTGCTTGGCCGGTCCTGTGTTACCACTTATTCCTCCAGAAGTGTCGCGTTCTCTCTTGGGCCTGAGGTCCAAGTCATCTTCAGCAATCTGGGCATCCATCAGAATACCCTCAAATATAGCAGTACGTCGTCCTGAAGTACGAGACTTGATCTCTTTATTCAATCCCTTCCTGAATTTTTGGGCTATGTCTCCTGGGTCTCGAATTATCGATGGCGCGAAATCACTCAAACATCAAAACTCAGCGGCATATTCGTCAACTGACATGCTTTCTTGGACCAAGTCATGGAACTAACTTTCCAATGCTCCCAAAGCTACGTCAGGAAAGAACTTCTCCTTGAAAAGCTCCTTGAAGTCCTCCTAAGTAAGTCCTCCGTCAGTGAGTCTCAGTTCTGTACGATACCACATCAGCGCGATATCAAACATTTGACTGCCAACGGCCTCGATTTAAAGAATCTCCAGAATTTGTGCCAAAATGCAAGTCCTCTCTATATCCTCTAGCCATTCGTCAGCGTAGAGTATCCCCTCGGTGCCTTTGAACTCTCGAGGCATCATCTTCTTGAAGTCCACTATAGTACCCGGCCTCTGGTGCTGCTGGCCAGGATGCTGCTGGTGCTGTGCTACTCTCTATACAGCTTGGGGAGCCATCTGATGAGCATTCTTCATGCTCTCTCTCTCATTAGATATGTTTGTGCCTGGTGCGCCTCTGCTTGCACCCTCTGAGCCTCAGCTTGAACACGCTGAGCCTCTGCTGTCACTCTTTGGGCCTCTAATATGACTTGGATAAGCACGAACATCTGTGCCCCGTCAGTGGGCATACCTTCGGGAATCGGAGCCGGTGGTGGTGGAAGGTTGTCTGTCATAGCTGGGGCAATCCTCTGAACAGGTGGAGGAGGAATCCCAACAACTGCAGATACTCCCATATGAACAGGAGATGTAGGAGGAACTCCAGATGTCTATTCGTCAGGTCGAGAGGTGGCAGACCTCTCTGAAGTTGATGCTTCCAGTCTCAGAGACCTAGTCTTCGGCAGCATCTTGAAGACATATCGAAAAGAATCAATTAAGGTAATAGATATGATATCTTCGAGGAAGGACAGTAAAATTCTAAAGGAAGCAATCATTCAGTATAGCATTGTGAAGATCAGAATTTTCTAGTTGTGATTGAGCATACTATCATCCTTCCTATTTCCTATATCCTATCGCAGGCTCACAGTAGTACAACTAAGTTGTCGCACTACCATGACATCGCACAACTTGTGAAGCCTGACCTGCATGGGCCACCACTAAAAATGTGTCACGACTCGCACACGAAATTTGGGCATGAGTCATGGGTACGTCCAGCCTACGCCGCAGCAACGGCGGTAGAACACTGTCTAGGTCTCAATAATACTAAACATAACTCACAACCTATCAATGATATCAACTCCATACAGAGGACAATGAAATAAATATCTCTCAATAGCTCATAATGTATACTCAATCACAATAACTATAAGAATATAAATGGCACGATAAAAGATAAGAAGTAATAACATAAGTCAAACACAACGTCTCAAAATAGAGATAAACCACATTCTAGCTGTCCAACATAAAAAGTCTCCACAAGTCTCAATTTAAACTCAACATAAGTCTTGACATAAACTCAAAATAAACCTCAAATGCATAAAATAAATGCTATCTAAATAGCTGCAGGTAGTGTCTCCTCTAAGGGAAGTGACTCCTCTAACATCTCTGGTGTGAAGTCTGCATCTATACCTGGTCTATAGTGTGTAGGACAGAAGTCCTCAAGATCCTCTAAAAAAATATCCAGTCAGAATTGGAGCAAAGTACAAGCACTAAAAGTAGTTCCATGTATATTGACAAAAACTATAATATAGTGTAAAGAAATACAAGATGGATATAAATACTGGCAATAAGAAATACTGGAGATAATAAAATACTGAAATAATGAAATACTGGAATAAGAAAATGCTGGAGAATATATCATCATCAATGGTACATCTAGCAATGAACAGAAATACAAGTGCATGCTAGAACAATAAACTGGAATATAAGTGAATACTAGAACTATAAACTGGAAATAGATGTCTAGAATATCTAGCTAAGTGTGTGAAACATCAGCATATCATGTGATCGGCTTGGGACTGATCATGCTTGCTATGTATGATTAGCTATGATTCATGTAAGGTCAGGCTTACCTTCCAGATAGCTATGATGCAAGAAATAGTCAGGTCAATCATATTAACAGGCTATGAGGCATGTAATGGTCAGGCTGCACCGACATGAGGTGTGTGTGAGCTATGATGCATGTAGAGTTGGGTATGATAACATAATATACTAATATTTCCCCGTCTCCAGCTAGCACGATGGACTCCAATCACGACTCCTCATGACAGGTCTCGATGATGCCAACTCGTGTATACATAGTATCAGAATCATGTACGCTATACAACTAGAATCATAGAGATAATCAACATAATGAAAACTGTCAGAGAATGTATTCTCCTGTGGTCCTCTGCTTGCAATACCAATGTCCTATTTTTGAGGTCTTGTCCGAATAATCCGACAGTCCTATAGACATTATTTAATAATAGTACAGCATCAGTATAACACTAACACACAAACATAATACACTGAACTCAGAGACTACGCTAGGGGTGACACTGGTATCTAGTAGGGTCAAGCGTACGTCTAATTGTACGGGTGTCATGTCATAATTGATATGCATAATCAGATAGTCAATCACTAACACATGTCTAGCCAGTACGTTAGTGTACATAAGGCAGTCAACTCACTAATATTCAGGGTCACATGGTCAATGTAATTACGGGATATCCACAGTTAACCTAGGGTCATACAACATATATACATATTGCAGTCATAACTAGTATTAGCATTTAATTTCTATACCATATATATATATATATATATATATATATATATATATATATATATATATATATATATATATATATATATATATATACCAATTTGATTATTATACATATATGCGTACGTATACGCATACGAGTTACTAGGTTTAATTGCATGGTGTCTTAAAATCAATATCTAACAAAACGTATCATGAAACAACACACTAAATCCTAACATTATTCCCACATGCACAAAATTATAAGGGAAAGCACTTCGAACCTCGGTCTCGGTGTGCACGTATACGAGGGGTATTCGATGTCGAGGTGGTGTTCGATTGCGTCACAGTGGAGGCTCGGCTGCTCTTGTGTCGAAGAGTCCGGCGTGCTCAGGCGAGGTCGTCGGTCCGGTCCAGTCGCTATCGAGGGAAGTCTCAGGCGAGAGGGAAGTCAGCAGTGGTAAATGATGGTGATATTCAGATGGTGGTGCTCCGCGGTTCAGGGCTGATGGAGGCGGCTCAGGTGATCGGGTCGTCCAGGCGAGGTCGGGTGGAGGAGATCGGCTGCGGTGAAGTCACGGGTGATGGCGGAGTCGAGAACGGTCCAGCGAGTTAGGAATTCAGGCAAGACGGGGCTGATCAGTCAAGGTGAATGAGAGGCTGGGATGGACTGCTCCTGCGGTTCAGCGAGGTCGTGCGGTGGTGTAGACGATGGTGGCGAAGGGCGTCGGTGTTAATGGCGTTGTCAGCGGTCGAGGGGTCGACACTGGTGCTGTCGGGCTCCGGTCGAACGGCTATCACGGTGGTGATGCAGTCCGATGTTAGGGAGGTCGGGATGGCCTTATACGGGACTGCTCCGGTCGGCGGCGGTGAACAGGGATGAAGATGATGGGGATTATGTATAGTCGGCTAGGTTTAGGTTTTGTGCTGGTGATCAAAACAATATGTGAAAATTGTATATATATATGTATAGGGAGAAAAGAGGTGATGTACACCTAGGGAATTGGGCCGCCCAAGTACTCCTTGGGGTTGGGATTTGGCTAGTTTTTACATAAAAATTTAAAGGGTGGAGATGTTGTTGGGTTGAATGGAGGGTGGAGATTGGTGAGGGAGAAAATATTGAGTGTTGCACACTCCAAAATAAAGAAAAAATACACATGACCTATCAATGAAGGAAAATGGGGGTTTCTTCATGTGTTTGGTCCAATGGGGTATGGACACCTCAATGCACTTTGCATATAAGTCCCCAAAAATTAACAGGTGGGGTTTTTGGATTAAATTGGGTCCTTATATTATTTTAATTAAAATTAATGTAAATGATGTTGTAAAATTAATTAGAAGTACATAGGGTTAAAATTAGGTGGAACACAAGTGTCATGGATGTAGAAGACTCAGAATAGAATATTATCAAATTTGGGTTGCACAAAATGGGACGAGATTGTGTCTCCAATTTTGATTGGAACGTACAAAGATGTAAAGTTAGATTTATTAAGAATTAAATATAATTGTCTGCAACGAATATTGTGCGACTAAAATGAAGCACAAAAAGGCATAGTTATGAGTTACACAAGGATCAGAATAAAAGACTGGCACGTCTAGGACAAGGGTATAAAATTTGTTGGAAGGCAATGGCTAGTGTAGCGCTCCAATTATCGAAGCAACGGTAAGGTACAACAATCAAATAAAACCTCAATAATTAAATGTAATCCCTAATATTAAAATCCTAAAAATGCTAATTAATGTCCATAGCCCTATAATCTGGTCATCGGCTCATTTAGTTGGTTTTTAGGTCCAATCCACTAACTCATAAAATTAAGGAACACTATAATCATACATATATATATATATATATATATATATATATATATATATATATATATATATATATATATATATATATATATATATATATATATATATATATCATGCTACATATTAACACAATAGATTAAATAAATAAAAAGACAAAAATACCCCTATCCTGGAAAGTGGTAGTGACAGTAGACATGTTGGTGAGGGAGTATACCTTTGAGTTTGTGTTTGTGTGTAGTGCTTAGGATTGGATTTTAGTGTACTGGAGATGAGGTGATACACTGTGTTGTATCAGTATAGGTTAGGCTCATTCTGTCCAGACTTTGTGACATGCAGTAGTAGCAACCTGGCCATCTTGGCAGCAGGTAATGGACTAACATGTTGCAATAGCAACATGTCCATCTCAGCAGCAGTATCAAGTTGGTGTGGAAGTGTCCAGGTAGTATTGTGTTAGGTATATCAATACTGGGGAGGCTAGTGACTGTTGATGTTGGTATCACTCAACTTAGAGTATCAAATACTCAAACACCATGAGTACTAAGTATCAGTTATAATTAGTATATATATATATATATATATATATATATATATATATATATATATATAACAGTAGATAAGGTATTATTCATATGCCAGAGTATTAAGTTAATAGATATTAGTTAAGGCACTACTTATACACTAAGGTAATAACCTAGTACAGTTAGATATTGAACCTAGAATCTAGGTATAACTTAATATTAACTAGTTTACCATAGCAACCACCCTAGAAGCTAGAATTAGATCTAAAACCAAGGTAACACCTAGTTGAGACCTAGTTTGACTCGAATGACCTAAATATGACATAGAAATCATGTTTTGACCTATTTTAGCATATCATAACTTTATTTCACCCATTTGACATGGTATCTTTTATATAGGTCCGTGTGACACCAGCTCAGATACTTTGACATAGAAATCATGTTTTGACTCATTTTAGCATATCATAACTTTATTTCACCCATTTGACATGGTATCTTTTATATAGGTCCGTGTGACACCAGCTCGGATACTTTGATATACCATTTGCTCAGGACCACAGGCGAGTACATTCTCTGATATTTTTTTATTTGATAGCCGCTATGTTTCATGTATTTAGTATTGAGATACTTGATTCCTGACAATATGGTTTCTACGGATTGGTATACGTGGATCTTGGTCATGAGATGTTATTGTCGTGATGAATCAGTGATCACCATGTTGTGCTTCGTGATTACTCAGTGATTACCGTAATATCTAAGTGATTATATAGACCGTGATCATAGTGCATGATATTATAGACCGTGCAGTATGATATATATGTTATAATGTATCGTGATTTGGATTTGTGTACTAGTCGGGGTTGGAAAAGTATTAGTGGATATGTGATCATACCTTATAGCTCGTGATTTAGGGTAGCCTGTGATAGTTAGAAGATCATGCAATTCACGCGTGCTCACGATAGCTCACCTTTTATATAGCCCGTGTTAGGCCCAAGTTGATCGCATTATTTTACTAATATTTCAAGGCATATTTACTATATGGTTTTCTTTATTCCAGTTTATTACATTATTGTTCCTTAATATATTGTTCCCAGTTTTTGCCATTATTTACCATGATGCTCTTTCTCGTAATATATGCTAGTTTAGTTACTTTCATCATTTATTTTCATTGCTATTGCTGCTTCATAGTTTATGTCAATTATTGGAACTTTTATTGGGTTGTACTTTGCTACAATCCTGACTGGTTATATTTTTTAGATGATTCATTAGAGGACTGTTGTCCTACATACTACGGGCCACAGGATGGTGAGCCAGTTGAGTTAGTACCCGTAGAGCCTGTTGAGCTAATACCAGCAGTCGATGAGACATAGCTAGTTTATTTATGATATTGTATATGTCAATTAGACACTTTTCATATTTTATCATATTGGATATCGTGTGTTGAGCTTAGACTTGGACTTGTGATATATTATGACTTTATTTCTTTTTTTCTATTCCATATCGTTCCATATCTTCATCTAGTTTGTTGTTATGATTGGGTATTGTTTACCATTATCATATTATCATATTGTCCTCCATTTGGGAGTTAAGATATCTTGACAAGTAAATTATATATATTGTTTGAGATGTTTAGATAGTATTGATGATCTAGACAACGTTCTACCGTCGATGTTGCGGTGTAGACTGGATGTACACACGTACTCGTGCCCTTACACCGGGCGCGGGTCGTGACAGATGCAGGCATCATAGTATTTTCCTCTGTCAGAACCTAAGTGTCAAGAAATTACCTCCCCATGAGAAGCTACGGGAGCAAAGACAGGAAGATATACATGATGCGCATCTTTGGCCACAGCAGTGGGAAGCGCATCCTCTGTAGTCCTTAGGTGAGACGCACTGGTCTTGGCCACCCAGGTCCCACGGGTCTTCTTAGGCTTTACTAGACTTGGTGAGGGGTTTGAGTCCCCTGGGAGAATGTCTTTAAAAGCTTGTTGGTCGAAGCGGAAGACCAACATCATCTGGGTTGAACCCAACTTCGTCGAGTCAGATTGAGTCACGACCTTCTCATCAGTGGAGAAGGAGGTCCACAACAAGGTCTCCAGATTTGTTGCCATCACAAAATTAAAAATTTTGCTAACTTTTGTATTTAATGGATTACAATGAATGAAGTACAAAATAATCCTAACACTGAGAATTCTAAGTACAAAAAGAAGAGAATATGGGAAAGTGTGACTATGGAGATCGAGTTGTGAAGTTAACTCCTTTACTCCATTGACGATCGACCGACGAAAGAAATTGATATGTCTATGCTCACTAGCAAGAATGGACTCTGAGTCTTCTGCTTTTTACTCAAACCAAAATTCGGCCTCAAGGAAGCACATATTTCTGCTATTTATAGCCATTTGCACTGAATGTCCTTGCGTGCACATATCATAAAAAATATTATTTTTAGTCTATGAGCATAGAATCTGAGTTATCGTATGGTATTATCAACAGAATGCGGTTGTAACCGTATGCGCATCTCATGGTCCAGCTGTCATGTAATCTGGGCTGTTACACCCGTTGGTCATATGATTCGATAAACTTGACACGTGGCATCCGTCAGTTGAAGACTCTGCCGCATGAAGGATCCTGGGAACATCGCTGCATGAAGGCTCATAGGAACGTCACTGCATGAAGACTCATGGAAACGTTAAGACTCATAGGAACACTGCCACATGAAGACTCATGGGAACGCTGCCTCTTGAAGCCTTGTCATTTTCAGAGTAATGTGGTACTGCACGGATGTGACTAAAAAAGGAGCTGACAAAAGTAATCATGACGGTGACGTCCGTCGTCTGCAACGATTATGAAGAACTCTAGAGCAATTAATGTTGTGTTATAGTTTTGGACTATGTGGCTAGAATGTATGCCACATGACTGCCCTCGCAGCATTACTTCAGGGCCGCAGCCTGAGCCGCATAAACGAAGATTTTTGCTGTCTTTTGGCTGTATGCGCCTTAAGCTCTATTTAGTATGGTATTTTAGTGTCTGCGGCCTAACTTTACTTAGGAGTTTGACGCATGGTCCTGGATTTTTCCATGCTTTTATAGGACGTACCATTGGTGTTGGAAGCTCGGGTTAACAACATGCAGGTGTTCGGCCATGATGCGTGCTTGATATATGAAGACATGAATGGAACTATCGGATCCTTTGTGAGCAAGAGAGATCAAAGAGTGTTGTAGCCAACTTGGCATATTCAATGGGGGAAATTCAAAGCCTTTGTAACCACTACAATTATCAATAAAGAGCTTTACTTCGTATACTCCGTGTGTTTCATTATGACTCTATAATTCTTTCGCTGCAGCTCAATATTTTTCGATTATAACCATTATGTTTTATCTTCTTGCATTGTGTGAGTATAATCTAGACTCGCACGACATCACGCCTAGGAACTATTATCGACTCTATGGAGTCGGGGCATGAAAACATGGAGAAAGCATATGACCGCCTGGACTGGCAGTTCATAATTTGGATCCTTCGGAGGTTCAGATTCTCGAATGATTAGATAAACATTTTGTGTCATTCTGTTAGCAACTCCTGGTTCTCCATCGTCGTTAACGGAGTCCCCTTGGGTTACTTCAAGTCTCATCTTGGAGTTCGATAGGGGGATTTACTATCGGCCACCTTGTTTATTATCGCGGCCAAAATGCTTAGTAGGAGCCTCATCAAAATGGGTACTCACCCCAGCTACAGCTACTTTTGTAACCCCAATGGCTGCCTTATGATCACACACTTGTCTTATGCCAATGACATCATCATCTCCTCCTCTGGAGACAAGTGCACCGTCAGACACATGTACCATATTCTTAAGTACTTTAAAAGGATCTCGAGTCAGAGGGTCAGCACCGTAAAGAGCTGTATCTACACCCACAAGTCTTCTTCTCATCTGTCCAGGCAGGAGCTCACTGCCTCATCCACATTTTTGGTTTCATCTCCTCATTTCTCCTATCTAGGATGTCCCATCGCATATGGTAGGAGGAAAGCATATCCCTATATGAACCTCTCATTTCTATGATACAACGGAGGATTGACGGGTGGCACAACAACCTTCTCTTGCTGGGAGGGATGTTGAAACTCATCAGACATGTTCCCGGCTCCATTCCTATATTCACCCTGACCGCCTATAGCCCATCGCTGAAGGTATTGGAGGCCATTGAGAAGTCCTTCAATATCTTCCTTTAGGTCACAATTGGGAACCTAGTAGGAGAAGGTGAGCTAGTTGGGACTCTGTGGAAAGGACAATGTAGGAATGAGGGCTTGGAATTCGTTGCCTGCGGGACATGATGGTTGTTCTGTCAGTCAAGCTATGGTGGAGGGTGTGAACGTCTTCATCACTATGGTTAGATTATACGAGAGAACAATACTTCCCCAGGTCCCATCCTTCTCTTGTCGGCGCCAATAGTGATGCATCCTCGGTTTGCCTGCATTTGCTACTTGGTAGAGACC
This sequence comes from Iris macrosiphon, assembly GCA_036927795.1. Lineage (NCBI taxonomy): Eukaryota > Viridiplantae > Streptophyta > Magnoliopsida > Asparagales > Iridaceae > Iris > Iris macrosiphon. The sequence goes on from JAYESA010000004.1 coordinate 121,839,754, forward strand.
TCGGGGAGGCTCATATACGGATAGTGGTGGGTCGTAGTTCCGCTGATGTTTCCAGAAAGAACTGGACCGGGAGGGATCTCGCCGCCCCCATTAAATCAGTAGGTGGAGGTCTCTGAGGTACGATGTCTATGGCGGGTAAAGGTTGGGACTTTTCTCTCATTGTTCGACTCTTCGGTCAGACGGTGGCTGATGGGATTGCACAAATAGGCTTCAGATTTCAGAGGATCAAGACTGGTTCTGGTGGTGACTCGCACATAATGGATTTTTCTCTATGACCTCTGCATGGAGGACATCTAAATGTGCTTTTCAGGGACCGCTTAGGTCGTTTCCAGTATGGAATAGCTAGATCCTGAAGAAGTGGTCAATTCTTCTTTGGAGGGTGGTGCGAAACAAGATCCTTACTGATGATATTTTATAGCTTTATGGGATGGCGATTACCTCCAAGTGTCATTGTTGTGCAGAGCCGAAGGCCTAGACCGTCGAGCGCAACTTCAAGTCTCATCTTGGAGTTCGACAGGGGGATTCACTATCAGCCACCTTGTTTATTATCGGGGCCGAAATGCTTAGTAGGAGTCTCATCAAACTGGGTTCTCGCCCCAGCTGCAGCTGCTTTCGCATCCCCCAGCGGCTGCCCAATGATCACACACTTGTCTTATGCCGACGACATCATCATCTTCTCCTCTGGAGATAAGCGCACGGTCAGACACATCTGCCATCTTCTTAAGCGCTTCGAGAGGATCTCGAGTTAGAGGGTCAGCACCGTGAAGAGATGTATCTACACTCACGAGTCTTCTTCTCCTCTGTCCAGGCAGGAGCTCACTGCCTCATCCAGATTTTTTTGTTTCATCTCCTCCTTTCTCCTATCTAGGCTATCCCATCTCCTATGGTAGGAGGAAAGCATCCCTATACGAACCTCTCATTTCCATAATACAATGGAGGATTGGCAGTGGCACAACAACCTGCTCTCGCTGGGAGGGAAGTTGACACTCATCATACATATTCTCGGCTCCATTCATATATTCACCCTGACCGCTTATAGCCCATCGCTGAAGGTATTGGAGGCCATTGAGAAGCCATTAAATAGCTTCCTCTGGGGTCACAATCGGGACCCTAGAAGGAGAAGGTGAGATAGTTGAGAATCTGTGGCAAGGCCAACCGAGGAGGGAGGGCTTGGAGTTCGTAGCCTGCGGGACATGATGGCTGCCCTGTCAGTCAAGCTTTGGTGGAGGATGCGAATGTCTTCATCACTTGGTCGGATTACATGAGAGAACGATACTTCTCCAGGTCCCATCCTTCTCTGGTCGGCGCCAATAGTGTTGCATCCTCTGTTTGGCTGCGATTGCTACTTGGTAGAGACCTCGGGGAGGCTCGCATACGAATAGTGGTGGGTCGTAGTGCCTCTGATGTTTTCAGGGAGAACTGGACCGGGAGGGGTCTCACCGTTAATTAGGTAGGTGGCGGTGTCTGAGGTGCGACATCTATGGACTGGTGGAGGTTGGGACTTTTCTCTCATTGTTCGGCTCTTCGAGCAGACGGTGGCTGATGGGATTGCGGCGGATAGGCTTAAGATTTCAGAGGATCAAGACTCGTCCTGGTGGGGACTCGCACATAATGGAGTTTTCTCTCTGACCTCTGCTTGGAGGACATCTAGATGTGCTTTTTAGGGACCGCTGGGCCGTTTCCAGTATGTAATAGCTTGATCCTGAAGAAGTGGTCGATTCTTCTTTGGAGGGTGGTGCAAAACAAGATCCTTGTACTGATGATATTCTATGGCTTTCTGGGATGGCGATCACCTCCAAGTGTCATTGTTGTGCAGAGACGATGGTCAAGACCGTCGAGCACATCTTCTCATCAGATATGGCTTCTTCGTCTGTCTGGAAGTGGTTCCAAACAGTTTGCAGGATCGAGTTCAGTGGTAGGACCTTACAGTCGCATCTCTTTAATTGGGGGACGGAGCAACGTTCACACGTGCAGGATTGCATCATATCTGCGATTATCTTGGTTCTTTGGAAGAATAGGAACAAACATAGATATGAGGGATCCTTCCTCTCTCATGTTCAGCTGTCTAGGGTGGCTTCGAGATCATTCTCGAAGGCTTGGTAGTGTTGTTGGCACTAGTCTGACTTGAACTCCGGTTTGGTTCGACTAATTCAGGCAGGGTGGACAGTGATGTAGGGGTATACTTTTGAGTTTTTTTTTTTTTTGCATGCACTTCATTGGCGGTTTTGGGCTTGGGTTGTGTTTTTCACTTTTGTGGTCCGCCTTGTAATCGATTTTGGTCTCTTGATTTATATATCGTCATTTCTTTACACACACACAGCGGAAACAAATATATACACACTTATCACAGCCTATGATTTTTTTAATCTCAGGACCGTTCAAATTTTTTATTTTTTTTTCTAGATAATCAATATTTTTCTTATCTCCCAAAGTCGCAACACCGCCCTATCGAGCAATCCAGATCTTCCCACAAATTGTGAGTCTCTAACAGATCATATTCGCTACAGACAGCTAGTAGGTCAACTTTGGTATATCTGTTTGACCAGGCCAGATATTTCTCATGCAGTTACTGTTGTTAGCAAGTTCGTTTCCGTGCCTCGATCAATTTACTATGATGTCTTACTCCGAATTCTCCGATATATTCAGGACTCCATAACATGATTATTTATCCAGAAACTGAAAAAATAGCAATATGTCTTTTCTACTGTTTCCTTTTTTTCAAATTTCCTCACATGTTGCTAATGCAACCAACCATCAAATGTATCAAAAATAGTTTTCGGAGACGGACACATTGTGTTGGAATGTTACAGTCAAGCCTGATATTTTATCAAAATTGTTCTCAAGGACCAATGTACCACTCTCGAGATCGATGTGGAGAAGATAGGTTTCTAAAAATTGACACAAGATTACAGGTTAACTGGACTAAAAAAGGAGGGCCTCCAGTCCAGACAATACAAAAACTTACTATATGTCCAACATTTGCCACTATGTAGTAATTAATACTAAGAGCAAACTATACCTAAACTCCAGCTCCTATACCCTATCAAAAAGTTGTTATATAGAAGTAGAAGAGCTAGCTAGCCATGTACCACCAAAAAATTTCTAACATAATCTAGCTAGCTAGCTATGGGGTCACAGACTCGCCATGATCCTTTTGAGGTAGATCGTTGTTGATCGGGGGCTTGCTACGTGCTTTCGCGTGGTAGTCTTTGTTCATCATTTTGAAGATTTCGGCATTGGCGTCGAGGAGCTCTTGTGTCCCCATTGCCACGGAGGGCTGACCCTCAGATCCTGACCTGCCATGATGTGTGGAAAAAGAGACCTCGGATATATGAGATTTGCCATGCAGACTGGTTCTTGAGTGATCCCCCTGCTCAACATAATCCTGTCTCAGGAAAAGAGAGAACATAATCAGTTGTGGTGACAAGTATTATTTGTATGGGTGAGTGAGCAGTCCGACAATTAAGACTTCGGACTTGGACAACCCTATCTACTTAATTAGGACAAATTTTCAGGCTCAGCGTGACCCCACAAAAGATTGGGGTCACAGGTGACCCAGGACCGACCTACGTACTATAAAGGTCAAGAGGCAATCCAAATTAGCTCCGGATAGGATAACACAACCTCCCGGGCCGGTCCAGAGAGAGAGAGAGAGAGGTTGCAAGGATTCTACCTTTGTAGTTGATGTCTGATATGGCTTGCTAGAGGTTGTCATGACATTCCCTGCATCCAGAAGAGAGTAAGTACTCAAACTGAATTAACAAGCATATTTAGTTGATCAAATTCACATCAACCCCCCCCCCCCCCCCCCCCTCCCCCCCCCCTCTTTTACAAGTCACTCCATGATACCTAGCTAATATATACAAAAAGAAAAATCACACATCCATTCCATGCCAAAGGGCTTGAAATCGAATAAAAGATTGATTGAAGAAAGTAAGTTCAAATGATAGGTGTTAACATTAATAAAAAAAAAACATCACATACATGATCCACTGAAAAATATATATTTAGATGATCCATTTAATAAACACCAAAACTGACCATGTCACATACAACATCATGAGGGGTTACTCTTTACTCTCCCACTACTACATAGACAAGAAAAATATGGTAAGACAAGAAAGGGCCATTAGCTTCTAGTATCTACTTGCTAGTACGTGACCATGCAAGAAAAGCCCTAGCTAGTTGTTCTTTGGTGGGTGGCTTTTGGCTATGTGGTAGTCGCAACTGAAAGATAGGAGACCGATCAAAGAAGAGAAGCTAGGTTTCAGACCCATATGACCCATGATCATCAGTTCACATCCATGCCCACATGATTTCCCAACATTATAAGTGTTTGCACCTGTGTTCTCCTCCTCCTCCTTCAGTACAACAATGTCCTCCACTCCGAGCTTCCTTCCTCTCAGCCTCATCTTCTCCGTCCCGCGAAGGGGTTCCTGCTTAACTCAAACTCTCAACAAACTCAAAAATCATCGATCATGACGGAATTACAAAGTTAGTTATAATACCTTGACAGTCTCCAAAGCGTGAACGCTGTCGCCAACAGTTGCAACCTCTGCAAGAAACAAATCTCAGTTAAGACCAAGATTAATCAGCCAGAGAATATATATATGTAAGAAGCTTTTATATATATATATATATATATATATATATATATATATATATATATATATATATATATATATATATATATATATATACCTTTGTGAGCAAGAACAGTAGGATACTTGAGACCAAGCAGCAAAGAGAGCAAGAGAGCTAGCAGAAGGCTAGTGAGACTTAAGTGCACCATGACTGTTTCTTCTGAACTATATAATTTCTGTATGTTAACTTCTTATGCAACAATAGCAAGATGGGAGAGATGGCAAGCAGGGTTTCTTATAGAGGAGCTAGCTAGCCATTCCTGGTCAAAGCTAGGGTTCCAACATCCTCTCCTCGATCCCCCAATATTCTAGTGTTCAAACCTGTACTTGCCAGTGGCATACTTTATTTTGGAACAACTCGAAGGAGTGCATGAACAAGAGTGAGCATGGAAATGAAGTCATCGAGTGTTCCGTGCCTGTCTGCTGCATGCATGCATGCTGCTGTAGGAATCAATGTTTTAAAAACCGGACCGATGATCAACAGGAAATTTCAATCAGGTCGGTCTATGGTTGGATCCGGGGCCGGCTGGTCCTTTAAGCAAGGGAAGCGGTTGCCTCCGATATTTTATAGATACATATGTAATTAAATATCCGGCTGGTTCTATCATTTGAAAAAAGAAACCGTTATCAACTCTTATTTGTATAGATACATATGTAATTAAGTAGTCAGACTCTATTTAGGAAACATCTGTTGCCTGTTTGTAAAAATTTATAGCGTAATTAATTCTATCATTTGAAAGAAAATTAATAACCGATATCAACGCCTCTGTCTTAATAACCATTATCAACGCCTCCAGAGACATGCTCTTTTATCTTCTCCCTGGCTATATATAAAAATTAAAACAAAAACTATCATAATCCCTCTCTCTTTATTTTATTTTATTTTATTTATGAATGTCTAAGTAGAAAATGTCTCTGGATATGCAAAATCATGTTTAATTTTTTTTTAAAAAATATGCCTCATTTTTTTAACTTTTGTCTAGGGCCTCCAAATGGCTTGAAACGGTCCTGGTTGGATCCTGATCGAATTCTTATAAACCGTTTTTTGTAAAAAAAATTTATTAATATGGAAATAAAAATACTTAAAAAAATGTATAAACAATGCGATTTTTACTATATATGATGTTCCAAAATATAATTTGATTAATATTTCAGCATATATAAATAATACTGATCACAAAACAATTATATTGGTAGATTGTGTGACGTGAGAGAATATAAGTTAAACCGGTTCGATTTAGACATACTGGTTTATATAATTTTAATAGTTGAACCGATTTTATTTTTCTTTAAAAAATCGTCGGTTCATAAATAATAACGGTTCAAATTTGAACCGAACCGAAAATACATGGAACTGAGGTCTGGTGGGTGGTGGAATTCTTTTACCTGCCCACCATATTCCAAGGGCTCCGCTTGATTCCTTGTCCTTTCTTTTATTATGGACCCTTCTTCCCAAATATTTTTCGACACGCATCTGTCTTTCTATATTTGCGTTGCTGTACGGACAGGAAAGGATCGAAAGATTCACAAGCCCGTCGGCACACCTTCTTATAGTAGTGGATGGCTGGTAGCCGTTGTTTGTTCTCAGTGCCCTCACACCGACATTTGCCATGGTTTGGTTTTGCCTCTATTCCAAATGCTACTTGCTCTTCCACGTGTCGACCATCTATTGGCAGTCGTCATCCGATTTACCGAGTCCTAGATTGCTTTGACACGTCCATCATCCTTTCGCTTCGCTATGATGGTCGGGGGGAGCGCGATATTACCTTCATTGTTGTATAATGAGCCTGGCATATGTGTGTGTGTGTGGAGAGATTGGAAATTATATGAATTAGCAGCTTGAGCTAAGTTCTGTCCTGCCAGATGTCATATTATCTGCACAAACATGGGCAAAGACATTAATTATCCTTCTTCTGTATTGGAAGGCGAAGAAAAATGTCAAAAATAGGTTCATGGTCCTTTTTTTTTTTTTTTAGCGTACATTGGATTTAATTTTCATATATTAGATTTTTATATATGGACACATGATATGCTATATATAACAACCTAATTTTTTTTTTTAGACATCTCAATTGTGCTCAATAAAAGTTGTTGAATAAGTTCAACACAAGAGAGCAAAAGTTGCTGAATAAGTTGAACAGAAAAGTTTGAGAGAGTTTTTTTCTTCTTCTTCTTTATCTTTGGGGTAGAAAGTTCTTGAAAGCAAGGAGAGAAGTGTTGAGAGAGCTATTGTAATTTATTTTCTTCTTCATAGTGGAACTGAACCACTATCGTCCGTGTAAGTAGGCATATTGGTCGAACTACATAAATTCTTTTCTTTGTGGTTATGAATTTTCTCCGATGTGTTATCTAATTTATTGGATTTTTTTATTGTGCCGCAACAATTGGTATCAGAGCTTTGAAATTCTACCAAGGTATCCGACAAAATTCTCAAAGAAAGTTAATTGGATATATTATTGATATTACTCCGTCAAGCAAGATTGTGAAGTACGAAATTGAGAAATTCAATGGGAAGAGTAATTTTGGATTTTGAAAAAAGCTAGATGAATGATGTTCTCATATCTCAAAAGCTTCACAAGCTTTACGAGAAAAGTCCAAGAAGCCCGCTGATATGACCGATGATAATTGAGACGACATGGATCTCGAAGCATGTGCTGCTATTCGTCTGTATTTGGAAATGGATGTTGTGTACTTTGTGAAAGATGAAATTACCGTCGGTGGACTCTGGCTTAAGTTGGAATCATTCTATATGATGAAAACTCTTACCAACTGACTTTATATGTTAAAGTCGCCCGACAGACTTGTAATGGAGGAAGTACGCCAATTTGAGATCATATCTCAAAATCCAATCTAATTGTTTTTGACTGGAAAGATGTTGACATACATGAAAATGATGATCATTTGGTGCTAATCCTTTTTTTTTTTTTTGCCCGATTCTTATGAGAATTTATTCAAACATTAATATACTAGAAGGACTCAATTGCAGTAGAAGAGACTACGAGGGCCTTATTGTCTAATGGGGTCCAGAGGTTGGCTTCTAATGGCGAAAATGGTGGAGACCAAGCCCAAGGTTTGACGGCAAGAGAAAGGACAAATGATAGAGTGTCTTCCAGCAGTAGGTCAAGATTCAAGTCCAAGACACCTATTGAGAAGTTAAAGTGCTTCAACTACAATGAGAAATGATAATATACAAATAAGTGTCCTCATCCAAAAAAGAAGAACAAAAAAAAGAGAATAAGACCGAAAGAGAAGTGATGAAGCAAACTGCACTTTAGAAGCTGACGGTGACAGAATTTATTTTTGGTGACACATGACAACATGAGTGACCCTTGGATTCTTAATTCCGGATGCTCCTACCATGTGTCCAAAGAGGGGGTAATTTTCTTTCTACAAGGCGACAGATGGTGGTTCTGTGTTGATGGACAACAATAATGCATGTCGAGTTGTTAGAATTGGGCCCATCGAGGTAAAGATGCATGATAGAATTGTGTGAACTTTAGCTAATGTCAGACATGTTCCCAATTACGCTAGCCTCGAATAGTAACAACTTTGTTGCGAGGGTGGTGTCTTGCGGTTTGTTCGTAGTTCTTTGGTGGTGATGAAACACTACCAAAATAAGTCAAATTACCGACGAGTCGCTTAATTGAGGAAAACGTCGCAAATTAACATTAGCGACATTATTAGCGACGTTTAAGGTTAGTCGCATTTTATCAAGTCGCTGACAACAAAAACGTCGTTATACGTCGCAATAGCGACATAGTTTAGCGACGTTATTGCGTTATAGTTTTAGCGACGTTAATCGACGTATTGTCACAATTTTAGCGACGCACAAAGCTGTCGGTAAGAGTCGATACTATTTTTTGAAATCATTGACGTTTGGCAACATTTAATGGAGTCACAGAAAGTCGCTAAATGTGTCGGAAAGAGTCGGTACTATTTTTTGAAAGTAGCAATATTTAGCAACTTTTAGCGACGTTCAGCGACGTGTCCGGAGTAGCTAAAAGTCACAAAATTGTGTGATGTCAGCGATTATCTGTGACATTTAATTACGTCGCTAATAGTCGCTAAACGTCACTAAATTTTTATTAAAAAAAGTAGAATATAAAATAGTTTCCAAACCAATCTTCCTGCAATTTATGAATTCATAATTTATGTAAATAGACCCGGAGCAACCCTCCATTGAATTCTCTGGGTTCGCCGACCCCTTAGGTGGAACACTCAACACAGATAAATTCGCATACATGTAATATGATTAATAAAGTAAAATTTGAACAAAATGATTGGAATTACATATCGCGTCTCAAGAAAATTCCGTCGTAAAAATGCAATAAATATCGACACAACTGAGTGCAAGAAATAAAGTCTGAAAGCCTCAACAAATGTATAATATTCATAAATAACCCAATATCATGGGTCAAAACACAAACAAGTAGTAAATTGTCCTAATTAGGACTACTGCGGATCTGGAGGAGGATGAGCACTAGCGCGCACCAGGGATAAGAAGAACTCATACTGCTCCCGTAAAATTGACACCGATGTCGATGAAGAAGGCAGTGACGTTGGTGGAGTCGGTCTCAATGAAGGCGCACCAGGATGACGTATCTGCTCCAACACTGCTAGTCGATGGTTGTATGAATCCATGGTAGATAACAGACTCGTACTGCTATCAGCTATTGAATTCGCATCCTCGTCATTCTCTCACCCATGGATAGTTGTGATGCCTGCAGCTCTATCACGCTGCACTCTATCGACGTTGTAAGATCAGTAACGCCATGCTCTGTTCTCTCGGTCATATCCCTGAGCTCCATGATGCTATGCTCGAGCGTATCAAATCGTGTGATGAGCGTCACATCATCCGTCTGCGGCTGAGACAGTGGCTGCTCCTCCATCCTTCATAGCAACTAGTCACGGGGAGACACAATCTGACGATCAATGGTCTTCTAGACTCCGGGAGACGCCTGCGATGGCTGTGGGAAATGCGTACTTGCAGAGGAGGCCCTAGAGGACTATGTCTCAACAAGGATGCCATAGGATCCCGTACCGTAGTTCATACCCCCCTGGAGACCACCAGTGGCGGTCATCCACAGTTCGTCCGCCGATGGAGCTGGGGAGGGATGTGAAGAAGTACCAGCCTCTCCAGTTGTAGGTGCACTAGCAGTCGCCCACTTATGGAGCCTAAGATACTCGGCCTAGAAAAGTATGGATACTCGATAATTGCTAATGTCTAAGGTACTTATTACTAACTACATGGATGTGTATTTGCATATTTTCTAAGTTATATTAAAATTAATACAAAGTAAAGTAATCCTTAGATAGGCCTGCGAGGCCCTATCATCAATGAGCTTCCCGCCCTTCCGATGGGTGGCCAGGAAGACGGTCACTATATTGTCATCCTCACCCCTCTGTACCTGTTAAAAATATATTATTTAGTACTAAAATTAAATATTTTATCCTACTACCATTTTATCGTACTTACATTAAAATAATATATCTGAAATAAAGAACATACCAAATGACAAAAATGTTCCTTCATCGGAATCGAGCCACCATACCACTTTGCTGCCTTCATCCTAGACGACTTAGCCATCTCATACCATTTCTTGTATCTTGGATCGTCGAATCTAGCCCTCATCGCAGTCCACTGCTAAGGCATGATCCAACCTTGGATCAATTTTCCTTCATAATTACGAGCCTTCTGGTCATCCATAGCATCATGGATCAGTTTGGCAGCGACGACATAAAATATCTGCTCGATCAACTCGGCCCGGTACGGTGGATAGAAAAACATTTACTATAAGAAGTAATTTAGTAAGTTATATAATATGCATAAATTAGATGATTGATATTAAAAGGAAATATACTTTTACCTTGAAGTGCGCAAACCAGAACACCTTTCTCTTGTCCGGAGCATCAGAGTAGTTGATCCAAGGGCCACCATATTTGTACCTCAGAAAGTATCTCAGGCGTCATTGTACCGACGAGGGACAATATCTATACAGAGATAATTATATTCATAAAATAGTGAATATATGATGAATAAAAAAATATACGATATATATGATGATAAACCAACTAATTGACTTACTTTGTACCGTCGGCCCAAATCTTCGTCTTCGTCTCGTCTAGAGGTGCGCATGGAGGATCTCGCTGATACGGAGATGGTGTCGGCTCAACCTCCTCTATCTTCTCATCTGTCTCCATGGTTCAGTCAGTAGGAGGAACGTTGGACGAGGGAGTAGTCTCAGGCCTAGAACTATTTGTCCCAGGAGTGTTGTCACGTAACGTCATCGTAATCAGAGATGTGGTTGGTCGATATACTGGAGTACTTAGTGACGAGGATCCAGAACCAGTAGGTAGTACCGGAGAGCACTCTGTCTACCTCGAGACCTGTCGAATGCTCCGCGTCATCCTATCATACCTAATAACAACATATGATGATAGAACAAATAAACAGATATATAATACATTTTACAGTCTAAATGGTATACTTATCTCACAATATTAATAGAATTGCATAGTAAATAACTAGTATTGTCACAAGTCTAAATGGATAGTATATTTTAGAGTCAAAATGTAATACATGTCACAAGTCCAAACGGATTTATTTTATTTTCAATTATCTTCGAAAAATTTATCTTGTTCGTTTTTTTTGTCCTCCTCTCCTTCTTCCTCTTCCTCTTCCTCTTTCTCCTCATCTTCACTTTCATCTACTTCATCTTCGTCCTCTTCGAATAATTCTATATCTTCTATATTATTAGTCGTGTAATGAGTAACTTTTATTGAGTCCACATCTAAAGTATTTGTTACAAGAGCTAGCTCGTCCTCCTGATAAGCTATTTCGTCAATGTCAAAGGTATTTCTAGCTTTAGTCTTGCATACTGCCCACCAGTGCGACCTCGTTATTTCTCGTCTAGGATAAATTATGAAGTACACGAGCTGAGCCTAACTTGATAGGACAAATAGTTCGTAGAATTGATATCTACGCTTGTACTTTATATCCACAAGACCATGTTTATCAATATTTTAACCGTGATCTTGAATCGGATCGAACCATTCACACTTGAATAACACAATCTTAGCATGTTCTGTGTCATAATTATATGTCAACTCCATAATCTCTCGTAAGATGCCAAAAAAATTATTTCCTGGATCGACGTCTTTGTAGTTCGAAGATTTGATACACAAACAACTATTTTTCGTGGAATCAAGATCCCGGAAGCTTTCTCAGATCGGAGCATTTGTTGCCATTCACACAGTAACTTGGCCATATTTTGACAGTAGTAATTGGTCCCTTAGCTAAAGTTCTAATAGATTCAGTCTCGGATGTTATTAGACGATCGACCTAAATACCAAAGTAGCGATAGTAAGTTATTTATTATGCAAATATATAAAGAAAAAGTAATCATCGAGATCCTTACATATGCATTCAACCAAGAAAAAAAAATAACGTCCCATTTCTTGTTCTACTTCTTCATATGTTATGTAGGGTCTAACCGACCTCAGCTCATCATTATATGTGCTGAAAAACAATGAAGCAACCGCCGATTAGTAGCATAATATTAGCTTATACTATTACATTGGGATAACGTAAATATTAACGTATTAATTACTTACCCCTCTAGCTTCTCCACTTCACCCTCGTCGCAATTGAGTAATCACTACAAGAAAAATGACATTTCTTGATGGTTTACTTCTTGACGGTTCTAGAAAACGGTCAAGAAAAAAGATTTTCCTGACGGTTTTAGGTATAAGTCAAGAAAACACATGTTTTATGTCAATTTAGCAAATTTTTTATCATAATAGTTGACAGTTTTAGAGAAACCATCAAGAAATACCATTTTATTTATTGACGGTTTGGTGATAACCGTCATACATGCAAAAAAATTGTCGTAATTTTTTTAGCTACCACTATAGTAATTTTCTCAAACTTTTTATATTTATTGACGGTTGGTGGTTCCTTTTTTAGCAAGGAATCAGCAAACTTTCTCTCGATCTCTCAGAAAACTCTCCCTCCTTAGAGAAGTCCGGTCGAGAAACCCTCTCCCTCCACTTAGCAGCTCTCCTCACTTCTCCTTTCTTTCTCTCTCTCTCTCTCTCTCTCTCTATTTCTCTCTCTCCCTTTCCATTACTCCTTCTCCTCTTCGAAACCCTGGCGGTGAAAACCCTACAATTCTTGTTCCCCTCTAAAGTTATCTCCTCTTGCTCTTCCTCTGACCTCTCGACGTTGCTCCCCCGTCGTCGAAAAGTTGGACTGAGCCAGAGAGGATCATACATCTCCAGCTGCCTCATCGTACCTAAGGTCTCGATCCCATCTCTTCTTCTTTTTCTTCTTCTTCTTTTTCTTCCACGTGTTCAATTTTAAACCTATTCTTCTTTTCTATCTTCTTCTTCTTCTTCCTCCTTATTTGATTTTAATTTTTTTAAGATCAGAGCAAGAAAGAGACATTCCGACATCTACACAGACTCCCAATTTGTGACAAATTCCAACTTATGAGTACACTTTCTTTACCCCAAAATTTTCTTTTTTATTTAGGGTTTCATAGATTTCTTTTTTTATTTTTGGTTTAAAGGAGTGCCAAACATCTACAAGAGACACAGGGCTAACCGGATCTTCGATGACCTAGACTCGGTCGATGCCCCCGACAAGTTCAGAGGCAGCTGGAGATGTTACTTTGTACCGTCGGCCCAAATCTTCGTCTTCGTCTCGTCTAGAGGTGCGCATGGAGGATCTCGCTGATACGGAGATGGTGTCGGCTCAACCTCCTCTATCTTCTCATTTGTCTCCATGGTTCAGTCAGTAGGAGGAACGTTGGACGAGGGAGTAGTCTCAGGCCTAGAACTATTTGTCCCAGGAGTGCTGTCACGTAACGTCATCGTAATCAGAGATGTGGTTGGTCGATATACTGGAGTACTTAGTGACGAGGATCCAGAACCAGTAGGTAGTACCGGAGAGCACTCTGTCTACCTCGAGACCTGTCGAATGCTCCGCGTCATCCTATCATACCTAATAACAACATATGATGATAGAACAAATAAACAGATATATAATACATTTTACAGTCTAAATGGTATACTTATCTCACAATATTAATAGAATTGCATAGTAAATAACTAGTATTGTCACAAGTCTAAATGGATAGTATATTTTAGAGTCAAAATGTAATACATGTCACAAGTCCAAACGGATTTATTTTATTTTCAATTATCTTCGAAAAATTTATCTTGTTCATTTTTTTTTGTCCTCCTCTCCTTCTTCCTCTTCCTCTTCCTCTTTCTCCTCATCTTCACTTTCATCTACTTCATCTTCGTCCTCTTCGAATAATTCTATATCTTCTATATTATTAGTCGTGTAATGAGTAACTTTTATTGAGTCCACATCTAAAGTATTTGTTACAAGAGCTAGCTCGTCCTCCTGATAAGCTATTTCGTCAATGTCAAAGGTATTTCTAGCTTTAGTCTTGCATACTGCCCACCAGTGCGACCTCGTTATTTCTCGTCTAGGATAAATTATGAAGTACACGAGCTGAGCCTAACTTGATAGGACAAATAGTTCGTAGAATTGATATCTACGCTTGTACTTTATATCCACAAGACCATGTTTATCAATATTTTAACCGTGATCTTGAATCGGATCGAACCATTCACACTTGAATAACACAATCTTAGCATGTTCTGTGTCATAATTATATGTCAACTCCATAATCTCTCGTAAGATGCCAAAAAAATTATTTCCTGGATCGACGTCTTTGTAGTTCGAAGATTTGATACACAAACAACTATTTTTCGTGGAATCAAGATCCCGGAAGCTTTCTCAGATCGGAGCATTTGTTGCCATTCACACAGTAACTTGGCCATATTTTGACAGTAGTAATTGGTCCCTTAGCTAAAGTTCTAATAGATTCAGTCTCGGATGTTATTAGACGATCGACCTAAATACCAAAGTAGCGATAATAAGTTATTTATTATGCAAATATATAAAGAAAAAGTAATCATCGAGATCCTTACATATGCATTCAACCAAGAAAAAAAATAACGTCTCATTTCTTGTTCTACTTCTTCATATGTTATGTAGGGTCTAACCGACCTCAGCTCATCATTATATGTGCTGAAAAACAATGAAGCAACCGCCGATTAGTAGCATAATATTAGCTTATACTATTACATTGGGATAACGTAAATATTAACGTATTAATTACTTACCCCTCTAGCTTCTCCACTTCACCCTCGTCGCAATTGAGTAATCACTACAAGAAAAATGACATTTTTTGATGGTTTACTTCTTGACGGTCCTAGAAAACGGTCAAGAAAAAAGATTTTTCTGACGGTTTTAGGTATAAGTCAAGAAAACACATGTTTTATGTCAATTTAGCAAATTTTTTATCATAATAGTTGACAGTTTTAGAGAAACCATCAAGAAATACCATTTTATTTATTGACGGTTTGGTGATAACCGTCATACATGCAAAAAAATTGTCGTAATTTTTTTAGCTACCACTATAGTAATTTTCTCAAATTTTTTATATTTATTGACGGTTGGTGGTTCCTTTTTTAGCAGGAATCAGCAAACTTTCTCTCGATCTCTCAGAAAACTCTCCCTCCTCAGAGAAGTTCGGTCGAGAAACCCTCTCCCTCCACTTAGCAGCTCTCCTCACTTCTCCTTTCTTTCTTTCTCTCTCTCTCTCTCTCTCTCTCTATTTCTCTCTCTCCCTTTCCATTACTCCTTTTCCTCCTTCTCCTCTTCGAAACCCTGGCGGTGAAAACCCTACAAGTTCCCCTCTAAAGTTATCTCCTCTTGCTCTTCCTCTGACCTCTCGACGTTGCTCCCCCGCCGTCGAAAAGTTGGACTGAGCCAGAGAGGATCATACATCTCCAGCTGCCTCATCGTACCTAAGGTCTCGATCCCATCTCTTCTTCTTTTTCTTCTTCTTTTTCTTCTTCTTCTTTTTCTTCCACGTGTTCAATTTTAAACCTATTCTTCTTTTCTATCTTCTTCTTCTTCTTCCTCCTTATTTGATTTTAATTTTTTTAAGATCAGAGCAAGAAAGAGACATTCCGACATCTACACAGACTCCCAATTTGTGACAAATTCCAACTTATGAGTACACTTTCTTTACCCCAAAATTTTCTTTTTTATTTAGGGTTTCATAGATTTCTTTTTTTATTTTTGGTTTAAAGGAGTGCCAAACATCTACAAGAGACACAGGGCTAACCGGATCTTCGATGACCTAGACTCGGTCGATGCCCCCGACAAGTTCAGAGGCTCCGAGGAGGACTTATTCTGTAAGTACATGGACATGGAGAAGATCAAATCCAGATCCAGATCCAGGATGGAGAAGTGCAGATCCAGATTTGAGGTGGGCACCTGGATCCGGCCAGACGGAAGAACCGACAAAGCGTGTAGGTGGATGTGTTCAGGTTTCGGGATGTTATGGAGGCCAAGAAGGCCATAGCACCAGAGAAGCTTATCGAGATCGCAGCCTTAGATCGAGGTCAAATTTACTTCTTATTTTTTTTTTATAATTTGAAGGAATTTGACCAAGTTTATTTCTATTTTGGTTAAAATAGCTGGCTTTGCATGATTTTCCACATAAAAGATTTCAAATTTGGTAAATGTATTATGATAAATTATTTGACTACTAAAATGTTGATTCTGTAGTGGAAAAGAAACTGAAGTTTGGATCTATAGAGCATACGGTTGATGATTCTTTTGACGTTAACTATGTTGCTATTAGTTGATCCGAGGGAAAAAATAACTAATTTTCTCTCTATAACTACATACTGCTGTCAATAGAATGTCAGCTGATTAAAAATTGCCAGCTAGGAAGCTCTTCCCATGACTTGAATCAATGTCTTGTCCGTCTCACCATTTCGTATCGTATTGATGGCCGGGCGACGTAGCTTCATAGGAAAGACCATTGTTTGATGGGAACAAGTCTTCTTATGAGGAGAGTTGAAAAATAAAAGAATCAAAAAGGTTTATTTCCTCTTGGTATTAATTCTTTTATCAATTGCATTATATACTTTCATTAGGTATTTGAGAGTAATAGTTTAGTGATGGACGACATAAAAAAATTATAACAACTAAAAGGTACATTTGGCTTATATGGTTGGAGATATCAATTAGGCCCTTATGTCAAGGAATTGGAAGCCTATGGCCCTAATACAAGTTGAGTGAAGTCAAACAAGAGGATGGTAAGCCCCTAAAGATTATGTAGCCACTTATTATCGTTTTTAAGCCTTAAACTAACAGTAGAAGTTATTGAAGATCCAGTTTAGTGCTCTTGTTGTGGTGAATGTTTCTCATATCGACTTTTGAAATATTTTACTACCTTATGTTACCTAAGCTTATTTGAGAGGTGTTAGCAAAGATTACACGGTTGGAGCAAAAAAATGCCATAGAACATAATAATTGGATCAAGACTAGAAATGGGGCATTCTTTTATTAGGGGCTTGTTAGTAAAGGCAAGTCTTGTCGTTGTTATTGGCGTTTGTTTGATAATAAACGAAAGAAATAAGACGAGGTTTATACGATACCCGCTCTTTGGTTCACAAACAAGAAGTACAATTTATCCTATACGAGGATGTCAAGTACAATTTTTAATCTGGGTAAATATTGCTATAGGAGTCTGATCTGCAGTCGATCACTTTGTCCCTTAGACCACACGATGATGAAGAAGTGCCGTAGAAGACAGAAATCAGCTTCGAAGGTTGCAAAAGAGAGTGGATGCTCGATGCCAAAGTCGTCGATCACTACTCTTTGCTTGAGCTCTGGATTCTTCTCTCTAAAAGACTCTTCGACTCTTAGTTCCTTGACCTTCTCTTTTGATCTTGGAATCTTTGACCTTCAGTTTTTTGACCCTTCTTCGACCTTTTTCTCCCCCCTTGGACCTCTGTTGATTGAGGTCTCTATTTATAGGGTTTTAGTGACAGTGACCATCCAGTCGGCGTATTAGCCGAGCAGTGGAAAGTATAGCACCTTTTTATGCGATGGTTAAAATAACCGTTGCCCACGTATAAATGACCTTTTGAATGAGCGTGTGACGCGTGTCCCATTAAGAGACAATGCGTATAACTGCTGCGAAGATCATGGCATAAAAGCCATGTAGGTAGTTATCCTTCGCGTAGAAGAGGTTGGCGTAGAAGCCAATAACTGTCACCATGGCATAGAAGCCAAAGAGTTATCAAACTGGCGTAGAAGCCAAGTAGGCGTAGAAGCCGAGTGGGGGTAGAAGCCGAGTGGGCGTAGAAGATAGCTGATCCTCCTCCCTTGACTGAGGCTTTGAGCGAATTCTGGACCGAAGAGCTTTAATATGCACCAATGCAAATGTGGCCTGAGTTGGCATATTCCAAGGAGATAGCGTACAACGTGCTCCCGTAGCTGAGAATAACCTGACGGCGTAATGCGCAAAAGCGATAATGTGGACGTTTTAGCCGAAATTACGGCTTTTGGAGATATAATCAAATCTCTTGCATTAAATGCAGAGATCTGCCCCCATCCTGTGCATTAAATGCATAGACGTGCCTCGAAGATTTGCCATCATCCTGCGCATTAAATGCAGAGACGTGCCTCAAAGATCTGCCACCGTTCCGCGCATTAAATGCAGAGACGTGTCTCAAAGATTTGCCATCATTCTGCGCATTAAATGCAGAGGCATGCCTCGAAGATCTGTCACCGTTTCGCGCATTAAATGCAGAGACGTGTCTCGAAGATTTGCCATCATTCTGCGCATTAAATGCAGAGGCGTGCCTCGAGCCTTGTACGAAGAGCAGCTTTTAACGTGGCAGCCTGTTTGTCTTCTGTGGAGCGTAAACAGCTCACATATGCCTGTGTAAAACTAGGCAGCGTATTCCCTTGTATGCGTAAAAGCGGTTTACACCAAGGAAATGTCATTAAACGACAGTCTGGGTCGCTGTGCCGCGCCATCATTATAGCCGTCGTCTGGGTAGTCGTGCAATACTCTTTGTCAGGTGTCAGACGTCAGGTTCACTGCATGATTTGACAGGTTCATTTCGAGGAATACGAAGCGTTCCTCGTACACTTCAATGCTGCATTAAAGCGAATGAGTTTTACGCCGTAAAGGCGATGTAGCACCCTTTTTACGCTGAAGCAGCCTGGACATACTGCATTACGCGGATAGTCCTTGAGCTTATTTTTACGTTGTACTTAGCGGAAAAGTTCTGTTGTACGCCGATTGCTCCGAAGTCATCTTTTTATGCTGCCCAGCACTAAAATGCTGCGTATAGCTATTCAGCGTATTTTTTATGCTTCTACAGCGTCAGCATCATAAAGGGCACTTGATTAAATTTTATCTGCACAACTAGTGCAAAAATTGATTTTCAGCAAGAGTAAGGAACAATTGTACTATCGAGCTTCATGAATAATTAATCATAAAAGAATTATGACTAATCCCCAAAGTTTAATTTAATTATAAGAGTGTCTCATCTAATGTATTAAGTTTATTTAATTAAGTTTTCTTAGCAAGAGCTAACACATACCATTATTTATGTCTCATCTAAAAATATAGTTGATAACCACTAATCGTTTAAATATTATCAGAAAGAGATCGAGAAATGCTTGGAAGGTATTACATTGTTTTGGACTAATTTAAACACAAGATTAACTCGTATGATCTTATGAAGGATGGTCTGGCGACATAATAAACCTGAAATACACACATTATTTGTTTTGTAATAAGACCTTCTATACAATATGAAAATAGGCATTCCCCTTGAATTCATTATTTGTTTTATAATAAGACCGTGTAATTTGGTTTCAGATTTATATGCCTATATCAATATATATTTTGGCTATTGTGTTTGTTTTAAAGCAAGAAGAATCATGGTAAACTAACAATCTACAACTTGCTCCAAAGAAATGAAGGCTTGTTATATTTTAGAACTTGAGCAAAAAGTGTGGACTCTTCAAACTGAAGCAAGAACACGTTTTGCATAGCTCAACTTATTCCAGGTTTGTGTTTCTAGTCTCTATCAATTAACTAGGGATTGATACTTATCAAATGATGAGATAATTACAAAAATGAGATACAACTCCCATTTTCTGATACCCAACTTAACATCCTTAGATCCAAATCCCCATATGATCAAAATAAGATAATGTGGTCATACTCTTGAGATAAAAATAATAATGTGGACTCCAACGAGACTGGAGGGAGTATCATAGTCTTGGGCTGGATGCACGATGGAAAGATGATGCAATTATGTTTGAATCGAAAAGATATACACTTCCACTTTTCCTCTGAACTGAAACTCCATAGTATCATGTTTTCCGGCATTAGGGCTTGTAAAGTAGTAGGAGTTGCATTAGCCTGGTCACATGAGTGAGTACCCTGAGGCCCATGTCTTCTCAATCATTTCTTATTATATGGGCACAAAATATCAATTGATATCATGTCATATTGTGTTTTCATATGTTTGCATTACGCCATAAGATATCAATGCAAGTACTTTTTCTATTGTCATTCAATGTTCTGGGAGAAGGCATCTTGTCCAATTCTGTTAAAATGATGCCACAAGTTACAAAATGTGTTTGATCTTCCCATTTGTTTATACTTTATTGTACCCATAATTTTTAGCAAGAATATATTGTATACAGGGAATAAAATATATTATAGTCTGTATCTGGTGTCGATTATTAGTTACGTCTCCTATGTTGAGCAGTACATACAAGAAGATGGCTCCCAAAGACATAAAGGAGATCAAAAAGTTTGCACAGAAGGCTATGGGGACAACAGATGTACGTGTTGACGTGAATCTCAACAAGTAAATCTGGAGCAGGGCTTAGTGATTTGGGTACCAAAGTCATCGATGAAGTAGATCGAAAGTTCTTTCATGGCTAGTATGAAATTAGTTTCAGATTTTGTCTGGATTTTTAAGTACAGTTTTAATATTTAGACCAATCAAATCTTCCTCTATTGAGCTCTATTTTCAGAAAAATATTTTGAGATTTCCATCATATATCTGCAGAATTATTTTATATTCCTTATGGGATTGTTTGTTATTAATTTCTTTAAGCGCTCTAGGAATTTTATTTTTTCTTAACATGCCCCTTGAAGATGAAGTCTGTTTAAATTTTTTTTATCTTTACATATCATGACTGCATTCAAAGATCTTTTAGTTGATTATATTTGTTGCAAGTGAAAGACATGCTAGCTCCATATACCCTATTTTTAACCTATCGAACGACAATTTTGTTTGTTCTCGTATGTTTGATTTCTTCTCTCTAATGGTTCTACATTGTTATATCTGTTTCAGGATATTTATGGTCTCTTTTAGTCGAAGGTATTTCTTCTGAGAAAATATCTGGAAGTCTTTCTCCTTGGGCATCTGTATTGTTCGAATTTTTACCATTATTTATCAAGAAATAGGTTTGTTTTATTTAATTTCTTATGTTGATAGAGAGCACTTCAAATTAACTTATTACAAAAATGTGCTGCTCTTCTTGACCTTTTGGTCAATTGGTAATAATATGCTAACCATACCATGTCTCCTAAGTTAACTTACCTACATATGGTATTGCCTATATTTTTTTCCTGTTCTTTCTGATTCGTCAAACTTCCTTGTTCTATGGTGCTAAAATATAAAAATTTGTATAACATTTATACCATTTTAAAGTTGATGCCAAAAAGCAGTTAGTGATTAAATGCAAATACAACTTGAGAAAACTTTAAAAGCACTAGATTATAGATACAAAACAAGCTAATTTGGTTCCTGTACGATACTATATTTAATTATTTATGTTTCATATAGCATATAGCTTGGAATTAAACTTTACTTACATGTTTGATACTTCTGTATTTGATACTCAGGTGACAATTGATGTTTCCAGCCCTAAAGTAGGGATAATAGAAAAAGTTAGCATCTTAAGCGTCTAATCCTCTTCAAGATATTCCCTTTGATTAATTGGACAGTCGAAAGGGTTCATAGCTATTGTTATGCTCATATATCATTTTTTTAACATTATTGACTGAACATAATTTTCAGTTTGTTGCCAGCGAAGGCAATACTGTAATGCCAGGAACTAATAGTTGCTATAATCTCAAAGTCTGCTCCCATTGATATCTATGTTGCTTCTTCAGAGGAGAAGCCGGGTAAAGATGCTCCCATTGATACCCATTATTAATAATCAGTATGTATCAACAAAAAGTATTATAATTGTTAATTGCATACATGTGTTTGGCTAATCTGGCATCTAATATTAGGTATGATTGGGATGCTACTACTACGTTCTCTTTCCTCCAAAAGTATGACCTTGCAGGTATTGCCACTACTCAAATTTATTTTTGTTTAGCGTATGTTGTTTTCATAATAATATATAGCTAGCCTGAGAGTAAATATGCGAAATACTATTTCTTCTTTTAATTTGATCCATCTTCCTCTAGAAACAGTTCTGCAAGTGAATATTCAAATTTTATCTTATATTTATTAGTAGTCTAGTCTTACAGATGTTGTTTATAATAGTTCATACTCTCCTTTTTTTCTCCAGGATCTCGTTTTCTTGTTCATTGTTCAATAAACTCATTAACATTAGTAACTTGTGCTCTTATTCTCTCAGGAACTACATGTGCTTCCAAATGAAGGCTGTTGTGATGGGTTGTGTTCCGAATTCAGATATTTTGTTATATAGTTTGACAATGTGCCATGCATTTTAATTTACTTGTATATATAGGTTTTGGATGTTGAAAAAATTATACGAAAATTACATATTTGGTTTGATTGGATATTTGGTTGAATGTTTACGGTGTACAAACACGTATTTGTTAATATAAAAATTATGTTTATTATTGTTCTTTGATGATTGTGATATTTTGGATTATGTTGATATTATGTATCGATAAACGTGACAAAAGGAAGCATATAATATATAATTATAAATAAAATTTTGGTTAAAGAAAACATAACTTCTCTTGACGGTTTTTAAACATCAAGAAATATTTTTCTTGATAGTTTTTCTCGGTCAAGAAAGGACTTTCTTGACGGTCATTACCCGTCATGTAGGCCACAGTCAAGAATTTTTTTTATTTACCTTGATTATTTTTTTGATATATTTTCTTGACGGTTAAAAACCGTCAAGACAGGCTTGTTACTTGACAGTTTAAAACCGTCAAGAAAATAAAAACAGAAACCGTCAAGAAAAGTGGTGACTTTTCTTGACTGTGGCCTAGATGACGGATCCAAAATCGTCAAGAAAACCCTTTCTTGATATGGAAAAATCTTCAAAACAAGCTATTTTTCTTGTAGTGAATATATACAACTGAGCAGCCTTAGCTCGTCGTCATTCAAATATTGCTTCTTTATTTTCCCTGAAGGCTTTTCGGACGCATTGAATAATTTCAGTATTGTATCATTAGATTCATGATACCGGTCGTCATTTTTTGGAGCTCTCGTTCTATTAGTAGCAACATGAGGTTTAAAATACGTTAAGGAAAAGTTTGTAATCTCCTCGAGAACATAAGCTTCACAAATAGAACCCTCCACTCGTGCCTTATTTTTTCTCTTTACCTTTAGGTGATTCAGATGCCGCTTGAACGGGTACATCCACCAATAACTGACGGGCCCACTAAACGTGTATCATAGGAAAGATGAATTGGCAAATGCTCCGTGGAGTCAAAGAATCCAGAAGGAAACACCTTCTCGAGCTTGCACAGTATTACCGCAATGTCCTTCTCTTGCTTTTCTAGACGATCGACGAGCAACTTAGTAGAACAAAGATCTCTGAAGAATATGCTGAGCTCTATTAATGGAACATAAATGAATTATGGTAAGAATTCTCGATACAATCAGAATTAACCTCTCCATGAATACGTGACAATCGTGGCTCTTCATACCCGTATGTTTGTTCTACATTAGGTTGACGCATCTTCTCAAGTTTGATACGTATCCATCTAAAAATTTTAGGTCCTGAATCCACCTACAAAGTCTCCCTTTATCCTCCTTCTCCAGTAAGAAAATTGCCTTAGGCTGCTTTAACTTTTCATTCCCCTTCTCTATCAAATGCAACACAGGACGCCTACATATTTCTTTCAAGTCTAACCTGGCCTTCGGATTGTTTTTGTCTTTCCCTTTATGCCCATTACAATATTAATTATGTTGTCAAGCATATTCTTTTCGATATGCCTGACATCAAGGTTATATCTGATCAGATTGGTGCTCCAATATATATGGCAGATCCCAGAATGTACTCCTCTTCGTCCAGTTATGAGTGCAACCAAATCCGTCATACTTGTACCCCTTAGCAGGCTCTTCTATAGCACTTGGTAAATTTTTTACCTCTACCCATATCGTGTATCCAAGCCACCTTGGCGGTGGATTGGCCTTATCCACAATGCCGACACGAAAAGGATTTATGTTCCTCCAGTACAGATGATCCTTTTGTAGGAATTTTCGATGACAATCGAAGAAGGACGGTTTTTCTTTGTGTTTCAAACAGAAAGCCTTAGTGTGGTCCATGCAATACGGACATAAGAGACGGCCATGAGTGCTCCATCTCGATAACACTCCATAGGCCGAAAAGTCGTTGATGGTCCATATAAGTGCTGCCATAATCTAAAAATTTTGCTTTATAGAAATATCGTACATGTTGGCACCTACATCCCACAGCTGATTCAACTCATCTATCAACAACTGTAAATACACATCAATGTTCCTTTTCGGATTGTTCGGACCCAGGATAATAACGGTTAGGAATATATACGTAGTCTTCATGCACATCCAATGTGGTAGATTGTACGGAGTGATGATCACAGGACAACACGAATACTGGGAGCCAAAAAGTCTGAATGGGGTAAAACCTTCGGAGGAGAGCCCCAATCTGATATTACGTAGATCCGAAGAAAAATTTGGATACTCTCAATCAAAGTGCTTCCATGCTTCTCCATCGGATGGATGATCCAATACTCCTTCTATCTGTTTTTGCCTGTGCCAACGAATATTTTTTGTAGTCTCTTTCACCATAAACAACATCTGCAACCGCGGCGTCAAAGGCAAGTAGTACATCAAATTGGTAGGCTTCCTTGCACCAACTGACCTTTCTCTACCAGTGGCCTTGTAGCGATCATCACCACAGAATCTGCATGTGTCTTATCTTTGTAGTACAATATGCACCCATTGTGACATGCATCAATTTTCTTATATCACATCTAGAGCAATCTCACCATCATATTAGATCAGTAGAAGTCTTTAAGCAACTTAGCACCCTCCGGTAAGATCTCTATAATCAACTCCATCAATCGATTGTAGTATTCTTACGATATGTTAAAATTGGACTTGATGCTCAACAATCTTATAACCACCTTCAACGGTGAATGATCCTCACAACCAGGATATAATTGAGTCCTTGCATTCTCCAACAACTCCATGAACTTCGTAGCATCGGCATTCGGTGCCTCCTCAGATGCATCATGATTGTCTGGATCGAAACTAGGCCCCGCCGCATCAAAACCTATATTCACCCACCCGTTATTGTAAGCAGTGTAGTTATGGATATCCATATATGGCTCCACATAAGGCTCCGACTCTGATGCTAAAGACACAAGTTCTTCGTGCGCGGTCCACTGATAGTAATTTAGCATAAAATCCTTCGAGTATAAATGATATGTGAATTCTACTTCTAGATGATATTTTAAGTTGCGACATCTCATACACGGGCACTTAATTTTGGTACCGTCCATGTACTGAGGGAACGCCTTGGCCGGCGAACTGCAGGAACTGTTGTACACTCTCTATGAATTTATCTCGTACACCGTACATGTTATTAGGATGACAGTTGTACATCCATGAACGATGCCGTGGATAGTAATTCATATCCATTAATGTACTTCTAATGAAGATAATTCATGAAGTTAGTTGTAGGTTGGAAGAAAACTGGCTGCATCAGAAAATGTGATATGTTATCACTTTCATCATGCGATTTCAAAAAAAATCATCTTTGGACCGAGCATTAGCTCATTGGTATATAATAAGAAATTAGACTTCGAAACCTGGTAGACATGTGGACAACTCATCGGTATAACATTTACCAATTTCAAACCCCATTAAATATGTGTCGTCACGTGTTCATTTCCATTAAATAGGTATTTTTTTATCATGTGGATATCACATACCACTGTACACAATCTCACATTGATACTCTCTTATATTTTAACACTAGGATACAGTTTCAAATACCCATAACACTAACTATACTTGACACTTGGTATCTTGGTACCAATATACACTCTAGGCGACTCACTCTTGACACTCACTTAAACACACACTAACACACATGATACATTAGTACAAATACACCATCATCCACCCAAGGATAATCTACCACTCGACACTCATATACACTACTAATTGACACACATGAACACAAATATCGGGAGGGTATGGTTGCCTTAAAGTATTTTTTCAAGTATACACACATATGAACGTCATTTAACTTGGATAATAGAACGAGCAACACATGATCATATCCAACCCAATCCAACTACACCTAAAAAAATTTCTAGTCCACAAGATAAGTTGAATGGATTTAACACTACAAATTTTGAATCCAAAAACACCTAGACATCATGACAATCACTATATAAAAGGAGCAAACTAGCATGTAATCTCTATAAATGATTCTTAATTTCACAAATCATAATTTATAGCACAATCATATGGCCCATAGACCTTTACCTCCCATTGTAGTGTGTGTCCGTATCGGTGTGTCCGTGACAGTATCATTTCAAATAGGCCATAAGACACCAGTCATCACACACACACACACACACACACACACACACACACACACACACACTCCATGTCAGTGTTAGTGTCAATGTCAGAATAATTAGGGTATGTGTGTCCGGGTCAAAATGTTTGTGTGTGTCCGTATCACTGTCATGAGAATTAGGGTTAGGGTTTACTTGACCGAGGAGGAGGGATTACTTATCGGAGAGCAGTGGAAAGGGGGGCCGGAGAGCCGGAGGGGGAGCCGGAGGGGGTCACGGAGGTGGGGAGCCGAAGGGGGTCATGGAGCAGGTGCATCGGAGGGGAGCCGAAGGGGGTTACGGAAGTGGGGAGCTGAAGGGGGTCACGGTCGCCTGGGTCTCAATCGAGGGGGGGAGGGAGGGGGTTCAAAAATGTGGCAATGAAAACAATTGGGGGAAATGAAAACTCAAAACCCTATATTAAAAATTTAGCGACATATCAAATAGGCATCGCTAAACGTCACTTTTTTTAATACACTGCAATGTCAATCTTACAATGTCGCTAAATACGTCGCTGTAATTAAATATTAGCGACGTTTAGCGACTTTTATCGGCGTCTATTTCCATAATAATAATTTTTAGTCATTAGACGTTGCTGAACGTCACCAACTGCGACATATTGCAACCTTTTTTTGGTGTCGCTAAATTCTTAGGAGTTCCCGACGTTTTATTCTGACATCGCTAATGACGTTGCTTATTGGACAAATTTTAGTAGTGAAAGATCACCAACAAGGTAACATTTATATCTTATTGGAAAGCGCTCTGATCGAGAATTTAGCATTCAGTACATGATATAATTATTCTGATAGCACGCGTCATTGGCATATGTGGCTTGGGCATATGAGTAAGAAGGGTCTGTCCTTACTGAGCAAGCAAAGGTTACTGAAAAACTTGAAGAAGTCAAGCATAGATTTTTGTGAGCATTGTGTTTATGAAAAGCAAAACAGGGTGACCTTCAGTACAAGCAAGTAGAAAACATGAGGTATTCTCGACTAAATGCATACAGATGTATAGGAACCTAGCAAGATTTCTTCCAAGAAGGAAGAGAAGTACTATATTACTTTTATTGATGATTATACACATTACGTTTGGTTGTTTCATCAAAACCAAGGATCAAGTGTTCAAAAATTTCAAGTAGTGAAAAGCGATAGTGGAGAAAAGAATGGGCAGAAAGGTAATTAAAGACAACTTACGTCTAATAATGGTACTGAATATACCAATGGATCTTTCAAAGATTATGTGTTCAATAATGCATCGTGCAATAATGGACCATCTGGAACACACCAAAGTAGAATGGGTTAGCAGAGAGGATGAACAGAACCTTGCTTGAGAAAGCAAGATGTATGTTCTCCAATGTCGGTTTAGGAAAGAAATGGTGGGTGGATGCTACACATGGTGCTGTACTTGGTTAATAGATTACCAACTCCGGTTATAGACTGTAAGACTCCATATAAGAAAATGACCGGCAAACTAGCATATTATAGCACTTTGTGCATGTTTGGATACAAAGCTTACTATCATGTCACTAAGGGTAAGTTCGATCCGAGAGCCAAGAAAGTTATTTTTTAGGATATGCACAAGGGATAAATGGATACCTTCTATACTGATTGGAGGATAACATATTCTTGATTAGCAGGGATGTCACTATTGATGAGTCTTTAACGTTGGCTGTAAGAAGATAGAGTCCGATTAGGATGGTGGTGAATCTAGCAAATCTCAAACTGTTGAGATTGAGTCATCTGAGGATGCATCAGATGAGGTAGAGGTTACTTAAGATGTTCATCAAGCCCTATAAGAACAACAATAATAAAAAGAGTAGAGCTAGCAGCAAGATTCCTTGTGCGGCTACTGCTAGTCCAAGAAGACTGGTTAAGCTAGTACACAGGAATGGATTTGATGAACCGAACAAGCACTATAAATAATTGAATATGGTGGCATATAAATTTCTAGTAGGGGATGACACGCCTATCACCTTTATATAGGCTGTTAAAGATACTAGCAACGATGACTTAGGGGTGAAGCATAATTTAATTGATGTGCATTGTGACAGCATGAGTATTATCCACTTGGCAAAGAATCAAGTCCATCATGCAAGGACTAAGCATATTGATGTTCGCTACCACTTTATAATGTTGATGTTCGCTACCACTTTATACAGAATATTGTAGAAGACGGTAAGATTATACTTAAAATAGTGCATACCAATGACAACCCCACTAATATGTTAACTAAGGTTGTTCCTGGAGCTAAGTTCCAATATTGTTTTGTACTTAATCATAAAAAAATTTATTGCTTGAGAGTTCTTCGAGGCGGAATTGAGAAGTGACTGGTTTGGTGAAGCAATGTGGTAGAAAAGTGTACCATCTCAATTATGTTGTAAAACCTTATCAAGGTGGATATATGAAGAAAAATGTCAAAAATAGGCCCATAACCTTTCTTGGAGCATATATATATGATTTGATTTTCATATATTGGATTTCCATATAAGGGAATTCCATATATTGGATGTCCATATATGGACACAAGACATGCAATATGAATGGGTCTAAAGGTTCTTTCTTAGATATCTCAATGTGCTCAATGAAAGTTGTTGAATAAGTTCAACATAAGAGAAAGTTGTTGATTAAGTTCAACACAAGAGTGTGAGAGATTTTTTCTTCTTTATCTTTATGGTAGAGAGTTCTTGAGAGCAAGGAAAGAAGTGTTAAGAGCGCTATTGTAATTTATTTTCTTCTTCATAGTGGAATTTAATAACCCTTGTCCGTGAAAGTAGGCATCTTAGCCGAACCATGTAAATTCTTGTCTTTATGGTTATCAATTTTCTCTGAGGGTTCTCTGATTTCTTGGGTTTATTTTTACTCTGCCATGAACCAAAGACTAATTCTTCATCACCAGCATTCAAGTCTCTTTTATAAGAATGGATTCCAAGCCTCTCTTATCAAAATGGATTCTACTACTAGAGCATTAAAAATCTCAATAAATGACTTGACAATTACTAACTATTTGCCTAATGTTAATCCTTTGTTGGTATCAAATTCTTAGTCAATATTGCACTATAAATAAGAAGGCGACATAGCATAAAACCTTTATGGTCAATTTGTTAGGAACAAAATATAAAATCTGTTCTTTTAAACCAATCGACTGTAAGAGAACCGAAGTAAATCGTAAGAAAACCAACTTGCCAAGATCGTAATTTTGACGTGAAAAACTCTTGTGGAAAAAACCACGGAACGTTCGGAGTCCAACTCTTGTAAAATTCCACAATAATGAATTAGAAGAATACATCATTTATAAACTTCTCTATCGATCCAACCGTATCACCGCAACTACTTGAAGCAATAAAATATATCACAATGACTACCAAAGAACGAAGATAATGAGAATAATTACCCGAAACTACCATCCTTTGAAGTAGCCTCCAATGCCTCTTCTCTTCTTCAAAAGTTGCAAGATTGTTAACCCCCCCTCCTCTCTCTCTCTCTCTCTCTCTCTCTCTCTCTGGTAGATGTGATAGATGGGAATTAGGGTTAGGAAAATCTTATTTAAAGCCCCCTCTAAATCATGTATCAATATGGACTGTTGATTAGAACCAGTTGTGTACATAAAACACATAATTCGGCTTTAGCCCCAAAAATGGTATATCATGGTATACCAAAACAACGAGTAAAAAGGTTATATAATGCAAAAAGGTATACAGACGGTATACTTTAATATAGAGTCAGTATACTAAATTAGTGAATATTGAATTCTGGAATGAACAACAATACCTTCAGCAAAAATGGTATACCTCTGGCAGTATACCTTCAGAGGTATACCTCTAAAACTGTTATTTTCCAGTTTAATGCTAAAATTGTCTATTTGGTCGCCTTCGATTCCTCGAACTTCTTCTACACATAAATGGAGGTCATCACACTTTAGGAAATTCTCCACATAGGTTGAGAACCCCACCCAATACATCTCCTCCTTCCCAACTAGGTGGAGGAGCTTGCCATTCCAGCGATCCTCCTGCAACACATAAACTTTTTTCCTTGGTAGAACCTTCATGAGTATATCTACTCCATAATCTGCCATATGAACCTCCCCAAATATAATATCCAATGATACCGAGTTGCAATATGCTTGGACCAACTATGAAACATCGAGTTTTTTCTATGATGGATTGCACTCTGACTATCACAAAGCAAAACATTCTGCACTTGCTTAAGCCCTATTTTCTACATAAATTTCTTTATCTATAGTAACTCCTTACAATTACAAATCTTTTTCACCATAATGAACTATGCCTTTGTCGTAGACAAGGAAATACACTTCTAAAACACATCTGTAAAGAAACTGTCCTACTAGAAAATATCATAATATATCCCAAAGTCAATTTTCTTTTATCCATATCCCCAATCATATCAGCGTTGGTATGCCCAATCAGCTTCAACTTGTCACTCCTAAATGAAAGCTTCCCATCAACAGTTTCCAAAAGATATCAAAGTAACCATTTGGCCGCACTTTAATGTACCATTACTGGATTTGAAAGATTCCTGTGGTGTGAGCAATATCTGGCCTTGTATAAACCATGGCATATATGAGACTTTCCATAACTGAAGCATAAAGAACTTGTCACACCCGATTCCAGATTTGGTATTTCTTGAGTTTTTAGAATTTAATTTTTTCTGATAATGTATTCTTGTTGTTTATAGAGACTACCCGAGACCAGTAGAATACCCATTGGCATTGCAATAGACCTGATATAGGACCCGCATGTAGAATGGATACTTGGTTCCGTTCATTTGACTTAACCCATGACTAAACTATTTTTCCTCTCCTCTTAGTATATATATGAGTATTTTCTCTCCTCAATCATTTTGTTATTCCACTATTCTTGCTTCCTTCTTCCTCCTCTCCTTCAAGCATCCTCTAGCCAAACCCTAGCCCTAGAAAAAAGTTGATCTGACTTGGACAGAAAGGTAGAGACTAGGATCCACCCAAGACAAGTACATCTTGCTCAATGGTAAAGCTTTAATTTTTGGATTTATATATATATGTTTTAAAAAAAAATATATTTGATGAAAAATATTCTCATTGAGTTGCTGATAATATTTAGTTCTTAGAGTTTTGGATTTTGATGAGTATATTTGAGTAGATCTGAATTTGAAGTTTAGGGTTTTCATAGGTTCTATGTGTTTTTTCATGATTTTAATCTAGTAAATTTTGGTATTTTAGAAAAACAGTATTTATGGTTGATGGAGTTCTTTATTTCGAGCATTTTGGCTTTTGATTCACTTTATTCAGATTTAAAATAAAGTTTTTATGAAGAAAATAATTTTTGATTTTTTTTGAGTTTCCACTACTACTGAACTTGCTATTTGGAGAAGATGAAGTTCTCATGCGTCCAGCATCATATGCGATTGAGAGTTCCATGCAGCCTGACCTTCATGCGGCCTGGACTATTTGCCGTATAGATAACCACCATGCGTCTATCTTGTTGGATGCATGATTATTTATTACACAGGTATTCTGGAACTAAGTCCTTGAACTCCTTGTGTATTCACTAGCTGAACGAATGAGAAATTCGTTTAATTCCAAAAGAAACACCTATATGTCTTCTAGACAACCTTACCACATTGCGGTTTACTTTGGTATTCTGTATGGTGTGGTTGTCCATGACAGTCCTCGTATTTATCCAGTATTCTGGGAGCGGGGCATGACAAGGCTTTAGTGGTAGCCCATGTAGGTCTCAATTTTCAGACTTGTAGGAGGACTCCACTTGTTAGAATCTCAATCCTCTATTTTATTTCTATTAAACTCCACTTGTAACCTGTATTTCATGCTCTCCTTGAACTTTAAGCTTGCTTGACATAATTGTTTCATTCTCGTCCCTTATTGATATCCTTGTATCCTTATCCTTCAAGGATACCCCACCCGCTCCTCCTTCTGAGGGTTTCGTTGCACCGATAATTCTAACAGATCCGGAAGTAGGCCAGGTCCAGATTCCAATATTAATCCAAGGGCAAGCGTCAGTAGCTTTTTATCAGCTGGCTCCGCAAGTCACGCATACTTGACCAATACAATCAGCTCTACCAGTCTTGCCGGGACGGCCATTTCAGCCCGCTCCTTCGTTCATGCTAGCCCAGCCAACCCAAATAATACCACCAGTTCTTCCAGTACAACCAGGTAGACGGACTCCCAACTATATTAGAGATGATCCAAGCCATTATGATGGTACAACAACAACAAGTCAAACTTTAGCAATAAGCGGTCCAACTCTGCCAGTAGTTTCAGCAAGGACAAGAATGGACCAATAATAATCTTTGTCAGGGAGTTAGAGTAGCACTCGAAAACAGCGAGCGTTATACACACAACTCGGCGAACAATATTAGTCACATACGCCCAACCCAGTTCCTAGGCACGAAAGATGCAATTGTAGCAAATTCTTGGCTCCAGGACTTTGAGGCCACCCTGGATGCAACTAAGACCGCAGAAGATGAGAAGGTAGCAGTCGTAAAGCTACAACTGTCAGATCTTTCCTAAGATTGGTGGCTAGCACAAGAAATGGCACTTCCGAAGCCCATTAACTAGAGGACGTTCAAGGAGCATTTTTAAGAGAAGTATTTCCATACCACTGCCAATTTTCAGCTCCAGCAGCAGTTCATCAACCTCCGCCAGAACACAATATCGGTCGACCAGTATGCGGCCTAGTTTTTCTGACTCAGCCGATTTGCTCCCATATGGTAGCTTTCGAAGAGGACCGAGCCAAGATATTTGAGCAAGGTTTAAATCTTGAGCTTCAGTAGTTTACGGTGGGCCATAATTATATAACTTATGATACGGTTCTCAGGGCAGCTAGGTCCCAAGAACTTGCCGGCCAGAGATTAGTAGCATGGATCGGAGGCTAGAATAGGTCACACTCATCCATGAGAGGCATCAATATTTAGTAATCACCTCCAGCACCTGCAGTTAGAACTCCTCGCCCGCTAGCACCTCCAGCCTCCACATTAACCTCAGCACAATCCACCAGGTAGTCTGTATCAGTAGGATGCATCCATTACAATAAGCCAAGGCACACCAGAGATCAGTGTAGGAGGGCCAACGACCAGTATCTAAGATATGGGGCATCTGAACACATGATTGGCTTATGTCCCCTTCTGTACCCTAAGACTTCTTCAGTCCGACAGTGGCCAGCTCCATCTCGGGCAGCGATTGAAGGCCCCGCAAGGACCAATATTAACAGTTCGACCACTAGCCCAGCGTCTTCTTCCGACGTAGACCCAGCAGTCCAGCAGCAACATCTGTGCAGTATGTGCAAGTCCAGCAAGCCCAACCAACAAGGCAGAACCAGCAGCAAGTTAGAGCCACATCCTCTAGACGTTGGCCTGACGAAGTATTTGGCAAAACCTAGAGCAGTTGATAGCCGAAGGCGCTACAATTATGGGTAAGATTTCTGAGATCTCTTTAGCTTGTCTTATTCTTGGGTTCTTGTCGACCGATCTCGTGTTCTGACATGTTCAAAATATAATAATTATTTCAATCCTTTCATTGAGAAAATAAGAGTTCTTTGTCCCGCTCTTTCTCCTTCGTATCTCATGGTACGTTATGTCTATCATGCGACCCGACTACGAAGAAACATCCTGGATCGGAGTTATGTCCTTGATAATATCATTTGTACCGACTTACCCAAGGCTTGGCTCCTGTCCATTTTTGTGAGTCAGCATAAGGCAAGCGAGAATAAATTCCTAATTGACTATCTCAGGGGTATATGTATCCATATGCCTCCATTTTCCATGTCTGCTGCTTCTGTGTATTTATTCATTAGTTACTTTTCCTGTGATTCATTTTTTTATTATTTCAGTTACTTGATTCATATAACCCTTTGATTAGTGATATGTGATTTTTTGAGCTTTTCGTGTGTTCCAGCTCGACTAGCCTTAGTAAAATTTTTGAGGATGAAATTTTTCTAAGGAGAGTAGCGATGTCACACCCGATTCCAAATTTGATATTTCTTGAATTTCTAGAATTTAATTTTTTCTGATAATGTCTTCTTGTTGTTGAGATAGACTACCCAAGACCAGTAGAATATCCATTGGCATTGCCATAGACCCGATTTAGGACCCACAAGTAGAATGGACCCTTGGTTCAGTTTATTTGACTAAACCATTTTTTCTCCCTTCTTAGTATATATATGAGTATTTTTTCTCTCCTCACTCATTTTCTCATTTCACTCTTCTTGCTTCCTTCTTTCTCCTCTCCTTCAAGCATCCTCTAGCCAAACCTAAGCCCTAGGGAGAAGTTATAGTAACTTGGACAGAGAGGTAGAGACTAGGAGCCACCCAAGGCAAGTACATCTTGCTTAATGGTGAAGCCTTGATTTTTGGATTTATATATATATGTTGTTTTAAAAATGTATTTGATGGAAAATATTTTCATTGAGTTAATGATCATATTTAGTTCTTAGAGTTTTGGATTTTGATTAGTATATTTGAGTAGATCTGAATTTAAAGTTTAGGGTTTTCATGGATTTTATGTGTTTTTCGTGGTTTTGATCTACTAAAACTTGGTATTTTAGAAAAATAGTTTTTGTGGTTGATGGCGCTGTAGAAGCATAAAAAATATGCATTCATGTGTCCAACAGCCATGCGCTCCAAAGTAAAGCGCAGAAGTGATCAGGTCGCAGAGTTACCCTGCGGCCCAGAAAGACGAAATACATGCGTCCCAATCAGCCGAAGCAGCTTTGGCCACAGATATACCTGAACGTTATCCTAGCATCAGGAACGTCTCTGACACAGAATTCAGACAAAAAAGATTTTCTGAATGCCTCAAAAATGTGAACACAATAAACGACAAAAGTCTCACATCATGACAGAACTTCACTCTCGATGGATGTGCAGCGCTACGTGTATAGCACAAATGGCCCCATGCGTCCAAGGTTTAATGTGGTTCCATGCATCTCTGGCCCCATACGTCCCAGGCTCCATACGGTCCCATGTGTCTCTGGCTCCATGCGTCCTAGACTCCATGCGGTTCCATGCGTCTCTGGCGCCATGCATCCCAGACTCTATGCGTCCTATGCGTCTCTGGCCCCATGTATCCTAGGATCCATGTGTTCTATGCTTCTTTGGCCCCAGGCATCTCAGACTCCATGCATCTCTGGCCACATGTATTTCCGACTCTATGAAGACCAAATTTTGTTGTTACGATAAGAGTGATTCTCTCCAACCCAGTGCAGACTATGTGTCAAACTGACCAAGTTATTCCTACAAAGGACGAGAATCACCCAGATCTTCAGCAACAAAAAATCCCAACAAGCGCCCACGTGACAGCCTGACCCCCTCACGGTTACAGTTGCACCCTATTAAGGAGGCACACATTGCATCCTCTAACATCCACGTGGCCTAACATATTGTCATAACCCGTACCCGAAAAACCGGGCATGAGTCGTGGATACGTCCAGCCTACGCCTTAGAATCGGCGGTAGAACGCTGTAAAGGTCCGTTCTAGGTCAACAATCTATAACTCACAATGATCAGTCAATATAACCTCTCCAAAAGGAGGGCAACCACGTAATATATATATATGACTCAATCACAATAACTAAGGGAAGAGTAAAAGCACGATAAGATATCACAAAGAAACAAAAAAACGAAGAGCAAGTACAATATCCAAATATACAGTCCAAGTCTAAAGTCTACAACATCACAGAAGCAACAAAATAATAATACAGTCATCCAAAATATCAACTGGGAACAACCCAAGAAAATCCACCTAGCTAACTAGGGTGCTAACGGCGTCTCCTCGACGGGCTCCTCCTCAGTCTACGGGTCACAACACTCCTCGACGCCCGGCCCATAGAATGTCGGGCAAAAATCCTCAGGATTGTCTGAAAAAAATATTTCCAGTCAGGACTGGAGCGAAGTACATAACTCTGAAAGCAACTCCAAATACATGGTAAGGTGTATATGACTAGCAATAAAAAAGTATACAAGATACACAAGAAAATAATACATGGTAGAGCAGATAAAGTAGCTGCAATATAAACTGGAGAACAATACAAGTAGTAGAGAAGTAACTGCATGTAAGAAAATAGGAATACTAGCTAAGTGCCTTGAGCACAAGTTCGTTATGTGATCGACTTAGGTTGCACATGAATAATCTACGATAACTCCGTTATGCGTGAGTTGCATAACCGACATACACATGAATACTGTTTGGCTTTGATCACATAACCAACTCCTACTCCCCTCTCATATTAATACTCTTGGATCCAACCACGACACGCTACGTACATGATAAATAACTCGCGCACATGAAGGCGAGAGCACAAGAAGCACATGATAGCACATGAGAATCAATACCCGAAGCATATGATGAATTACACGTGATAGAGTACCCGCTGAATACGGTAAGGGGGATAGCATCTCATGACGGGATCCACTAGTTCCAGCTCGTATAACAATATATCAGAATCAAGTATTACAGTTCTAGAACAGGTGATATAAACGCTATCATGAAATGAAAACTATCAGAGGTAGGTACTCGCCTGACGTCCTGAGCAACTGATGAGGATCGAGATCCGGACTGGCGTCGCAAGAACCTATTACGAAAAGCAAGATTAAACGGGGTTCTAAAGAGTTAAACTGATATAAAATAACTAAAAACAAGATTCTAGGGTTATTCTAGGTCGAACGGTTCAAACCGATGAAATTTGGGTCAAAAAATCAACCCAGGGTCCAAAAAGTCAACTTTAGGTCAAAACCAGGTCAAGTGTTGACTTTTATGGTCAACGAGGATAATTATGGTCAACACATGGTCAAACTAGGGTGCCCCTAAAATTCTAGTTAAAAACTAGCTCATTAAGCTAGTAAACCTACAACCTCGCCTCCTTGAGATACCGGGATACCCTCGGTAGCCAATATCTCAACCTAGGCTACGCACCCCGTCTAAACCCGCTAAAACCTATGCTATCACGCGTAAATATATACACATACACATATAGAAATAACTCTAAACCTATTCCTAGGCAATCGCTCAAAAACCCCGCTCCGATACTCAATACCTTAGGTATCTCAAGGTATTGAGATACCTTGATATCTCAAGGTATTGAGATATCCCTCTAATCCCTCGCGAACTACCCCTCTAGCTAACTATCTATGCACATAGATATATACCTAGCTATATAATCTAGGCTAGAATATATATATCTAACACATATATATATATACACCTACATATATATATGTATATATATCCACATAAACACATATACATATAACCATACCTCTACATATATATATTTCTATCTAACTATATCTCTCTAAACTAAACTATCTATCTATCTATCTATCTATCTATCTATCTATAGATATATACATATCTCTCTCTCCCTCTCACTACTAGCTGCTACTGGGCTACGCAAATGCTGCTGCTGCTAGGCTATCCTCGCCACGCGGCGCTTGCGCCACCCCCTGCTGCTGCTACTATTTCTGCGGCGTGCCGTGGCGCTGCCGCGGTGCTGCTGCTGCCTCTGCATCACTGCTGCGCTGCTCCAGTGCGCTGCAGCGCGCTGGCCTCGCTGCTGCTGCTGTGCGCTCTATGCCTCGCTGCAGCAGGGTGCTCCCCCCTGCTGCATTTGCTGCTGCTCTCCATCTACTCTTGCTCACTGCGCTGCTGCCCCCTACTCGCTTCCTCTCTGCTACCACAACTGCTCTCCCATCTACTGCTACCACTGCTCACCCATTCAACTCCCCCTAGCTACTAACCCACACCACTGCCCCTCGCTACACACAGACACAAGCACACATATATATACACAAACATATATACATATATATATATATATATATATATATATATATATATATACACACAACTATATATATATATATACACACACACACTTATACATATATACTTACACACATATACACTTACACATATCTATAATCACACATATCTATATATATATAAACCCAAACCCAAACCCATATATATATATATATATATATATATATATATATATATACATACACACACATATATATATATATATAGACACACACACACTCATATATATATATATATATATATATACACAAACACTCATATATATATATATATATATATATATATATATATATATATACACACACACACATATAGATATACATAAACACACTTATATATATATATATATATATATATATATATATATATATATATATATATATATATATATATATATATAGACATGCATACATATATATATATAAACTTATATACATATATAAGCATAACTCAAACACAACGCACACAACACACAAAACAACACACCCAACACACGCCCAATGACCCCTACAAGCACAAACACACACACACACACACACACACACATATATATATATATATATAAAATATAACCCGAGAACTCTAGCACACACTCCCCAAAGCTAACCCAATGCGCGCACAGGCCCGAAACTAAGAAACCAAGTCGAAATGGCCGTTCGGTCATTTCGACGAACATGTGGTGTGCGGTTCGCAAAATCTCCTGAAACGCACATCAAACCTACTCGAAATCGGCCCAAAATTTATCCACGGATTCTAATCGATGTCTAGATCCTAGAAAAATGCTAACTCATCAATTCTAGGTCTGTGGCAAAAATGCGCACGCACATAGAACCTACGACGACGAAAACCTCGAAATCGCCCGAAACGCCCATTTCTCCGCGACACGACTTCACGTGTCCGAACGGAGACATGTACTAACCCTCAAGATATCTGAGCATGTCTACCTAGGTCCGTCTAACCTAGGGCATCACCCAAAATTAGGCCAATCTCGGATTTTACCCAAAATTGACACAAAACTTAATGTTAAAGTCTCCAAACACAACCAAACTAGTTCCAACTTTCTCCTACGGGTAGCCTTAGGGTCTAGAAAGGTTCTAAACTACTAATTATACTATATTAGAGCAATTAGTAAGAGAAAAGTTAGGGTTTACCTCTTGGGAGTTGGAATCCCAAGGCCAAAGTCTCCAAAACCCTTGAAATCACCACCCTCAAGCTTCCAAGCCTCCAAATCAAGCCTCCACACTAAGTCTAGGCTCTACACACCTAGGTTAGGGAAAAGTATAGGGTTAGGGTTCACATCCATGGAAGAAATAGAAGAAGGAAGAGAAGAATGACTTACTTGGAGCTTGAAATAGGAAGTGGGAAGAAGGAAAGAAGAAGAAGAAAGAGTGGAGAAGAATGGAGAAGAAGAAGAAGAAGTGAAGAAATGAAGAAGGGGGGGCTCGGTTCTGGACCTGGGAAAGGGGGAGGCCGGCCAAGCAATAGAAATAGGTTTACATAGTGGAAAATGACTAAAAAGCCCTCCCCTTTAGTCATGCAACTTGGGTTTTGGATTTGGGGTTCCAAAAGCACTCAAACTAACTCCTAATCACTCCAACTAACTAAAATAAAATATAATAATAATTCTAAACCCATAAATAGGCCTCACAAGGGTGTTGGTTGGGTCAGACATGGGTCCATTAGGGTCTGACATGGGTCCGAACTAGATAAAACCTTAAAACAACCAATAAAAAATAATACAACCATCAATTAAATATAAATATAATTAATTATAAACAATACACAATTACCAAATAAAAAAAATCCTATTTTCTAGAATTGGGTAGTGACAAGCCTACCCTCCTTAAAATAATTTTGTCCTCGAAATTAAAAGACGAAACTAGGACAGGAATGCAAGAAAAAAAAAGAACCATACCTCAGGGCTCGAAAAGATAAGGGTATCGCTCGCGCATTTCATCCTCCCTCTCCCAGGTCGACTCACCTGAAGAGTGATGCCTCTACACGACACGATCCAAGATAGTCTGGTTCCTCAACACCTTCTTCCGTCGATCCAGAATCTCTACCGGTTGCTCTGGATAGCTAAGAGTAGGGCCCACCACGATCTCTGAGTGATCCAAATACGTGACTGGGATCCGCCACGTACCGTCTCAACTGCGACACGTGGAACACATCATGAACTCTCTCTAGCGTAGGCAGCAAATCTAGCCTATACGCCACAGCGCCGACCCTCTCAAGGATGCTGAAGGGTCCGACGAAACGTGGGCTAAGCTTCCCGCCTCTACCGAAGCGAATAGTGTCCCACGTCGGAGAAATCCTCAGGAACACCATATCTCTAACCTAGCACAAACAAGGTCTCAGCACTTAATCTAAAATAAGCAATCATAAGCAAACACAAGAACAAAATCTAGATTCTAAGCTATACCTCAAACTCCAAAGGTCTCCGGTGGCTATCGGCCCAATACCGCTGCCTGTCCTGCGCCACCCATGTCTATCTCTAATGAGCTTGACCTTCTCTGCCGCATCAACCACCATCTTCGGGCCAAGCAAAGCTCTCTCGCCTACATCATCCCATGATAACGGAGTACGACACCTCCATCCATACAATGCCTCGAATGGTGACATCTCGATTCTGGCTTGGTAGCTGTTGTTGTAAGCAAACTCTACCAAGTGCAAGTGATCCTCCCAAGAGCCTCTGAAATCCATAACACAAGTGCGAAGCATGTCCTCAAGTGTCTGGATGGTCCTCTCTGACTGACAGTCTGTTTGTGGGTGATATGCACTACTAAACTTGAGCTGGGTGCCCAAGCTAGCCTGCAGACTCCTCCAGAAATGCGAAGTAAAACGATTGTCCCGGTCTGATACTATGCTCACAGGAACTCCATGCAGTCTGACTATCTGGGGCACATACATCTCTGCTAGTCTCTCTGTAGACGTACCCACTTTGAATGGTAGAAAGTGGACCAATTTGTCAACCTGTCTACAATGGCCCAAATCGCATCCTTCCCTCCTGGAGAACGGGGAAGTCCAAAAACAAAATCTATGGTCACATGCTCCAATTTTCACTCCGAAATGGGTAACGGCTGGAGCAAACCTCCTGGCCTCTGTCTCTCCGCCTTCACCTGCTGGCACACTAAGCATCGGGATACGAAGCGTGCTACTTCCCGCTTCATCCCGTACCACCTCCCGCTTCATCCCGTACCACCATATATGCTCTCTCAGATCTCTATACATCTTGTTGGCACCTTGGTGCATAGAGTACTGGGATCGATGCACCTCCTGAAGAACCTCCTCGCGCAATGACCCACTCGACACACACAACCTGGTACCGTGCCACAATGAACCATCATCAGCAATGGTGAAGTCAGCTGACAATCCAATCTGAACCTGCACCCTGATGCTCCTCAGGGACTCGTCCTCAAACTATGTAGCCCTGATCCGATCTACCAACTCTGACTGAATCTGCAGTCCCCATATCTGTATCTCAACTCTAGGAACTATCACCTCAATGCCCAAGCTCTCTAGATCTGCCAGAAGATAATGATCTGTAGTCAAGCACATAGCTACCGGATACCTGCTCAGCGCATCCGCAACTACGTTTCCCTTCCCTGGATGGTACTGTAACAATATGTCGAAGTCTTTCATCAACTCCAACCATCTCCTCTGTCTCATGTTCAGCTCTTTTTGGATAAACACATACTTCAAGTTCTTGTGGTCTGTGAAGATCTCCACACGCTTTCCGTATAAATAGTATTTCCACAGCTTCAGAGCAAAGATGACCGCTGCCAACTCCAAATCGTCGATAGGGTAGTTCTTCTCATGAGGACGTAATTGCCTGGAAGCATAGGCAACCATCCTCCCATTCTGCTGTAACACACAACCCAGTCCCTTCCCCGATGCGTCACTATAGATAGTAAAACCTCCAGACCCTTATGGCAACGTCAACACTGGAGCTGTCGTCAACCTCCTCTTCAGCTCATCAAAGGCAATCTGGCACTCCTCTGACCAAACAAACTCTACGTCCTTCTGGGTCAGCCTAGACAACAGATCTGCAATCCAAAAAAATCCTGAATAAATCTACTGTAGTAGCCTGTCAGTCCCAGGAAACTCCTGACCTCGGCTACTGAACTCGGAGCACTCCATGCCTCAACTGCCATAATCTTTCTTGGATCCACCGAGATCCCCTCTCCAGTCACCACATGACCAAAAAATTCAACCTTGTCAAGGAAGAACTTGCACTTTGAAAGCTTTCCATAAAGCTTCTCCTTTCTGAGAGTCTCCAGCACTATCCTCAGATGCTCCTCATGCTCCTCTGGGGTCTTCGAATACACCAAGATGTCATCTATAAACACCACCGCAAGCCTGTCCAGATGCTGATGGAACACCTTGTTCATCAGATTCATGAACACTGCCGGGGCATTAGTCAACCCAAACGTCATCACCATGAACTCATACTGTCCATACCTGGTCTGAAAAGCTATCTTCGGAATATCCTTCCGCCTGACCTTCACCTGGTGGTAGCCTGTCCTCAGATCAATCCTGGAAAACACCCTCGCTCCACTCAACTGGTCGAAAATATCATCAATACGCCGCAGCGGATACTTGTTCTTGATTGTGAGGTTGTTCAGAGCCCTATAGTCGATACACATCCGTATCGACCCATCCTTCTTTGGCACAAAAAGTACCGGAGCACCCCACGGAGAAGAACTAGATCTGATAAATCCTTTGTCCTGAAGTTCATCCACCTTCTTCTTCAACTCTATCAGCTCACTGTTGCTGACTCTATAGACGTGCTGGGATATCGGCTTCGCTCCTGGCACAAAGTCTATAGAGAACTCCACATCCCTGTCCGGATGTAACCCTGGCAACTCCTCCGGAAAGACATCCATGTACTCCGCTATCAGTGGATGTAGCAACCTCGGCTCTACCACCCGGGCTCTGCAGAAGACTCCCTCGCTCTGCTCCGCTGCTCCTCTGGCAAAATCAAACTCTGGCTCACCCGACGGACTAAATAATACTCTGCCTCCACGATAATCTATACTAGCATAATGCATACTCAACCAATCCATCCCGAGTACAATGTCGTAGCTCGGAAGTGGCATTACGAGTAGGCACACACTCAACTCCCGGCCTCCCAAGGTAACTCTCCGGTCTCTGCAGATATCACTAACTAGGATGATGCCACCCCCGGTTGTGATCTTGCAGAGTCTAGCTAAAGGTTCAACAACAAGATGGTGTCTAACAGGAAAAGATACAGACACAAAGCTATGGAAAGCACCGGAATCAAATAAAGCAAGTGCTGGAATATAATCAAGAAGAACAGAACCTAAGATCACATCACCAATGGTGCAAGATACGATATCATCAAGGAATGACAGTAATATTGCAAAAGAATCAATTTCAGAAAAATTAAAGATAGCAAAAGATCAGGAAGGGTCC
Organism: Iris macrosiphon; assembly: GCA_036927795.1. Taxonomy (NCBI): domain Eukaryota; kingdom Viridiplantae; phylum Streptophyta; class Magnoliopsida; order Asparagales; family Iridaceae; genus Iris; species Iris macrosiphon. Next base: position 121,883,417 of record JAYESA010000004.1, read on the forward strand.
TAGTTGTGATTGAGCACACTCTCTCTCAGCCTATATCCTATATCCTATATCCTATCGCAGGTAGACCTAGAAACTAGACCTGCATACTAGACCATGCATGGGCCGCCACCAAAAATGTGTCACGACCAGCACCCGAAAAATTGGGCATGAGTCGTGGGTACGTCCAGCCTACGCCGCAGAATCAACGGTAGAACGCTGTAAAGGTCCGTTCTAGGTCAACAATCTATAACTCACAATGATCAGTCAATATAACCTCTCCAAAAGGAGGGCAACCACGCAATATATATATGACTCAATCACAATAACTAGGGGAAAAGTAAAAGCACGATAAGATATCACAAAGAAACGAAGAGCAAGTACAATATCCAAATATACAGTCCAAGTCTAAAGTCTACAACATCACAGAAACAACAAAATAATAATACAGTAATCCAAAATATCAACTGGGAACAACCCAGGAAAACCAACCTAGCTAACTAGGGTGCTAACGGCGTCTCCTCGACGGGCTCCTCCTCAGTCTCAGGGTCACAACACTCCTCGACACCCGACCCGTAGAATGTTGGGCAAAAATCCTCAGGATCCCCTGGAAAAAATATGCCCAGTCAGGACTGGAGCGAAGTACATAACTTTGAAAGCAACTCTAAATACATGGTAAGGTTTATATGACTAGCAATAGAAAAGTATACAAGATACACAAGAAAATAATACATGGTGGAGCAGATAAAGTAGCTGCAATATAAACTGGAGAACAATACAAGTAGTAGAGAAGTAACTGCATGTGAGAAAATAGGAATATTAGCTAAGTGCCTTGAGCACAAGTTCGTTATGTGATCGGCTTAGGTTTTACATGAATAATCTACGATAACTCTGTTATACGTGAGTTGCATAACCGACATACACAAGAATACTGTTTGGCTTTGATCACATAACTAACTCCTACTCTCCTCCCCCACTAATACTCTTGGAGCTAACCATGACATTATAGAAGCATAAAAAATATGCTGAGGAATTATACGCGTAAAACCCTCAACATGCAGGAAGCAGCGTAAAATATAGCTCCAGCACTTGGTGGCGTAAGACATGACTTCAGAGCCATTGGCGTACAACAGAACTTCAACGCTATTCAGCATAAAATATAGCTCCGGAATAACCCGCGTAATGCAGTATTTCCAGACTGCTTCAGCGTAAAAAGGTTGCTACATCGCTTCCAGACTGCTTCAGCATAAAAAGGTTGCTATATTGCCACTTTGGCATAAAATCTACCTGCTTTTAATACAGCGGAAAGTTGTACGAGGAACTCTTCGTATTCCTCAAATGAACCTGTCAGATGATGCAGTGAACCTGACTCCTGACAAAGAGTACTGCACGACTATCAAGAGGACGGTTGTAATGATTATTCTGCACAGAGCCCCAGACTATCATTTAGTGACAAATCTTTGATATAAGATATCGTTTACGCATTCAAGGAATACGCTGCCTATTCTACACAGGCAGACATAAGCTTTTACGCTCAGGATGAGACGAAACCAACCGCCACGTCAAAAGCTGATCTTCGTACAGAACTCGAGGCACGTCTCTGCAGTTAATGCGTGTGATGGGGGCAGATCTCTGCATTTAATGCACGAGATCTGGTTCTACTTTTAATGACTGGGTGAGCCACAATTAGGGCTAATACGTCCACATCACCACCCCTGCATATTACGCCATCAGGCTATTTTCAGCTATAGGAGTACGTCGTATGCTATCTCCTCGGAATACGCCAACTCAGGCTATATTTGTAAAGCATTAGGCTTCTACGCCTACTTGGCTTCTATGCCAACTTGACAGCTATCCGGCTTCTATGCCTGCTTGGCTTCTATGCCAACTTGACAGCTATCCGGCTTCTACGCCTACTTGGCTTCTACGCCAACATGACAGCTACTCAGCTTTTACGCCATCAGAATAGCTATTTGGCTTTTACGCCAACGAGATAGTTATTTGGATTTTATACCAACCTTCTCTACGTGAGGGGCAGTTACCTACGTGACTTGCATGCCGTGATCTTCGACGAGCAGTTATACGCATTATCTCATAATAGGACACGCGTCACACGCCGATTCAGAAGATCATTCATACGTGGGTGACAGTTATTATAACCGCCGTGTAAAATGTATAACTTTCTCCGCTGTTCGGTTTCTACGCCGACTGTGCCTGAACTCTATAAATAGAGACCTCCGGCCACGGAGGTCAAAGGTCGGAAAATTTGAGAAAAAAGGGTCGAAGTGTGGATAATTGAAGTCAAGAGAGCACATATAGAGAGCTTTGGCAACAAGAGTTCAACTCCTCCTGCAGTCTTTGAAGCTTCTTTTTTTCGTCTTTTACAGCACTTCTTCGTCATCGTGTGGTCCAAGGGACAAAGTGATCGACCGCAATCAGACTCCTATAGCAATATTTCTCCAGAATCAAATTTTGGTACTTAACATCCTCGTATAGGATTAATTGTACTTCTTTTTCTTGTTTGTAAACCAAAGAAAGGGTTTCTTATAAACCTAGTTTCAATTTCTTTCGTTTATTATCAAACACAAGATGACGACTCTGCTAGGGACTACTTTTTCATCTGACGAGAAAACCATTGCTCAACACGATGCTGTATCCGTGGGGTCAACGAAGAAGACCTTGGTCGTCTAGTTCGACTAATCAGCTTATGAAGACATGCTTCGAGCATGGGGTAGCTCTCATTCCCTCTCTGTCCAAGACAGCAAGAAATTGCGTAAAGTATGGATGCCCCGGACATCCTCTACCCTTCCTGCGGACTCTCTCACTCTGACCAACAAGGTTGTAGCACCGCAACCTCCGCGCCTTGCGCGTAAAACTCTATCTCTCGTCTGTGACGTGACAGATAAAACTTCTGGCAATGCCTTAGTGCCAATCCAGAAGTCTACTCCGTGCCTTGCGCGTAAAACTCTGTCTCCCGTCTGTGACGTGGCAGACAAAACTTCTGGCAATGCCTTAGTGCCAATCCAGAAGCCTACTCTGTGCCCCGCGCGTAAAATTCAGTCTCCCGTCTGTGACGTGGCAGACAAATTTTTTGATAATGCCTCAGTGCCAATTCAGAAATTCCAAAAGCGCTCCGCGCATAAAAATATATCTCCCCTCTGTAAAGAGGCAGATGGTCCTTGCAATCACTGCAAGGGAAAACAAGTGGCGGACTTCCCGACCTCTCGGCTTTTACGCCATCAAGAGAAGAATCTACCTGCTCTTCAGATTACGCTGAATGCTGACGGCCGATTGAGGACTTTCTCAGTTTTATGCCAACCTGTGCAAAGTTTCAGATTACGCCAGGACAAGTCCTTCAGTGTAAAAAAGGCCAGTTTGTGGATAGATACGCTCCTCATGGATCATGTGCTACTCACATGGCTGAACTGTTGTATACTTATGGCAGGGAGAGACTTATGATTCCCAATATCCGCACTAACTGATGTAAAAAGGCAGAATAAGCCTTCTTCTTCTTCTGTTAATCCTCCTAACTTGTGTAAACTCCTGATCCAGAAGCGCAAAGATAGGGTACCTTCCAACATGTCTATTACACCTTCCAGGGAGCATTGTTGTAATAGTCACAAAGTTGTAGTTAACTATTGTTGTTCTAAGGCAAAACGGTCAATTTTTGACCGGTTGAACTACTCTGTCTATATAGGAAGAAGAGCCTATATTCGCATCAGTGAACATGGCTTCACAAGTTCCAAGAGGAAGGTCAAATTCAAGACGCCATCCCTCTAGAACTCCAAGCCAAAGGAGATTCAACAGACTCCTTGAGAACATTGAAGCTGGGGTGTTCCGAAATACCCGTTCGAGGTCACGACAACCGGCTTCGTATTCTTCTGATTCTGACACTGGGGTCGCTAATTTCCCGAATTGGATGCTGAAAGTATAGATTCAATCTCTACAGAGCTCTATACCGATCCTTCCATAGCATCCAGAGAAATGGGAGTCTATGCCGTTGAAGATGAACGCGAAGAGGCTTCCCCATCAGGAAGTATTGAGCAACGCATCGCTGTATTGGAGACATAACTGAAAGAGATGTATTTCATGATGGAGAATATGCACCAGATGATGCTGACTCAACATACAGCAGCTATAGCTCTAGCATTGGTTCCTCCGACTCAAATACGTGTGGGGGTGGACCTACCAACCATCCAATACGAACCAGGAGCCTGTTCTAAATCAAGAGTCGGCAGCTCCTCCACTTCCTAACTCGGAGAATGTATTGCCTCATGTTGGAGTTACAATACAACCGATCTCTCACCACTCTGTGGTCCCTCTCCCAGCAGAAGATCTGATGCAGGCAGTGCAGGAATTGAAAGCCCAATTTGATGCCTTGAAGCATAAAGATCAGCTCAAGAAATTGGGAATCAACCAGCCTTACCCAGCTATCTGGGATGAGATCCCTTTCCCTCCCAAATACAAACCACAGGCTATGGCTTTGTTTAAGGGAAATACGTCACCGAGTCAGTACATGAACTACTTTAGCATGATGACGGTATTGTTGTAAGGGAATGACGCCCTTCTCACTCGAGTGTTTAAAGGCTGTCTGTCTGGAGTGGCCTATCAGTGGTACCGTAGTCTTGCGGACAACTGCTTTACTTCCTTTGAAGATTTCAAGACTCTGTTCTTCGTGCGATTCTATGAAGGAGAGATGGACATGTCTATGCCCTCGCTCATCGAAGTAAAGCAAAAAGAGAAAGAGAGCGTTCATACTTTCATCGAACGTTTTCGTCAGGCTACTTTATAGATGCCTCCTGGGGTTCCGGATTCTGCCTTGGTGGACATTTGCAGGAAGAACCTTCTTCCACTGATCTCGGTGTTTATAGGACCATATCAGTTCCATGATTAGCCCTCGTTTATCATCTCAGCAGTAGCCGCTGAAGACAACAGTCGGAAGGCGCGTGACAATGGAATCATGATCTCTACCTCTGATAGAGGGAAGAGGTCATCCTCCAATAGCGACCATCCTCGTGGTTCTAAAGGAAAAGAAGCTCTGACTATTAATACGTCCAAGCAAAATACTCCGACAAACACACAGACGAAACTTGGGACTTCCAGGCCCATCGAAGCATACTCTTTTGACGACGATGATATCCCGAGCATATTCGACTGTCTAGTCCAAAGTGGCAAGCTTACCCTCCCCGAGGTAAAGCGCCCTAATAAAGTCGGCAGTACCAATAATCCTAAGTACTGCATTTTCTATAGGTACATACATCATCCCACAAAGGCGTATTATATACTAAAGAGGAAAATCCAGGAGTTGATCGACGCCAAGGCCATCACTCTGCGTAATAGCGAGAAGACGGTCACCACCAACATGATCTCTCTCCAATTTGGCAATCTGCCTCCTCAAGAAGTTACGGATGGTATTGTACCTATTTTTCGGACAATAATGAACATCGTTAATCTCCCTTCGGCCAGGGATCAAAATCATGACTTGGTACCCCTAACTACCCAGCGTGGTAAGATTATGTGGGTTTATCCTGATCTGGTGTCAGAGATTGAGGAAGAGACTCAAGCTGCTAAGGCTAAGTCTAAGAAGAACTCAAGACGTAAACCATGCCATATGGTTGCAATATCCTCGACATCAGAAGAAGAGGCTTTGGCTACCGAAACTCGTTCAGGGAAAGCCTACCTAAAGGACTATGGCAGAAATCAGGAAGATACAACGGCAGACACTTCAGCTGCCAAACTTCCAGAGCCTGAACCTGTCATACCAGAACCAGATCCTTCTAGACCAACTTCGACGGACAAGGGCAAGCAAAAAGAAGTGCGCTTTGATAAACCTTTGAAGAATATTCAAAACAAAGGTTTGGAGAAGCCATATAACTTCGACATCCTGGCCCAGTTGGCTAATACACCAGCCAGATTGTCCATTTTTGAGCTCCTAAGGCTGTCCAAAGACACTCGTCAAGCCTTAAGTGAAGCATTAATGCAGGCGGATGTATGCTTAACTCAGCTCAAGTCCCCCGATAAAGAACCTGTGGCATGCCCTCAATGCCATAGTGTGATGGAAGTGGTCCCTAACATCACTTTCACTCAAGATGCCATGCTGTTGAAACATAACAGGCATGACAGACCCCTCTATTACACCGGATACGTCGGTTCCATAGAGGTAGACCAGATTCACATAGATCCGGGATCGTCGATCAACATTATCCCTCATAGTCTGCTCCGACCGTTGAGGATTCCTACAAGCGAACTGGCTTACACCACAACTACAATCGTGGGCTTCAACGCCAGGAAAAGTAAACCGTTGGGGAAGATTCGACTGAGGATCCAGATAAGAGATCTTAGATCAGTTGTAGAAGCATAAAAAATACGACGGATGGCTATACGCAGCATATTGATGCAGAGCAGCTTAAACAGAGGCCTTCAGAGCCATCAAGCGTACAACAGAGCTTTTTCCGCTAAACACAGCATAAAATATAAGCTCAAAGGACCATCCGCGTAAGGCAGTACGTCCAAGCCGCTTCAGCGTAAACAGGGTGCTTTATCGACTCCTGGGCGTAAAACCCATCCTCTTTCAACGCAGTATTGAAGTGTACGAGAGACGCTTCGTATTCTCCGAAGTGAACCTGTCAGATCCTGCAATGAACCTGTCAGATCCTGCAATGAACCTGACGTCTGGACTTCTGACAAAGGGATACTGCTCGACTACCCAGACGACGGCTATAATGATGGCACAGTATTGCAACCCAGACTGTCATTTACCGCCATCTCCTTTGCGTAAACTGCTTTTACGTGCACGAAGGGATACGCTGCCTTGTTTTATACAGGTAGACATGAGCTATTTACGCTCTGCAGTAGACAAACCGCCTGCCACATCAAAAGCTGCACTCCGTACGGGGCTCGAGGCACGTCTCTACGTCCAATGCACAGAGCGATGACAGTTGCTCGAGGCACGTCTCTACGTCTAATGCACAGAGCGGTGACAGTTTCTCGAGGCACGTCTCTGCGACTGATGCACAGAAGGGCTGCAGACCTTCAAAAACATGCCTCTGTATTTAATGCACAGGATGGTGGCAAATCTCTGTATTTAATGTAAGAGATTTGATTATATCTTCAAAAGTCATAATTTCGGCTAAGACGTCCACATCAGCACTCTGGCACGGTACGCAGCGGCTTCTACGCCCATTCAGCTCTTGTGCTCACTCGGCTTCTACGCCCATTCAGCTTCAACGCCCACTCGGCCTCTATGACCACTCGGCTTCTACGCCCACTCGGCCTCTATGATCGCTCGGCTTCTACGCCTATTCGGCTTCTATGCCTGCTTAGCTTCTACGCCATGGTGACAGATATTGGCTTCTACGTCCACCTCTTCTACACAAGGGTACCTACCTACGTGGCTTCTACGCCATGATCTTCATAGCGATTATACGCATTTTGTCCCTTAGTTGGACCCGCGTCACACGCTCATTCAAAGGATCATCTATACGCAGGCATTGGTTATTTTAACCATTGTGTAAAAGGGTGCTGTACTTTCCACTCCTCGATTTCTACACTGACAGAGTGGTCACTGTCACCAAAACTCTATAAATAGAGACCTCTATCAACAGAGGAAAAGGTCGAAGGAATTGGTCTAAAAACCTCCAAAGAGATCAAACCACGGGTCAAAACTTTGAAAGAAGGATCAAACAAGGTCGAAATTCCAAGAAAGATCGAACCAGAGGTCAAGAGAGAGAGAGAGAGAGAGAGAGAGAGAGAAAGAGTTATAAGAATCCGGAGCTCAGGCAAAGAGTAGGAATCGACGACTTTGGCATCGTGCATCCACCCTCTTCTGCAACCTTCGAAGCTGCTTCCTGTCTTCTACGGCACTTCTTCATCATCGTGTGGTCCAAGGGCTAAAGTGATCGACTGCAGATCAGACACCTATAGCAATATTTACCCAGATTAAATAAATTGTACTCCCACATCCTCGTATAGGATCAAATTGTACAAGTTTGTTTGTAAACCAAAGAAGGCGAGTTTCGTGTAAACCCCATCTTGAATACATTTTCATTCTTTTATTTTCCACCACAAACAAGATGACGACTCTTCTGTGGACATCTTTCTCTTCTGATGAGGAAGTAATTGCTCAACACGATGCGGTATCTGTAGGAACCGTGAAGAAGACACTGGTCGTCCAATTCGACCAGTCTGCCTACGAAGACATGCTTCGAACCGGGGGTAGCTCTCACCCTCTCTCCGTCCAAGACAACAGGAAGCTGCGCAAGGTCTGGATGCCCAAGACATCCTCTACCATTCCTGTGGACTCTCCGATCTCTCCGACCAATGAGGTTGTAGCATTGCTCCCTCCGTGCCCCGCACGTAAAATTCAGTCTCCCGCTACGCGCGGTACAGACGAAACTTCGGGCAAAGCCTCAGCGCTAACCCAGAAGTGTCTACTGCGATCTATGCGTAGAAAACAGTCTCCCGCTACGCGCGGTACAGACAAAACTTCTGGAAATGGCTAAACGCTAGTCCAGAAGTCCACTCCGTGCCCTGCGCGTAAAATGCAGTCTCTCGTCACTGGCGGAATAGACAACATTTCTGATAAGATCTTAGCACCAAATCGGAAGTACAAATCATGCTCCACGCGTAAGACAACATCTGACCTCTACGGGGAACCAGATGAGCGCTGTGATCTTCGCAAGGGAAAGCAAGCGACAGAGTACTCATCTTCTCGGCCTTTACGCCAGCGAGGGAACAATCTGCCTACCCTCCGGATTACGCGAGAAGCCGATGGCCGATTGAGGACCTCTTCAACTTTACGCCAGTCTGAGAAAATCTCCAAATTATGCCAGGCGAAGCCCCTCGGCGTAAAACAAGCTCAGGTTACGGAAAGACACCCTCCCCGGGGATTATCCGCCACCCAGAAGGCCAACCTATTGTACACAGGTGGCACAGGGAAAACCATGGTGCCCAACCTCCGCATGCCCACTGATGGGAACAGAAGGAACAAGCCGTCGTCTTCTTCTTCTGCAACTCCTCCTGACCTGCGCAAATATCTAATCCAGAAGCGTAAGGAGAGGGGACCTTCCAACATGTCAATTACGCCTTCTGGCGAGCACTGTTATAATAGTCATAAGATTGTGATTGATTGCTGTTGTTCTAAAGCAAAATGGTCGGTTTTTGACCGGTTGAGCTACTTTCTGTCTTTCCAGGAAGAAGAGCCCGCGCATGCATCCATGAACATGGCTTCACACCTACCTAGAGGAGGGTCGAGCTCAAGACGTCATCCCTCTGGGCCCCCGAGCCGAAGGAGATTCAATGAGCTCCTCAGGAACGCTGAAGCTGGGGTATTCCAAAACACCCATGCAAGGTCACAACAACCAGCTTCGTACTTGTCTAATTCCGACACTGGGGGTCGCCAGTCCCCCGGATCAGATGCTGAGAGTATAGAGTCGACTTCTACAGCGACCTATACTAATCCTTCAATGACACCCAAGGAAATGAGAGTTTTTGCCATTGAAGATGAACGTGAGGAAGCTTTGCCGTCAGGAAACGCGGAATAACGCATCACTATACTAGAGACATCTCTGAAACAAATGCAATCCATAATGGAAAACATGCACCAGATGATGCTAACTCGGCACGCAACTGCCATGGCTCAAGCATCGGTCCTGCCAACTCAGATAAGTGTGGGGGTGGACTTACCACCATCCAACCCGAGCCAAGAGCCTGCTCTAGATCAAGAGTCAGCAATTCCTCCGCTTCCTCACTCGGAGAATATATTACCTCCCGTTGGAGTCACGATACAACCAACTCCGCACTACACCGTAGTCCCGCTTCCAACTAAAAATCCGATGCAGGCAGTACGGGAGTTGAAAGCCCAGTTTGACGCCTTGAGGCACAAAGATCAGCTCAAGAAACTGGAAATCAACTAGCCTTACCCAACTATCTGGGAAGAGGTCCCTTTCCCTCCGAGGTACAAACCTCAGACTATGGCTCTGTTCGAGGGAAAAATATTACCAAGTCAGTACATAAACTATTTCAGTATGATGACAGTGTTGCTACAAGGGAACGATGCCCTCCTCACTCGGGTGTTCAAAGGCTGTCTCTCAGGAGTAGCCTATCAGTGGTACCGTAGCTTGGCGGACAACTGCATTACTTCCTTCGAGGACTTCAAAGCTTTATTCTTCATGCGATTCTACGAGGGAGGAATGGACATGTCTATGTCCTCTCTCATCGAAGTCAAGCAGAGGGAAAAAGAGGATGTTCGTACCTTCATCGAACATTTTCGTCAGGCCACGCTACAGATGCCTCCAGGAGTTCCAAACTCTGCGTTGGTAGACATTTGCAGAAAAAACCTCCTTCCCGTAGTCTCAGTGTTTACAGGACCATATCAGTTCCATGATTGGCCCTCGTTCATCATCTCGGCCGTAGCCGCCGAAGACAACAGTCGTAAGGCGCGCGACAATGGCATCATGATCTCCGCCTCTGACAGAGGCAAGAGGTTATCTCCCAGCAGCGACCATCCTCGCAGCTCCAAAGGAAAGGAAGCTCTGGCGATCAATACGGCCAGGCAAAAGACTGCGGCAACCGCACAAGCGAGACCCGGGACCTCCAGGCCCGTCGAAGTCTACTCTTTCGACGACGAGGATATCCCAAGTATATTCGAGTGTCTCGTCAAAAGTGGCAAGATCACCCTTCCGGAGCTAAGGCGGCCCCAAGAAGTCGGCAGTACTAACGACCCCAAATACTGCATCTTCCACAGATACGTACACCACCCGACAAAGGCGTATTACATACTGAAAAGGAAGATCCAGGGGTTAATCGATGCTAAGGCCATCACTCTGCACAACACAGAGAAGACGGTCACGGCCAACATGATCTCTCTGCGGTTTGGCAATCTGCCTTCCCAAGAAGTCTCGGACGGTGTCACACCCATTTCCCGGACCACGATAAACATCATCAATCTCCCTCCAGCTAGGGGTCAAAATCATGACCTGGTACCCCTAACCACCCGGCAGGGCGAGATTATGTGGTTTCATCCAGATTTGGTGTCAGAGCTCGAGGAGGAGACTAAAGCTACTAAGGCTACGTCTAGAAAGAGCTCTAAATGAAAACCATGCCATATGGTCGCAACTTCTTCGGCATCAGACGAAGACGAGGTATTTTCTGCAACCCATTCAGGGAAAGCCTACCTCAACGACTACGGAGCAAGTCAGGAAGATGCAACGGCGGACGCTTTAACTGCCAAACCTTCAGGACCAGGCCCCGTCGTACCAGATGCCAGCCCTTCAAAACCAACTCCGGCGGACAAGGGTAAGCAAAGAGAAGTACGCTTTGATAAACCTGTGAAAAACCTTCCAAACAAAGGTTTAGAGAAGCCATACAACTTCGACATCCTGGCCCAACTGGCTAATACACCAGCCAGGCTGTCCATCTTCGAGCTACTCAGGCTCTCCCAAGACACTCGTCTAGCTCTGAGTGAAGCACTGATGCAGGCGGAGGCATGCTTGACCCAGTTCAAGACCCCCGACGAAGAACCAGTGGCATATCCTCAATGCCACAGTGTGATGGAGGTGGTCCCAAATATCACTTTCACTCAAGACGACATGGTGTTAAAACATAACAAGCATGACAGGCCCCTCTATTACACCGGGTACGTCGGTTCCATGGAGGTCGATCGGATTCACATAGATCCGGATCGTCGATCAGCATCATCCCTCATAGTCTGCTCAGACCGCTGAGGATTCCTACCAGCGAATTGGCTTACACCTCCACTACAATCGTGGGTTTCAACGCCGGAAGAAGTAAGCCGTTGGGGAAAATTCGCCTAAGGATCCAGATTGGCAATCTCAGATCGGTGGCCACATGTTACGTCATTGATTCAGAGGTGTCCTACAACATTTTGTTGGGAAGACCGTGGATTCATGACCACAACATTGTTCCTTCAACTTTACATCAATGTCTTAAATATGTAGACCCCCAAGGAACAGTACAAACGGAGGTTGCTGACCTAAACCCGTTTAAAGGAGTAGAATCCTACTATTCCGATGCCGTGTTGTACTCTCAAGACCACACGAAAGAAGTGTCAGGCGAGGCAGAGAAGGAATCCTACCGGGAGTCAGAAGAACCCTCTATCGTACTACCGCTGTCAATCAGAGTGAAAGGACGAACCACTCGTCCAAAAGCCATGGAGCCTATGGCTATTCACCTGAACAAGACCAGGTCAGGAAAAGGGAGTGATCCTCTAGTGATCACTTTGAACCAGAAGCCTCCACCCTTGGTCATCAACCTTCGACGCAACAGACAGCCGACTGATATAAATACAACCAGGGACGGAGTTCCAGATGATAATAAACATCCTCTTTTCCAGTATATTGACGCTCAAATTCCAAATCAGGAATCCACTCCCCGTGACGAGGTAGAACCCATAGCACAAAAATTCTTGGAAGTTATGAACTCCTACCGTCCGTATGTCTGGGAAGTAGCATCATCATCCAATGTCGTCACAACTATGGACCACATGAGGATTCTATTTTCATTGTCCCGCCTACCTGCAGCAGTCAGCGTTCAATAGTCTTCGACCGCATGCGCAATCAACCGACTATCCAGGAAGATTCTTTCAATGACGATGCTAGAAAAATGCAAGTTCACCGATACAGCCCGCAAGCGTTGAGGATCATGCAAAACATGGGCTACGACTTGAAGCAGAAGCCAGGCCTCAACTACGGAAGAGGCAGACGAACGCCGCTGCGCGGCGACCCCTACTATCAACGAACTCATTTTGGGTTAGGGTATGCCACCTCCTCTAAGTCGGACGAGGATATCTTTTCCTCTTCTCAGAATGGCTCGTCGCCCTCTGACTCACCTGATGCTCTCGAACAAACATTATCAGTGAATATGGTAGTGGCAGATCCCTTTGAAGCAGATGAACATGATTCTGAGCTGTTTGAGAATGACTCTTGGGCCCAACGAATGGATACGTAGTAGAAATTCTGCTTCGAGCAAAGGGAACCTCCCACCAAAGATAAAGTTATCCAGGTTAATGTTGGGGGTGAACTTTCGCCAAAGCCGATATTTATCAGTAACAATCTTTCCCCAGCTGAAAGGGAAAAAGTTATCCAGCTGATAAAAGAATATATCGACGTCTTTGTATGGGATTACGAGGACATGCCAGGCCTTGACCCGAAGGTGGCTACTCATAAACTCAATATATTGACCGACTCGAAGCCTGTGAAGCAGCACCAACGCCGATTCTGCCCGGATATGATGGACACCATCGAAGCTGAAGTCAAGAAGTTGATAGCCTACGGTTTCATCCGGGAAGAACAATATCCCGACTGGGTCGCCAATGTTGTCCCAGTCATGAAGAAAAATGGGAAAATACGTATCTGCATCGATTACCGAGATCTGAATGCAGCCTACCCCAAGGATGAGTTCCCTCTTTCCATCACGGACATCATGATCGACAACACCTGCAGTTTTGAACGTATGTCTTTCATGGACAGATTCTCAGGATACAATCAGATCAAGATGCATCCTGAAGACGAGAAGCACACTGCCTTCCGGACCCCATTGGGGGTATATTGCTATACGGTCATGCCCTTCGGATTGAAGAACGTTGGGGCTACATACCAACGGGCTATGAGTAACATATTCCATGAGCATTTACGCAAAACAGTAGAATGTTACGTGGACGACATAGCCATCAAGAGCCACCTCAAAGATGATCATATTTAAGACTTGAGGACGGTATTCGAGTTAATGGGCCAACATCAACTCAAGATGAACCCTACGAAGTCCTTTCTGGGTGTATCTAGTGGCAAATTCCTGGGATTTGTCATCACCGCCAAAGGCATCCAAGTGGACCCTGACAAAGTCCAGGCCATCGTAGAAATGCGACCGCCCCGCAATCTGAGGGAACTCCGGGGATTTCAAGGCCGTCTGGCTTATATCCGGAGGTTCATATCCAACCTCTCGGGGAGATGTCAGCCCTTTTCTTATCTCATGAAGAAAGGTGTATCCTTCATATGGGACAAAACCTGTCAGCAAGCATTCGGAGATATCAAACGCTACCTCACCAGTCCGCCAGTTCTGGTGCCTCCCGTCATGGGAAGACCATTCTTGCTGTACGTTCGAGCGATAGATCATTCGCTAGGAGCTCTTCTCGCACAGAAGAACGATATGGGACATGAACAGGCTATCTACTACCTCAGCAGGATGATGATCGGAGCCGAACACCGGTACAACCCAGTAGAAAAGGAATGCTTGGCTCTGATGTTCGCTATCCAGAAGACGCGACATTATGTCACCGGTTAGACTATTCATATCATCTCCAGGATCAACCCTCTTTGAGTACTGATGAGCAAACCAAGTGCTCTTAATTCCCGACTCGCAACTTGGGCGATGCTGTTAACACCATATGACATGGTATACGTCCCGCAGAAGTCCATCAAAGGCCAAGCGCTGGCCGACTTTCTAGCTGCTCATCCGATCCCGGAGACCTCCAAACTATACGAGGACATCCCTGATGAAGTTGCAGAATGTAATTCCGCAATAGAAAGTGACACATGGCAACTATTCTTCAATGGAGCCTCCAGAACTAGCCCTAGGGGAAACGTGGTTTCAGGAGTAGGAATAGTCCTGGTCACTCCTGATAAACTCGTCATCTACCGAGCATATTCTCTTAGCGAGCCATGCTCCAACAATGTGGCAGAGTACAACGCTCTGCTAATTGGGCTCCAAGTCGCTAAAGAGCTGGGGGCCGAGTCCCTGGAAGCTTTCGGTGATTCTCTGCTCATCGTCAACCAAGTCAGGGGAATATACGAAGTCCGGAATCCAGACCTCATCCCCTATCACCAAGCAACGGTCGAGATAGCCATGACATTCAAAGGGTTCTTCCTAGAGCATGTACCTCGATCTCAGAATCTGGAAGCTGATGCCCTAGCCAGACTAGCTGCGGATTTAGCCACTCCTATAAGAAGGCAGGATTCGGTAATCCTTCTTAACAGAGATTTATTCTGTGTGAAGAACAACTTTCACATAGAACGCAGCTATGTTGTGAACATAGATCTCCCTAGAAGAGACTGGATAAGTCCCTTCATAGATTTTGTGGCATACGGAATCTTGCCGGAGGACCCCAAAGAAGCAGTATCCGTCAAAAGACGATCATTACGCTTCTACTTTGATGCATCTTCACAATGCCTATATCGTCGGACCTACGATGGACTGCTATTGAGATATCTCTCTAACGACGAAGCACAGCAGATTATTCGGGAAGCTCACAACGGCGTGTGCGGAGCGCATCAACCCGGTCCTAAGCTACAGGATCGTATCAGGAGAATGGGCTATTACTGGCCCACTATGATCGCAGACGCGATCAACTATGCAAGACAATGCAGAGCCTGTCAGGTTTATGCAGACTTCATATATCAACCGTCTGAATATCTACATCCTACGGTTGCATCTTGGCCTTTCGAAGCATGGGGTATGGATATCATTGGTCCTATTCACCCGTCTTCTTTCAGAGGTCACCGGTTCATACTGGCTATCACGGATTACTTCTCCAAATGGGCAGAGGCGATCCCTCTTACTGAGGTAAAGGCGTCTAATGTAATCAGCTTCATCAAGCATCACGTTATTTATCGCTTCGGGTACCCCGGAGGATAACTCACGATAATGGGCCTCAGTTTATCAGCCAAGCGTTTCACCGATTTTGCGATAAAAATCGGATACATAATATTGCCTCTATGGCATATTATCTAGCTGCCAATGGTTTGGCGGAAGCTTTCAACAAAACCATTATCAAACTCTTGAAGAAGTTTGTCTCTTCAAACAAGAGAGATTGGAATGAGAAGCTGGACGAATGTCTCTGGGCATACCGCACAATGGTACGAACACCGACAGGTTGTACCCCATTTTCACTAATCTACGGGAGCGAAGCAGTTCTCCCCATTGAAATCCAAATCCCGTCACTCAGGATAGCCGTGACTAATGAGCTGACTCAAGAAAAGAATGACCTGTTAAGGCTTCAAGAGCTAGAAAGATTAGACGAGAAACGCCTCCAAGCTCAACAGCGTATTGCGCTCTACCAAGAACGCATTTCCCGAGCTTTCAATCATAAAGTAAATGAAAGAGTGTTCAAAGTCGGCGAGCTAGTTTTAGCCATAAGAAGGCCGATGATCCTTACTCACAGGAGTAAAGGCAAATTCCAGCCCAAGTGGGAAGGCCCTTATGTGATCGAGACAACGTTCTCAAACGACACTTACAGGTTAGCCCAGCCTAATGGAGACCTGTTAATGGCTCCTATCAACGGTAAATTCCTGAAAAGGTACTATGCTTAACCTCCTCTGCTCAAGTGGAATATAGTGAGAATCTCAATTCTGCCAAAACTACTTCCAAAACGAAACTAGTTGGGTCATATTCTATCATGTCCATATAACCTCTGAATAGATATGTTTGACTAATTTATAAAATGCGATACCTATCATGTCCATATTACCTCTGATAGCATCTTGTCTACAAACTTTAGTCAAAGCATATTTTATCATGTCCGTATGACCTATGAATAGATATACCCTACCAAAGCATATTCTATCATGTCCGTATGACCTCTGAATAGATATGCCCTGCTAAAAGTTTATCGAGAGTCTATCACGTCCATACTACCTCTGATATCACTCCCGCCCAAACCTGTTATTTACATTCCGAAATGATGGGTCCACAGAGTCAGAAAAGATTCGCTTTATTTATTCCCAAAAAGAGCAGAATTATATTTGGGAAGTAAAAAGAAGAAAGGGTACATCATTGTGGGGGAGCGGTCAGATCGCAAATCAGCTGTACCATTGCAGCTATCCTCTCATTCCTGGAAACCAAGGCATCAGCGCGGGCCCGCTCCAGCCGTGCCTCGTGATTGCTCATAAAGGACAGCTCGGCCCTTGCCCGAAGAGAGCCAGCACGGGCAGCTTCTGTATGCTCCAGATCCTGTCGTGCTGTACTCAGTCGACCAGTCGCTACATCTAGACCAGCCAATGACTGAGAAGCCCACTCCTCTGCCAGAGCGAGTTTTTCCTTCAACTTGCGGGCCCTCGCTACGTTCCCTTCATGCTCGGATTGGCACTTCGTCTGAAGAGCAAGAGCCTCCTCCACGACAGCTTTTCTTTCATCCATCTCCAGTTTATGTGTTTTGATGGAGTTATCTAGGCTTTCCAGCTGTTTAGTAAGCCGCGCAGTCATGAGGTCGTATCTGGCCTGGACCTCAGCTTCAAGGCTGCCCCGAGCCAGCTGCAAGTATTCGTTAATAGGTTGCTCCAAACCATTAACCATCGCCTTCAGGGCGTCAGCTACCCCAGAATCGTCGAATTCCCTGACCGCCCCAATCGAAAACTGAGAAGCCTTCTTCAGACGCTTGAAGTCTAGATTCTTCGCCAACACCATTGATATCAGCATTTTCAAACTGGTATAAAAGAGGCTGGTATACTGCTCGGTTAGCGCAACCAGATTTGATTGAACGCCAGAAGTGGCCGCGATATTGGCGAGTCCCCCTCCAGGAGTGGTTGCAGACGATGTGGCCACGGTTGTCGCCTCAACAGGTGGTGCGACCAAGGAAGATGCGACAACGACGGTCGAAGTCATCGGCATACTCGCAGGAGACGATGTCACAATGACAGGCTCATCCTCCTCTTGAGATGACGAAACTACTCGGGGCGAGCCAGCACCCGAAGATGCTTTCTCTTCAAACTCAGGCACCTCCGTGTCGCCACCGGAAGCCGAAGCAGAGCCAAAAAGTGCTTCAGCGCTCTTCTCCCCACAGACATCTGCCCCTGAAAAGAAGACGAGAAAGTTAATATCGACACGATGTTAATGCCTCTAAATAGAATGGCGTAAAGACGACATTTACCAAAGCCGATGGCACATATGTCGCATCTGTAGCCAGTACAGCTAAATCACTTCTTAATAATGCTAAGCAGGCTATCATACCTGGAGAAAGGGGTCTGATAGCTGATACTGGCATGTGGTCTTCCAAGTCCTCCTCAAATTCCAACCGAGGCTCATCGGCTGAAATCTTGCCAGGTACTCTCGCAGGCACGAAAGGGGTCTCTTCCGACGCTGATCCGGATAAAGGTATATGGAACCTTATACTCAGCCCCGGAGGCGACTTCGTTCCACTACCGGAGGCAGTGGCAGCAACGGCAGCCTCAAGCAGGAGTTCTCCGACACCGCCAGCCAAAACTGAGGGTCCCTCTCCGAAAGGCGAGGAACCTCCAATCAAAGAAATATCCCCCGGTAGGAGAGACAACAGGTTCCTCTCTAGGAGCCTCAATACCAGGAATCCAGAGAGAACGATTAACCGTCTTCTTCTTCCTTTTGCGAGGAAAAGTCTGCTTCGAAGCAGGAGCCCTTCGCTTCACAGAGACTACCAAAGCCCCCGCAGGCGGAGGCACTTCACACCTCGGCACCGACACCAGAGGCTCATCCGGAGTGACGGACTCCTCACCCTCGTCAGAAGAAACCGAGGGGACTTAGACTCTTCCCCCAGGCTTGGGAGAAGGCACCCTAAAGCTTCCACGCATGTCAAAATCGTGATGGAAGGTGTTGATCACCACGTAGAACTGGGCATACGAATGGAGGATGCGCAGCTCCGTGGAGAGTGTGACGACCGACACGATAAAGATTGCTCCCGTGTAACCCATGATAAAATACTGCCATCCTCTGGCTCCATCAATGAGTCCGCCCCTGGACCTGAAGCTGGTGACGGCATTGCCCACGTACAGCTGATCGTACCCAAACTGCCTGGCGAACCGACTGGGCAAGTAGGGCTCAAAGAAGCAATGATCTTCGCTTCTGTATAGCAAATGGGAGGGTCTGATGCAGACCAACCAATTAAAAGCTTCCGGAGAAAGATTGGTCTTCTCTTCACCTAAATCCTCAAGCCTAATCCCTGACTGATTGCGATGTACAGAGGGGACAGTGCAGAGGAGCTTCCAGCCGTGACTGAGGCTCAGCACCAGCCGACAGTCTAAAACTGTGTTCACGTTCCAGGGAGAGTCCTTGTAGTTCATCAAGAAACTACCCCCCGAGCTACTACCAGGGCCGGGAGACATCACCCGGGGGTTGTGGAGAATTAACCATCCCATCAAGTACAGGTATGGTAACTCTACCCGGGGAAAGCTATCACGCCGAGCTTCATCGACGAGCAGTCCATCAGTCATGGCTCTCAGGCCAGCCTGTATACGGCACACCATGGCAGGGAGCAAGCCCAGTCTTGCCCCGAACACCAGACGCACGGCAGGCCACAGGATGTTCCGGTGAATGCGGTCCGCGAACGCGATACCGGGCACCACTACTCGACGCAGCCATATGGAGAGAAAACCAGCCAGCCGGGCTTCCTTAGACAAAGGTCTGCGGCAGCGCCTCAAGTAACTGTAGGCCTTAGTGCCTTCAGGATACTTTCCTACCCCGTCATTGAGAATCTGATCTGGAGCCTTAGCATCCTCCATAAGATCCTCGACGACCTGGGCACTGAGCACGCCCAAACAGTTCACAGGCTCATTCTTGCCCCCCGAGACTTTCTCCGACTTGGCGGCCCTGGCCCGGTGGAAGAAGAGGTAGGACGTCCACTTAGTGGTATGAGCCAAATCAGAAGGCTCATCATAAAAAGTAGTGCACGTGAAGTAGTGGCACATCAGCTCCTGATATACTTCCACTGCCCGAGGGTCCGAGTCCTCCAACTCCCGGTTGGTGGGAACATACTCTTCATATGGGGTATCCCCCATCGGCAGTCTCGAGATCACTGCCATCTCATGGAGGGCCAACCCTAACTCCCCCAGTGGAGTGGCCGCGAAGGTCCCGGTGAGCGAAATGTATCGCTCTATCAGTGCCAGAAACAGGTTAGGGTTGGGAGGCAACCCAACACTCGTCGCACTAACAGCAGTATACAGTCCAATGACCTCCAGCTCTCTCTGAAAATGCTTCAAGGCCCAGTCAACTAGGCAAGCCTATCGGAGGTTTGTTGGGGTGATCCACCCATTGCACCAAGGATTCTCCTTGGGGTATACCCCCCTCGCCCCATAAAGTCGTTGCAGAAAGTCGGTAATTGGACTGGCTGGATCACTGAACTATCTTCACTCGGGACGCTGCCCGGGCACAGTCCCCTGAACACGATCACAATGCCGAAAGGACGGCTGACAAACGACCCCTGGTCAGCTCCTTTCAAATAAAAGATCTTTCCCGGCTTGCCGTGAAGATTGGGAGTCAGCATCCACGACATCCTCCTAGGATGTGTAGCATGGGAGAAAGCCGAGATGGAATAATCTCTTGGCATCGTGGGCAGATACAAGACCACACTCTCGGCGGGGAAAACCCAGGGTTCTCTCTTGGGCTTCGTTTGGGACTGTTTGTCAATCATGTCCCCAAAGAGAAAAGCCGGCTTGATGTACTGGTCCCCGTCTATGTACGTCAGGGGCTCTCCGTTAATCATGTTCAGCAACGTCCGCTCGCCCTGAGCCGATAGCAAGATCTCCCTTCCTTCAGGATACTGGGGTCCGGAGATAGGAAATGTCACGTGGGACAGATCCTCCAGATAGTTTGAGTGCAGCATCCCGTCAGCGGAACCCATCACCTCGGCCAGTGGAGACTCATGCAAGTTAACTGCAAAAGTGCAAGAAAAATACGTCATTACAAATCTTGCAACATAAAAACCAAGAAACGACAGTCTATGCTTTACGCCAAGACTGTACAAATTTGGTCATTTTTACGCCGGAAGTCACATCCAGAAGCGTAATTGACGGTATACAGTCCGTGCTTTACGCCAGACTGCCAAAATTCTAGTTATTACACCGGAGGTCCCATCCACAAGCGTAAAGCTAAAATTTTATAGTATACACCAAGTTTTAAGCAGTCAGAGCTTTTATGCTCAAAACTGCAAAAATATGGAGTTTTTACGCTGGCACATTAAAAATGTGGGCGTAAAAAAATGAAAACGTCTCCGTACGTCATCTTCCTCAAAGAGGCTATCAGCACAGAAGACGACCTAGCGCGGTCACATTTAACGTGTGCAAAGGATTTTTCGTCGTTCTTTGTCATCCCAAAGGCTCTACCTCTAAGGCCGGGTGCGCTGCTCGTCGGCGGGATACTTCGCTCAGAAGAAAGTTCACCTTGCCCGACCGAAGACTCTCTCGCTGGGGCAGAAGAACGAGAAGAAGAACCTATACTCTTTCCCTTAGTGGAGGGGATTTGTTTCGGCGCCATTTCTGAAAACTCGGAGTGCTCGGAGAAAGAACGAGGGGAAAAACTCAAACAGTCGAAGGCTCTCTTTCGCAGAAGACGGATGAAAAGTTTTTCTCTCAAAAGTTTGGGATATATATAGAGTTCGGGTCGACTCCTCGAATCCTCGGACGGACTCCTCGAAACCCCAACCAAATCTCACAATTAATATTTGGTTATGATTGGGTACTACGTCAGCCCACTACTCTTGAAAGGCGGACAGTCAGCAAATTCGAAGAGTTTTTCGTGCAAAAGCAGGTCAGCGGTTCCTACGCTAAGGAGCTTTCTACACTCGACAGCAACAGATCTACGGTTTTACGCTCGCAAGCTATAAGTCTATGGTTTTACGCCCGGATGCCTTTGTGCTCGGTACCTTTTATGCTCGAGAGGCTACAAACCTACGACTTTATGCTCAGCAGATACCAAATTGATGATCTCACGCTCGGTGGCGTTTAGTTTACGCTCGGAGGCAACAGATCCACAACCTTATGCTCGGAAGATTTCTTTTACACAGGCTACAAACCTACGACTTCACGCTCAGAAGCTACAAATCTACGATTTTATGCTCGGTAGCTTTCTACGCTCAATAGGCTACGAACTCAGGATTTTCAGCTCATCTACACTACGGATCTCTGACTTTTCGCATATCCAAACAGTTCTCAAGGCGATAGATTACATGAGTTCACACAGAAGATACTCCTTCTTGACCTCAAAATATCCCAAGTACCCGAAACATACAGAGTTCAAACATTGAGAAATTACTCTTCTCGGGTCAATTGGAGGTTCATCCAGACTCCAGTCCGAATATTTCATCTATCAAGATGGCAACTTAGTTTGACAGCCATTCCTCGACCCTGTTCCAAGGGATTTTCGAGAAGTCATTCTTGAAGATGAAGTCTGAAACAAGAATTCTGTTTACACAGAAGTGAAAACAATTCTACGCGGTTCCTCATTCCTGACAACCGAACAGTTCGAACACTCGAATGCTAAAGCGGCTTTCTGCCCATCACTAGTTATGCGTAAAAGACAGGACAGGGCCTAAATACTCTTTCTATTAGAATCGGCGTAAAGAATCAGACGTGTCGAAACTATACATATTCAGACTTCACAGCAACGTATGGCAAAACAATCATATGCAGAGAAGAAAGACGATTTTATTAAAATCAAAATCATGATTACATATGAGGGAAATCTTGTCTACAAGGGTTTTCTTCATTTTTCATGATTACATCTGAGGGAAATCCAGTCTACAAAGGGCTTCCTCATCGTCGTCTGAAGATCGCACCCAGAATATGTTCTGCCAGGTTCTCGCATGGGCACAATTCTTCATCCATCTTCTCCAGTAGTCAGTCGGTTGCCGCAAACCGACTGACATGGCAATGATCAACGGCAGGAGGATACAAAACTGGGCATAGACCCATCCTCCAACAGAAAAGCAGGGTACTGCTTTCCTACGCCTAGCACCATGGTAGATTGAGTTGAGGTATATCACCCAACTCAATACCCGAGGTCAGAGCTAGTTGCTGCTCTCATCCTCGGAGGTAACGGGAGAAGGCGCCACTTGCAAGCAGTGTGGTCTAATACGACCCTTCCCTTCTTCTGGAAGAACCGCCATATAAAGTTGCTGATTATCCCGAGCAAGGGAGGCTAAGATATCCTTCCATGATCTATCGTTGCAGTGGACACTTGCTCGAAAATGTCGTCTTTTTCGGCTCCTTATACGCTGGAAGAACATGATCTCCTTCTTCCTCAGGTCGACCCGACGAACACCGGCGATCATCTCTGTATGGTGATAGAAATGTGGGGAGAACAGGTTAAACCCTCAGCCTTTTTATAGGCGAAAGAGGTCACCCCGGTCCCCAATAAATTTGCCATAAAGTCAGCATCGACCGTTTCAACGCTCCATTCAGAAACGTTTTGAGTTACGAGGAGCTGTTCGTGCTTCATTCAAAGCGTTCCAAATTCCGAGGAATTTGAAAGCTTTGAAGGAGATCTTGTAGAAGCATGAAAAATATGCCGGATGGCTATACGCAGCATATTGATGCAGAGCAGCGTAAACAGAGGCCTTCAGAGCTATCAAGCGTGCAACAAAGCTTTTTTTCGCTAAATATAGCATGAAATATAAGCTCAAAGGACCATCCGCGTAAGGCAGTACGTCCAAGCCGCTTCAGCGTAAACATGGTGCTTCATCGACTCCTGGCGTAAAACCCATCCTGTTTCAACGCAGCATTGAAGTGTACGAGAGATACTTCGTATTCTCCAAAGTGAACCTGTCAGATCCTGCAATGAACCTGTCAGATCCTGCAATGAACCTGACGTCTGGACTTCTGACAAAGGGATACTGCTCGACTACCCAGATGACGGCTATAATGATGGCACAACACTGCGACCCAGGCTGTCATTTACCGCCATCTCCTTTGCGTAAACTGCTTTTACGTGCACGAAGGGATACGCTACCTTATTTTACACAGGCAGACATGAGCTGTTTATGCTCTGAAGAAGACAAACTGCCTGCCACATCAAAAGCTGCACTCCGTACGGGGCTCGAGGCACGTCTCTAGGTCCAATGCACAGAGCGATGACAGTTGCTCGAGGCACATCTCTACGTCTAATGCACAGAGCAGTGACAGTTTCTCGAGGCACGTCTCTACGACTGATGCACAGAAGGGCTATAGACCTTCAAAATCATGCCTCTGTATTTAACGCATAGGATGGTGGCAAATCTCTGGATTTAATGGAAGAGATTTAATTATATCTTCAAAAGCTGTAATTCCGGCTAAGACGTCCACATCATCACTCTGGCACGGTACGCAGCGGCTTCTACGCCCATTCAGCTCCTGTGCTCACTCGGCTTCTACGCCCATTCGGCTTCAACGCCCACTCGGTCTCTATGACCACTCGGCTTCTACGCCCACTCGGCCTCTATGACCGCTCGGCTTCTACGTCTATTTGGCTTCTATGCCTGCTTGGCTTCTACGCCATGGTGACAGACATTGGCTTCTACGCCCACCTCTTCTACACAAGGGATACCTACCTACGTGGCTTCTACGTCGTGATCTTCGTAGCGATTATACGCGTTTTGTCCCTTAGTTGAACCCGTGTCACACGCTCATTCAAAGGATCATCTATACGCAGGCATTGGTTATTTTAACCGTTTTGTAAAAGGATGTTATACTTTCTACTCCTCGGTTTCTACACCGACAGAGTGGTCACTATCACCAAAACTCTATAAATAGATACCTCTATCAACAGAGGAAAAGGTCGAAGGAATTGGTATAAAAACCTCCAAAGAGATCGAACCACGGGTTAAAACTTTGAAAGAAGGATCGAACAAGGTCGAACTTCCAAGAAAGATCAAACCAGAGGTCAAGAGAGAGAGAGAGAGAGAGAGAGAGAGAAGAATCCGGAGCTCAGGCAAAGAGTAAGGATCGACGACTTTGGCATCGTGCATCCACCCTCTTCTGCAACCTTCGAAGCTGCTTCCTGTCTTCTACGACACTTCTTCATCATCGTGTGGTCCAAGGGCTAAAGTGATCGACTGCAGATCAGACACCTATAGCAATATTTACCCAGATTAAATAAATTGTACTCCCACATCCTTGTATAGGATTAAATTGTACAAGTTTGTTTGTAAACCAAAGAAGGCAGGTTTCGTGTAAACCCCGTCTTGAATACATTTTCATTCTTTCATTTTCTACCACAAACATCAGTGGCTACATGCTACGTCATTGATTTAGAGGTATTCTACAACATTCTGCTAGGCAGACCACGGATCCATGATCACAAATTGTTCCTTCGACTCTACATCAATGCTTCAAATATGTGGATGCCCAAGGAACAGTAAAAATGGAGTTTGCTGACCTTAACCCGTTTAAAGGAGTTGAGTCCTACTATTTTGACGCTATGTTGTACACCCAAGACTACATGAAGGAGGTGTCAGGCAAGACAGAGGAGGAATCCCACCGGGAGCCAAAAGAACCCTCTACTGAGCAACCTCTGTCAATCCAGGTTAAAGGGCGGACTACCCGTCCGAAAGTCATGGAACCCATGGCTATTCAATTGAACAGAACCAAATTAGGAGAAGAAAGTGATCCTCTAGTGATCACTTTGAACCAGAAGCCTCCACCTTTGGTCATCAATCTCAGGCCCAACAAATAGCCGACTGATGTAAATACAACCGGGAATGTGGTTTCTGAGGATAATAAAGATTCTCTTTTCCAGTATACTGATGCTCAATGTCTGAATCAGGAATCATCCCCCCATGACGATATAGAGCCTATAGCACAAAAATTCTTGGAGGCTATAGACTCCTATCATCCGTATGTGTGGGAGGTGGCATCAATATCTAATGTTATCATGACATATAGGCCACATGAAGATTCTATCTTTATTATCCTGCCTACTCGCAGCAATCAGCATCTAATAGTCTTCGGTCGCAGGCGCAGCAGACCGATTATACAAGAAGACTCCCACGAGTTCGATGCTGGAAAAATATAAGTTCACAGATATAGCCCGTAAGCTTTGAAGATTATACAAAGTATGAGTTATGATCTGAAGTCAGAGCCAGGCCTTAACTATGGGAAAGGCAGACGAATGCCGCTGCATGGTGATTTTTTTCATCATCAGTAAATACGGTATTGACAGATTCTCTCGAAGCAGACGAACAAGAATCTGAACCTTTTGAGAATGACTCTTGGGCTCAGCAAATGGATACACAATGGGAACTCCGGTTCGAGCAGAAAGAACCGCCCACTGAAGATAAAGTTATCCAAATCGATGTTGGAGATAAACTTTCACCAAAATCGATATTTATCAGTAACAGTCTTTCCGAAAAAGAAAGGAAAGAAATAATCCAGCTGATAAAAGAATATATCGATGTCTTTGCGTGGAATTATGAGGATATGCCAGGTCTTGATCTAAAAGTGGCTAGTCATAAGCTCAACATACTGCCCAATTCAAAACCTTTAAAGCAGCACCAACGCCGATTCCGCCCGGATATGATGGATGCAATCGAAGCTGAAATCAAGAAGTTGATAGCCTGCGGGTTCATCCGGGAAGAACAATATCCTGATTGGGTCGCCAACGTTGTCCCGATCATGAAAAAAAGTGGGAAAGTTTGCATTTGTATCAACTTCCGAGATCTCAATGCGGCGTGCCCCAAGTATGAGTTCCCTCTTCCCATCACAGACGTCATGATCGACAATACATGCGATTTTGAATGCATGTCCTTCATGGACGGATTCTCAGGATACAATCAGATCAAGATGCATCATGAAGACGAGAAGCATAATGCCTTCCGTACACCACTGGGGGTATACTGCTACACAGTCATACCCTTTGGATTGAAGAATGCCGGGGCTACATATCAGCAAGCTATGAGTAACATATTCCATGGGCATTTACGCAAAACAGTAAAATGTTACGTAGACGATATTGCTGTCAAAAGCTGCCTCAAGGATCATCACATCCAAGACTTGAAGACATTATTCGAGTTAATGCGCCAACATCAACTCAAAATGAATCCTACAAAGTCCTTTCTTGGTGTATCCAGTGGCAAATTCCTGGAATTTATCATTACCGCTAAAGGCACTTAAGTGGACCCTGATAAAGTGAAGGCTATCTTAGAAATGCGACCACCCCATAATCTGAGGGAACTCAGGGGATTCCAAGGTCGTCTGGCTTATATCAGGAGATTCATATCCAACCTCTCAGGAAGATGTCAACCTTTTTCTCGCCTCATGAAGAAAGGTGTGTCCTACATATGGGACGAAGCCTGTCAGCAAGCGTTTAATGATATCAAACGCTACCTCACTAATCCTCCAATTCTGGTGCCTTCCGTCATAGGAAGACCATTTTTGTTGTATGTTCGAGCAATGGATCATTCTTTGGGAGCTCTCCTCGCACAGAAGAACAATAAAGGTCATGAACAGGCTATCTACTATTTAAGCAGGATGATGGTCGGAGCTGAATACCGGTACAATCCAGTGAAAAAAGAATGCTTGGCCTTAATGTTCGCCATTCAGAAGACGCAACATTACGTCACAGGCCAAACTATTCATATCATCTCCAGGATCAATCCTCTTCGGGTATTGATGAACAAGCCGAGTGTTCTCAATTCTCGACTCGCGACTTGGGCGATGTTACTAACACCGTATGATATGGTGTATATCCCGCAGAAGTCCATAAAGGGTCAAGCCTTGGCTGATTTCCTAGCTGCTCATCCGGTTCCGGAAACCTCCAAACTATACGAGGATATTCCTGACGAAGTTGCAAAATGTAATTCCGCAATGGAAGGTGATACATGGCAGCTATTCTTCGATGGTGCCTCCAGAACCGGTCCAAGGGGAAACATGGTTTCAGGAGTATGAATTGTCCTGGTCACTCCTGATAAACTCGTCATCTATCGAGCATATTCTCTTATCAAACCCTGCTCTAATAATGTGGCAGAATATAACGCTCTACTAATCGGGCTCCAAGTCGCTAAAGAATTGGATGTGGAGTACCTGGAAGCTTTTGGTGATTCTCTGCTAATCATCAATCAGATCAGACGAATATATGAAGTCCGCAATCCAGACCTCATTCATTATCACCAAGCAATGATCGAGATTGCAATGTTTTTCAAAGGATTCTTCCTAGAGCACGTACCTCGATCTCAAAATTTGGAAGCTGATGCCCTGGCCAGCCTAGCTGCAGATCTAGCTATTCCTATGAGGAGGCAGAATTCGGTGATTCTTCTCAACAGAGATCTATTCTGTGTGAAAAATAACTTTCACATAGAACACAGCTACGCTGTAAACACGGTTTCTCCTAAAAGAGACTGAAGAAGTCCCTTTATAGATTTTGTGGCATACAAAATCTTACCATAGGATCCTAAAGAAGCAGTATCCATCAAAAGACGATCATTACGCTTTTATTTTGATGCATCTTCACAATGTCTATATCGTCGAACATACGATGGACTGCTATTACGATGTCTCTCCGACGAAGATGCAAAACGGGTTATCCGAGAAGCTCATGATGGCATATGTGGAGCACATCAACCCGATCCTAAGCTACAGGATCGTATCAGGAGGATGGGCTACTACTGGCCTATTATGATCGCAGATGCAGCAAAATATACAAGATAATGCAAAGCCTGTCAAGTTCATGCAGATTTTATACATCAGCCTTCTGAACATCTACATCCTACCATTGCATCATGGCCCTTCGAAGCATGGGGTATGGACATCATTGGTCCTATTTACCCATCATCTTCTAGAGGACATCGGTTCATATTGGCTATCCCCGATTATTTCTCTAAATGGGCGGAGGCGATCCCCCTTGCTGAGGTAAAGACATCCAACGTGATCAGCTTTATCAAGCACCATGTCATTTATCGCTTTGGGATACCCCGAAGGATAATTTATGACAACGGGCCTCAATTTATCAGCCAAGCGTTTCATCGATTTTGCGATAAGAATCGGATACAAAATATGGCCTCTACGGCATATAATCCAGCTGCTAATGGTTTGGTGGAAGCTTTCAACAAAACCATTATCAAACTCTTGAAAAATTTCGTTTCTTCGAACAAAAGAGATTGGAATGAGAAGCTGGGAGAGTGCCTCTGGGCATACCGCACAACGGTACGAACACCGACAGGTTGTACCCCATTCTCATTAGTCTACGGGTGTGAAGCAGTTCTCCCCATTGAAATCCAAATTCCATCACTCAGAATAGCAGTGGCTAATGAGTTGACTCAGGAAAATAATGATCGACTATGGCTTCAAGAGCTAGAAGGATTAGATGAGAAATGCCTTCAAGCTCAACAGCGTATTGCATTCTACCAGGCACGTATTTCCAAAGCTTTTAACCGAAAAGTGAAGGAGAGAGTGTTCAAAGTTGGCAAGCTAGTTCTAGCTGTGAAGAGGCTAATGATCATTACACACAAAAGTAAGGGTGAATTCTAGCCCAAATGGGAGGGCCCTTATGTGATTGAAAAGACATTTTCAAATGGCACCTACAGATTAGCCAAGCCTAACGGAGATCTGATAATGGCTACTATCAACGGTAAATTCCTAAAGAGGTACTACGCTTAATCTTCTTTGCTCAAAGGAATATGGTGAAGATCTCATTCTGACAACACTACGTCCAAAGAACTGGTTGGAGCATATTCTATCATGTTTTTATGACCTCTGAATAGATATGTTTAACTAATTTGAAACGTCAAAACCTATCACATCCATATTACCTCTGATAGTATTTTGTACACAAATTTAGTTAGATCATATTCTATCATGTCCATATAACCTCTGCATAGATATATCTAGCTGAAGCTTACCGAAGGGATATCATATCCATATTACATCTGATATCACTTTCACCCTAGCCTATCATTTATATTCAAAAATGATGGCTTCACAAAGTCAGATAAAGTCTTTTTATTATCTCCGGAAAGAGCAAATTACATAGAAAAGCAAAAAGTACATCATTGGGGAGGAGCAGTCAAATCACGAATCTGCTGCGCCAAGGAGGCCATTCTCTCATTCCTGGAGTTCAAGACGTTAGCGCGAGCCCGCTCCAGCCTTGCCTCCTCATTGTTCAAGGAAGATAGTTCGGACCAAGCATGAACATAACCGGCGCAGGTGACTCCTGCACGTACCAAGTTCTGCTGAGCTGTATCTAGTCGGCCATTCACCACATCTAGAGTTTCCAATGACTGGAGAGCCCACTTCTTTGCCTGAGCGATTTTGGCTTTCAGTTTGAGGACCCTCGCTTCATTCCCCTTATGTTCGGCCTTGCACTTTGTTTGAAGAGAAATAACCTCCTCTAAGACGGCTTTTCCTTTATCCATCTTCCGCCACTGTGTCTGGATGGATTTATTCAAGCATTCCATCTGTTCAGCAAGATGCGCAGTCAAGGAATCATACTCGGCCTGAATCATATCATCGACGTTGCCTCGAGATAATTGTAAATATTCGTTAATGGGTTGTTCTAAACCATTAACTATTTGCTCTAGCGCATCAGCTCTCCCAGCGTCATTAAAATTTCTGATCGATA
Source organism: Iris macrosiphon (assembly GCA_036927795.1). Lineage (NCBI taxonomy): Eukaryota > Viridiplantae > Streptophyta > Magnoliopsida > Asparagales > Iridaceae > Iris > Iris macrosiphon. The sequence goes on from JAYESA010000004.1 coordinate 121,913,672, forward strand.
CTATCGCAAGCTGGGAGGACATCTTCAGAGCTTCGAAGGCTAGATTCTTCTCCAGCACCATTGATATTAGCGTTTTCAAAGTGATGTAAAAAATGCTAGTATACTGCTTAACTAGCATGGCAAAATTCGAATAAATGCTGGGAGTGGCTGCGATATCGGTAAATCTCCTTCCAGGAATAACTGTAGAGGAAGTTGCCACAATCGTTGCCTCCACAGATGGAGCTATAAAAGAACAAGCACAAGCAACGGTTGAAGTGGCTGGCATGCTCAACAGAGGAGGCATAGTCAAGATGACAGGCTTATCCTCCTCTAAAGATATCGGGACTGTATTGGGCGAGACAGCACCCGAAAATGTTGCCTCTCCAAGGTCGAACAACACCGTTTCATCGGCAGGAGTCGCAACAAAGTCAAAGGTTGCGTCGACGCCGCCCTCCCCTGAGATGTCTTCCCCTGAAAAGAAGACAAGAGAAAGTTAATATCAACTCGAAGTTAATTTTCCTAAAGGAGGCATAAAAGACAATATTTACCCATGGCCGATGGTATATATGTCGCATTTGCAGCCAGTGCAGCTAAATCATTTCTTAATGAGGCTAAGCGAACTGTCATACCTGGAGAAGGGGGTATACCAACTGACACTGGCGGGTAGCTTTCCCAGTCTTCACCAAGATCCACTCGAGGCTCATCGAGGGGAATCTCGCTGGAAATACTTACAGACGAAATAGGGGTTACTCCCGTTACTGGTCTGGATAAAGGTATATCAAACCTTATTATGCTCTGCCTCGGAGGCGATCTCGTAGCACTACCTGACGCAGTAGTAGCAGCAGCGATCTCGAGCAAAGAATCTTTGGCACTGCCAGCCGGAACTATGGAGGTTCCCTCTCTAAAAGGCGAAGGACCTCTAATCAACAAATTATCCCCAACCGGGGAAACAACAGGCTCGCTTCTAGAAACCTCCCTGGTAGAAGATCTTTTCGGACCTCTGGCAATCCTCTTCTTGCGGGGAGGCCTTCCTTTTATGGGGGATAACGAGAGGCTCTGTAGGCGGAGTTAGTACGCCTTTCGGTATTGTCGTCAAGAATTTATCTGCCCCGGTGGTGTCTTCATTCTCATCCGAGGAAACAGACGGAACATCCTCCCTTTCAGTAGACCTATGGGAGGGCATTCTAAAACTTACACACATATCAAAATCTTGATGGAAGGTATTGATGGACGCATAGAACTGCGCGTACGAGTGAAGCAGGCACAGCTCCATGGAAAGAGAAGTCGCGGGCACCGCAAAAGTTGTACCAGTGCAGCCCGCGATGAAGTACTGCCACCCTCTGGCTCCATCAATAAGTCCACCTCTGGACTTGAAGCTGGTGATGGCATTTCCCACATGCAATTGGTCATACCCAAACTGCCTAGCGAACCGACTGGGCAGATAGGGCTCCAAGAAGCAATGATCATCACTCCTGTATAGCAAGTGGGAAGGTCTAATGCAGACCAACCAATAGAAGGCTTCAGGAGAAAGAATGGTTCTTCCATGACCTTCATCCTTGAGTTTCCTCCCCTGTTGATTGATGTGTACAGGGGGAACAATACAGAAGATCTTTCAGCTGTGGGCTACGTTTAACGTCCGTCGGTAATCTGTGACGGTCGCCACGTTCCAAGAGGAATTCTTGTAATTCAGCAAGAAATTATTTCCTGAACTGCTAGCGGAACCGGAAGACATCACCCAGACGTTGTTAAGAATTAACCATCCCATCAAATATAGGAATGGTAATTCCACCCTGGGAAAGCTTTCACGCTGCGTCTCATCAGCGAGCAGCCCATCAGTAAGGGCCCTCAGACCTGCTTGTATTCTACATACCATAGCAGGAAGCAGGTCCAGCCTTGCTTCGAACACCAAATGCACTACGGGCCATAAAGTGTTATGATGGATGCGATCAGCAGACGCGATACCCGGCACTACCCAGCGGCGTATCCAGACGGAGAGAAAGACAGCTAATTGAGCTTCCTTTGACAGAGGCTTCCGACAATGCCTTATATAACTGAAGGCTTTTGTGCCTACAGGGTAACCCCCTATCTCCTTGACAAAAATATGATCCGGAGCCCCTGCATCTTCAATGATGTCGTCGACCGTGTCAGCATTGAGCATGCTCAGGAGGTTCAATGGCCTATCTTGGCTATCTACCACCTTGTCCGACTTAGCATTTTTGGCCTGGTAGAAGAAGAGGTATGTTGCCTACTTGTTGATGTGAGCCAAATCAGAAGGCTCCTTGTAGAAAGTGGTGCAGGCAAGATAGTGGCACATCAGCTCCTGATACACCGCCACTGCCCGAGGGTTTGTATCCCTCAATTCCCTGTTTGTAGGGACATACTCTTCATAAGGAGTGTCCCCCAGTGGCAGCCTTGAAATCTCTGCCATCTCATGAAGGGCTAAGCCCAACTCCCCCAGCGGAGTGGCAAAAGTTCCAGTGAACGAATTGTATCGCTCCATCAAGGCTAAGAACAAGTTAGGGTTGGCAGGCAACCCAACACTTGTGGCACTCACGGCCGCGAACAAGCCAATACTTTCCAGCTCTACCTAGAAGTGCTTCAGGGCCCAAGTAATTAAACTAGCCCATCGAAGATTCCCCGGGCTAAGCCATCCACTGGTCCGAGGGTTGACTCTGGGGTACATTCCTCCCTGCCCCATGAAGTCATTGCAGAAGGTCGATATCTGAACCGGCTGGATCAGCGACATATCTTTGCTCGGGATACTACCCGGCAGTAATCCCCTAAAGGGCATAGTAGGGCCCGAAGGACGTCTCATATAGACCCCCCGGTCGCCTCCCTTGTTGTATAAAATCTTCCCCGGTCGACCGTGAAGATCGGGAGTCAGCACCCACATCATCTTCCTAGGATGTGTGGCATAAAAGAAGGCCGATATGGGATAATCTCTGGGCATCTTCGGCAAATACATGACCGTGCCCTCAGCAGTGAATACCCAGTCCTCCTTCATGGGCTTGGTTTGGGATTGCTTGTCAATAACATCCCCAAATAAGAAACTCGATTTCTTATACTCCATCCCATCTATGTATGTCAGGGGCTCCCTACTGATCATACTCAGCAGCATGCGCTCTCCTTGGGACGATATCAGGGTTCCCCTCTCTTCAGGGTAATTGGCTCCAGAAATGGAGAATGTCACATGTGACAAATCCTCCAGATAATTTGAGTTCAGCATCCCGGCAGCAGAGTCCATCACCTCAGCCAAAAGAGGGATCTGCAAGTCCACTACAAAATGCAAGAGAACAAGTCAGTTTCTACACTAGGCATTACACTCTTGCAGTTTGCTCCAAAGATTACCAGTCTGTGCTTTTACGCCAAGACTGCAAAAACTTGAGCTTTTATGCCGGAACCTATTTTCGAGGCATAAAATTCAAGGTTGGCAGTATACGCCAAAACTTAACAGTCTGTGCCTTTACGCCAGAGTGCCAAAATTTTGTATAACTCAAAGTTTGTAGTATACGCCAGACTGCAAAAATATGGTTTTACGCTGACACATTAGAAATGTGGGGGTATTGGTTCACATACACGTATAACGTGTGCGAAAAGTCCTTTATTTTCCTCGAAGTCCTTTTACCTATGACATCCGGAGCACGGCTCGACGGAGGGGCACCGCGTTCCGATCGAGGCTCATTCAGTCTAACAGGAGTTGCTCGCGCTTGAGCAGAGGATCGAGAAGAGGAAGAAACCTTCTTTCCCTTAGCAGTAGAAGCTTGTTTAGGGGCCATGGCGGTTCTGAGTTCTCAAAGAAGAAACAAAGAAGAAGGGTTCTTGGAAAGCAAGGGTTTTTGTGAAGACAGATAAAAGTTTTCTCTCTCAGGACCTTGGGCTATTTATAGAGTTCGGATAACTCTTCGAATTCCTAACCAAATCTGATATTTAATATTCGGTTATGATTTGGGGACCACGTTAGCCTATCATTTGAAAGAAGAAGATAGAGAGTCAGTGGATCTAGAATTTATACGCAGAGCAGATCTATGATTTTACGCTCATGAGCTTTTATGCTCGAGAGGCTACAAATCTACAGTTTTATGCTCAGAGGCTATAAATCTATGGTTTTACGCCCGGATGGTTTTATGCTCAGCAGCTTTTACGCTTGAGAGGCTACAAACCTACGGTTTTACGCTTAAAGACTACAAATCTATGATTTCACGTTCAGGAGTTTTTACGCTCGGTGGCTACAAATCTACGATTCTACGCTCGAAAGCTACAGATGGCCAATTGTAAGGATTTATGCAGAAAATGCTCCTTCTTGGCCAAAAAATATTCTAAGTACCCAAAACATACAGAGTTCAGCATTGAAGATGACTCTTCTTCTTGGGTCGATTGGAAGTTCATCCAAAGTCCAGTCAAAATCCTTTCTTAAAAGTTCAAGTATGGCCTGTTTGACGGCCATTTCTCGCCCTATTTCAAGGGATTTTCGAGAAATCATTCTTGAAGATGATGGTCTGAACAAGAATTCTTCGCATCAGAGAAGTGACAGTTCAGAAATTCTACGTGACTCCTCGTTCAAAATAGCATGACAGTTCAAATATTTGACTTAAATGCTAAGCAGCTTTCTACGCGTCTTCTGTTACGCGTAAAAGACAAGACGAGACCAGATATTCTTTTATCAGAGTCGGCGTAAAGTTATTCAGACGTGCTGAAGCTGCACATATTCAGACTTCCTCACAGCAAATATGGCAAATCATTAGATGCGTAAAAGAAGACAATTTTATTAATCATGATTACATATGATGGAAATCCAGTCTACAAAGGGTTTTTTATCTTCATGATTACATATGATGGAAATCCTTTTTCTACAAAGGGTTTCTCATTTAAGATCACGCCAAGAATCTATTCTGCCAGGTTCTCGTATTGGTGGAGATCTTTTTTGTCTTCTACGGCACTTCATCGGCTTCTGCGGCCGATGAACAAGAAAATGGTGAATGGCGGAAGGATACAAAACTGGGTCTGTCTAAATTATTCAAGCCCATCCTCCATACGCCATGCCAGGCATGCCCTAGAATTATGTTGGGGGTTCAGACCCAACTCAATACTGGAAGACAGGGCCAGACTTCCTATCCTCGTCAAGCTCCATGATGGAAGAAAATACAGCTTGCTAGCTGTGTGGTTTAATACGACCCTTCCTCTCTCCTGGACAAATTGCCATATGAAATTGTTGATTATTCCGAGCAAAGGAAGCTATGATATCCTTCCATGATGCATCGTTACAGATGACATTTGCTCGAAGATGCCTCTTTTTATGGCTCCTTACATGCTGGAAGAACATGATCTTCTTCTTCCTCAAGTCGACCCGACGAAGCTCGGCAACCATCTCTGTGTGGTGAAGGAAGTATGGAAAAAATAGGTTAACTCAGTCGCCTTTATATAGGCAGAGGATATCACACCAAATCCCAATAAATTCCTAAATATTTGTCGAGAAATCAACCTCGCAGAACGAGTCAAACTTGACTGTTTCATGCTTCATTCAAAGTGTTTCAAATTACGAGAAATTTGAAAACTTTGAAGGGGTCTTGTAGAAGCATAAAAAATACGCTGAGGTATTATACACGTAAAACTCTCAACATGCAGGAAGCAGCGTAAAACAGAGCTCCAGCACTGGGTGGCGTAAGACATGACTTCAGAGCCATTGGCGTACAACAGAACTTCAACGCTATTCAGCATAAAATATAGCTTCAGAACAACCCGCGTAATGCAGTATTTCTAGACTGCTTCAGCATAAAAAGGTTGCTACATCGCCACTTTGGCATAAAACCTACATGCTTTTAATGCAGCGGGAAGTTGTACGAGGAACTCTTCGTATTCCTCGAATGAACCTGTCAAATGACGCAGTGAACCTGACTCCTGAAAAAGAGTACTGCACTACTATCAAGAGGACGGTTGTAATGATGATTCTGCACAGAGCCCCAGACTATCGTTTAGTGACAAATCCTTGATATAAGACATCATTTACGCATTCAAGGAATACGCTACCTATTTTACACAGGCAGACATGAGCTTTTAAGCTAAGGATGAGACAAAACCAACCGCCACGTCAAAAGTTGTTCTTCGTACAGAACTCGAGGCACGTCTCTGCAGTTAATGTGCGTGATGGGGGCAGATATCTGCATTTAATGCACGAGATTTGGTTCTACTTTTAATAACTGGGTGAGCCATAATTAGGGCTAATACGTCCACATCACCACCCCTGCATATTACGCTATCAGGCTATTTTCAGCTATAGGAGTACGCCATATGCTATCTTCTCGGAATATGCCAACTCAGGCTATATTTGCAAAGCATCAGGCTTCTACGCCTACTTGGCTTCTATGCCAACTTGACAGATATCTGGCTTCTACGCCTACTTGGCTTCTATGCCAACTTGACAGCTATTCGGCTTCTATGCCTACTTGGCTTCTATGCCAACTTGACAGCTATCCGGCTTCTACGCCTACTTGGCTTCTACGCCAACATGACAGCTACTCGGCTTTTACGCCATCAGAACAGCTATTTGGATTTTACGCCAACGAGAAAGTTATTTGACTTTTATGCCAACCTTCTCTACACGAGGGGCAGTTCCCTACGTGGCTTGCATGTCGTGATCTTCGACGAGCAGTTATACGCATTACCTCATAATGGGACACGTGTCACACCCCGATTCAGAAGATTATTCATACGTGGGTGGCAGTTATTATAACCGCCGCGTAAAAGGTGCAACTTTCTTCGCTGTTTGGTTTCTACGCCGACTGTGCCTGAACCCTATAAATAGAGACCTCCGGCCATGGAGGTCAAAGGTCGAAAAATTTGAGAAAAAAGGGTCAAAGTGTGGATAATTGAAGTCAAGAGAGCACATATAGTGAGCTTTGGAAACAAGAGTTCAACTCCTCCTACAGTCTTCTACAGCACTTCTTCGTCATCGTGTGGTCCAAGGGACAAAGTGATCGACCGCAGATCAGACTCCTATAGCAATATTTCTCTAGAATTAAATTTTTGTACTTAACATCCTCGTATAGGATTAATTGTACTTCTTTTTCTTGTTTGTAAACCAAAGAAAGGGTTTCTTATAAACATAGTTTTAATTTCTTTCGTTTATTATCAAACAGACACACTACATACATGATAAATAACTCGTGCACATGAAAGCGAGAGCACAAGAAGCACATGATAGCACATGAGAATCAATACCCGAAGCACATGATGAAATACACGTGATAGAGTACCCGCTGAACACGGTAAGGGGGATAGCATCTCATGACGGGATCCACTAGTACCAACTCATGTAACAATGTGTCAGAATCAAGTATTACAGTTCTAGAACAAGTAATATAAACGCTATCATGAAATAGAAACTATCAGAGGCAGGTACTCGCATGACGTCCTGAGCAACTGATGAGGATCGAAATCCGGACTGGCATCGCAAGAACCTATTCGAAAAATAAGATTAAACGGGGTTCTAAAGAGTTAAACTAATATAAAATAACTAAAAACAAGGTTCTAGGGTTATTCTAGGTCGAATGGTTCAAACCGGTAAAATTTGGGTCAAAGAGTCAACACGGGGTCCAAAAAGTCAACTCTAGGTCGAAACTAGGTCAAGCATTGACTTTTACGGTCAACGAGGACAATTATGGTCAATACTAGGTCAAACTATGATGCCCCTAAAATTCTAGGTCAAAACTAGCTCATTAAGCTAGTAAACCTACAACCTCGCCTCCTTGAGATACCGGGATACCCTCGGTATCCAATATCTCAACCTAGGCTACGCACCCCGCCTAAACCCGCTAAAACCTATGCTAGCACGCGTAAATATATATACATACACATATAAAAGTAACTCTAAACCTATTCCTAGGTAATCGCTTAAAAATCCCGCTCTGATACTCAGTACCTTGGGTATCTCAAGGTATTGAGATACCTTGATATCTCAAGGTATTGAGATATCCCTCTAATCCCTCGCGAACTACCCCTCTAGATAACTATCTATGCACATAGATATATACCTAGCTATATAATCTAGGCTAGAATATATATATCTAATACATATATATATATATACACCTACATATCTATATGTATATATATCCACATAAAAATATATACATATAACCATACCTCTACATATATATATTTCTATCTAACTATATCTCTCTAAACTAAACTATCTATCTATCTATCTATCTATCTATCTATCTATCTATCTATCTATCTATCTATAGATATATACATATCTCTCTCTCCCTCTCACTACTAGCTGCTACTGGGCTACGCAAATGCTGCTGCTGCTAGGCTACCCTCGCCACGCGGCGCTTGTGCCACGCCCTGCTGCTGTTGCGGCTGCTGCCGCGGTGTGCCGCGGCGCTGCTGCTGCCTCTGCATCGCTGTTGCGCTGCTCCAGTGTGCTGCTGCTGCTGATGCAGTATGCTGCACTGCAGTGCGCTGGCCTCGCTGCTGCTGCTGTGCGCTCTCTGCCTCGTTGCAGCAGGGTGCTCCCCCTGCTGCATTCACTGCTGCTCTTCATCTACTCTTACTCGCTGCGCTGCTGCCCCCTACTCTCTTCCTCTCTACTACCACAGCTGCTCTCCCATCTACTGCTACCACTGCTCACCCATTCAACTCCCCCTAGCTACTGCCCCACACCACTGCCCCTCGCTACACACAGACATAAGCACACATATATATACATATATATACACAAACATATATACATATATATATATATATATATATATATATATATATATATATATATATATATATATATATACACACACACAACTCTCTCTCTATATATATATACACACTTATACATATATACTTATACACATATACACTTACACATATCTATAATCACACATATCTATATATATATATATATATATATATATATATATATATATATATATATATATATATATATATAAACACAAACCCATATATATATATATATATATATATATATATATATATATATATATATATATATATATATATATATATATATACACACACACACACACACATATATATATATAGTCTCCAAAACCCTTGAAATCACCACCCTCAAGCTTCCAAGCCTCCAAATCAAGCCTCCACACTAAGTCTAGGCTCTACACACCTAGGTTAGGGAAAAGTATAGGGTTAGGGTTCACATCCATGGAAGAAATAGAAGAAGAAAGAGAAGAATGACTTACTTGGAGCTTGAAATAGGAAGTGGGAAGAAGAAAAGAAGAAGAAAGAGTGGAGAAGAATGGAGAAGAAGAAGAAGAAGAAGTGAAGAAATGAAGAGGGGGGGCTCGGTTCTGGACCTCGGAAAGGGGGAGGCCGACCAAGCAATAGAAATAGGTTTACATAGTGGAAAATGACTCAAAAGCCCTCCCCTTTAGTCATGCAACTTGGGATTTTGGGTTTGGGGTTCCAAAAGCACTCAAACTAACTCCTAATCACTCCAACTAACTAAAATAAAATATAATAATAATTTTAAACCCATAAATAGGCCTCACAAGGGTGTTGGTTGTGTCGGACATGGGTCCACTAGGGTCTGACATGGGTCCAGACTAGCCAAAATCCTAAAACAACCAATAAAAAATAATACAACCATCAATTAAATATAAATATAATTAATTATAAATAATATACAATTACCAAATAAAAATAAAAAAAATAATCCTATTTTCTGGAATTGGATAGTGACACATATACGCGTCCAAGGATGACTATATATACCCGTGTGGCATACCCAAATAGTGGACGAACAGAGAGGGATCGCCCAATATATATAGAGAGAGAGAGCATACCGAGATGAGCAAAGAGAGAACATAAGCTTTCTCACCATGTGTCGGATCGTCGACAGAGTAAAGGAGATGCTACAGTGCTCTTTGTCCATCGTCATACCCCAGATCAAAATATTGTACTTAGATAATTTTGTTTAGGATTCTTTGTACTCTTTTTTGTTCCTCAAATAAAATTTTTACAAGAACTCATTTAATGATGAACAAGGTGGCGACTCTGTTGGGGACATCTTTTTCCTCTGATGAGAAAGTTGTGAAGTAATCCGATGCAGCCAAGCTCGGATCAACTCAAATAATGCTGGTGGTCCACTTCGACCTGCAGGCTTTTGAGGTGATACCATCGGAGGGAAGCGCTAGTCCTTCTCCAAGGCTAGCAAAGCCTAAGAAGACCGGCAGGACGTGGGTTGCAAAGTCCGATGTGCCTCACCAAACTGTGGAGCATGCGCTCTCCGTATCTTTCTCTACCGCAGGGACTACACATCATGTGTACACTGCTTATGCGGCAGCCCCTTCCAAAAATAAAGGATCTCAGCACCAGAATACCCGCAGGACGTTGGTTGCAAAGACCGATGTGTCTCACCCAACTGCAGAGCATGTACTCCCTGTCTCTCTCTTTGATGTTGAAGATGCACAACATGGGTCCACTATGGTTGTCCCCGCTCATGCGGCCTCCTTGCCTGAAAAGGAGAATGCTCACCACCCAAACTCTAGCAGAGGAAAACAATACGATGCCAAGAGTTTTAGGGTTGATGCACAGTTCATGTGGCCACAATGAAGGATGCAGAGAAGTAAGAAGTATCCGGCTTTGAGCTCAGCCGCAGGCGTCTCTGACACCCCCAGAAGCTCTGTCTTTGACAGAATCTCGTCCGGCCGTGCTCCCATGCGTCGCTTCGAGAAAAACCAAAACTTGGACTCTTCGTACTATGCGCCTGCGCGTGCTAAGTCAAAGAAGTCTAGGCCAGTGCGAGCTCGTCAAGCTCAAGCAACTGTCCATTTGGCTGACAGTTAGCGGGCACCGCTAACCGTCATGTGGGCCCCTGATAGAAGTTATATAAGACCGCCTCGTGCGTCTAGCCCACAGCGGCAAATGGGCAAGGTCTGTCTCAAAAGTCTTCCACTGACGATATGGGAAAAGTCCTTGAATGAACCCTAGATCAGCGAGCAAAAGTAATACCTAAACACCCATGTGCTCGGTCTACCCGGGCTTATAACAAGGGTGTAAAGGTAGGTCAGCCCTCACTTGATTTGCGTAACGTGATCAACCACGAGCGCAAAGCAAGGAAAAAAACCACGTCATGTGAGGTATCCCCTCCAGGATACCTCTGTGCCAACATCATCATCAATTGCTGCTGTGCTAAAGCAACAGTGCCAACAAACAGGTAGTCGGCATTCCAACGACTACATTCGAAGGAACCTAGCCGACAATAACCTGGAAATCAGTTTCAAACACCAGAGGAGGAGGAACTACCATTCTCCTCATGTTACTCTACTAAAAAGGACCCTTCCACCGTGTTAGAAAGGAAGCCCGACACCTTCATTTTGTCACTCTCAACCAACGCATCGAGAAGGCGACTACCAGGAGGACAAGCAGCAGGACCTGCGAAAGGTGTTTTCCAAGGTATCTGCTCGAAAAAAAGCTATCAGCCGCTGGGGGTAGTTCTTTCTCAGGACCCCTGGGGGTTGCACAAGCTGGGGTTAGTGATCCCCCGGACCTATACAATAACCCAGCATTCCAAGACGGCAGGGATTCCCAAAGAACAGACTCCGATGTCCCTGGGGGTGGTCACCCTCGTCAAAATAACGTAGCCTCCCATGCTGGGGGTAATATTCTCTCCGAATTTGAGGAGGAGGAGACGCTACTTAATGACTACTACTGACCAGAATCTGAGACGAAAAGTATGGCGTCCACTGCCCCGTCCATCTTTCTTCGTGTGAGGACTGTATACTTGGCATAGGACGATCACGAAGGCCCCAGCGACCGACAACGTGTAATCCTCCTGATTTTTTATAAATTTATAATTTGGATTTTTCTGATTTTTCTGGAATTTTCTTAGATTTTTCTGTAATTTAAATCAGGTGTTTTAATTTTTAAAGGATTTTTAAATATTAATAAATAATATTAAAATGTAATAAAAATTATATTTTATGGTGTAAAATAAAAATCTAGACATAGGGTAATTTTCCGGGAATTTATTGGACCCCGGAAGAATTTTTAAAGCTTTAAAAACCATTGATTTATTTAAATTAATTAATTAAACCCAACTGAACCAACCCAGAGTCAGAACCAGACCGGACTGGCCGGTCTGAATGAACCGGACCGTCCTAGGCCTAACGGGTCGGATCCGGGTTTAATCCGCAGACCCGACCCGCACCCGCGAACCCGAAAACTTTCCCTCTCCCAAACCCGACGCCGGTTCTCCTTCTCTCCACCGGGGCCGACCCCAGCCACTCCTCCTCGACAGAACCAGCAGCAGCCGGACGCTCACCGTCCCAGCTGACCCCGGCCAGTCCCAAGCGTCGCCTCCGGCCGCCAGAGAGCCGCTCGCCTCCGCTTCCCGGTCTTCCCGGCCCTAGCCGCAGCTCCGGCAGAGACTGAACAGAAACCCTAGGGACACAGCATTCAGATACGAGTCGGACACAACATTCAGACACGAGTCAGACACAGCATTCAGACACGAGTCGGACACGAAGAATACCCTATTTTCGAGCATGTTCAGGTACTCGTATCTCGCGCCTCATAGCTCTAATTTTGATTCCGTCAATTGTATCGTGTAGCCTGTATGACCCTCTCGGTGCCCGTGTAAACCGCTCGGGGCATCGCATCCTGTGGTGATCGTACACCGCGATCCAAAAACAGGAAAAATAATACCCTGTTTCACCCCGGAACTGAGTACGCCCTGCCAAACGGGACGACTTGGTCGCGTGAGGTCTTCACAGATACGTGCGCGTCGTTGATATGGACGTGCGGGATTTCGCAGAAGCTGATTCGGATGTGCATGCACACCGGAATCAGTACGTATCCGCGAACACCGCCCCGTATCCGACTTTTCTGGTTCTCGCTGTAACTTAGTGTACACACGTCGGATCGAGACGAAACTTACGTCATCGGACTCGTAGCAATACGCTGGTCCTGTGAGCCAAGTTTGGTTCGATTCTGGGAACGTTGGAAAAATCGCGTGTCGTGGGCCCCACAGGCTTCACTCGACGGGCGATTTTGAGAACGGCTCATCGGAATCCAATTCTGGAAGTTTAGTTGGGTTCGTATCATCGTTCCTGATCTGTTGACACTAAGTTGGACTGATTTGGAGACCTTTGACCCTGACGCATTTTTCGGTGCAAAGTGGCCCATATTTGGACCCTGACGCATTCTTCGGTGCAAAGTGGCCCACATTTGGACCCCGCATTGACCCAAAATTGACGTTTTTGCCCTTATCTCCAAATTGGACTCAAGGACAGGCGTTCCTAGCTGATTAATATGTTCTGGATCTGATGGTGATATTTGTTTCAGCAACCGGTGTACTGCCTGTAATTCCAGCTGAAGTCAGAGCTACAATTGGAGACAAAACCCAGGCAAGTATGCCTTGCCAAATCCTACAGTTTTGATACTTGTCTCCTGGATTTATTTATCATTGCCGTACAAGATATTTGTACAATATTTGCATGATTTTCAGTTGCTATTTTCTTGTCATATATAGTTCTTGATGCTTGTTGATTCCTGCTGCTCTAGTCATATTTTCTCGGTTTGCGTGCATGTATATTATTTGCTCTTTTCCTTGGATTACTACTTGTTCCATAGACATATTGTGATAGTTTATGTTTACTCTACATTCCTGGATTTGACTTGACTGATTTCTTAGTTCCTAGATGGTTGTTATTGGACATTGACTACACTTGAGCAATCTCGAATTGTGAGTACCCATTGTACTGCAACAGAGACTTGTTCATTTGATTACCTCCTTCGTGAGCTCCCGTTGGGCTGCGAAAGAGCTATACTATAGACTGTGAGTCCCCGTTGGACTACTTTCTATAGGATCGTGATCTCCCATTGAGATGCGGTTACCCCGATTGCTTGTAGTCATGTTTGATAGCATCCTTGGCATGCCACAGTCTTAGATGTATTGATTTCTCATGTCTTATTTGCTTGTGTTTACTTTCTTCTCTATCTTGCATGTCATTTACTGTATTTGGCTCGTATTCTTTTGTATCTTGCTATGTCCCCTGAGGACCTGGTTTTGTTCTCCAGATTTAGCAGACGAGGAGTACTGCAGCTTACGAACCAACACCAGACGAGAGTTGATTGCAGTTGATGGCCCTGCTTCTTAGTTACTTTCTAGCCTGTTTTAGTTATATCTTTCTTGTCTTTATTTTCATGTTTATCGGTAGTGGATTTGTCTCCACCCGACTTAGTATTACTTCTTGCTGGATATTTGACAGTAACTTTACTTTCAGCATTTAAACCAGTTTTGTTTTAGTTCATGATATTCTATGGATGAGATTAGTAAACCATGACTAATATAATACAGCTTAAGTACGCTCCGATGGATCCATTAAATTGGGTTTGTCCATCGGTGTGTGCTGCTGGCCATTATCACGCATCCAGTCCCTCGGTATTTTAGGACTGGGGCGTGACATGGTTTTTATGGTGGCCCATGCAGGTCTATGACTAAATTGTTCGGTTTTAACTTAGGGACCGAACAGGCCTGCAATAAAGATAGGAAAGTTTTTAGGATCTCATCCACTTGCTTGAAACGTTCTTGATATCTATATCGGATTCAAATCAATTCCTTGAAATTGCATCCTGCTTTGATTCCTGTATGCCTCTTATTGTTTATTTTGGTTGCAGAGTTATGGATTCACAAGCAAACGACGAGACTCCTGCAATATCACCACGAGATGTTGTAGTAACCTACGAAGATGAAGCGACACCAGTTAATGAAGGATGATCAGCTCAACAAGCAAGTCATCATGCCACGAGAATCCAGCAAAATGACATTCCACCATCGACGCAATTGCCCGTAATTCCACCAGGGCAGGCCATGGACGGGCAGCATATATTTCAAATGATCTATGCAATAGTGCAAGCTCAACAAGAGGCTTGGAGTCGCAGCTTAGTAACTGTACTAGAGCAGGCACGACGGCCAACAACGGATTCTATCGCCGATTTTTGCCAGCTGAAGCCCCGTACCTTCTCAGGAAAAGAAGAACCCACAGAAGTTCATGAATGGCTCACCAACACACAACATCAATTGGAAGCAGCTGAACTTCCAAGGGAACGTTGGATGACTGCCATCAGAATGCAGTTGACGGATAATGCTCATCACTGGTGGCTATCTGAAGAGACCCGACTTGGACCAGACCGAGCCACTTGGGAAGAGTTCTCTAGACTATTTCTGGAGATGTACATTCCAGCCATTGCTCGATCAGAACTTCGGGACAAGTTCAATCGCCTCACTCAGGACAATCTGACAGTGGAAGAGTACAACACGGAGTTCATTCGTCTGAGTCGTTTTGCCCCTACTTTGATTCAGACAGAAGAAGAAAAGGCTGAGAAGTTCTTCGACGAACTAAACATTGAGCTGCAGAAACTGATTGGATCCGTTGCGCCTATATCTTATCCGGATGTCCTTGCTGCAGCACGACGCATGGAGCGCGTCATAAGAAGAGAGAACAGTCTAAAAAGGTCATCCACATCAGCACCAGCCGGAGCTCCACAGGAAGAAACTGCAAAGAGACTTCACAGTTACCAGCCACCAGAAGCATCTCCACAGGCAATACCTGTTTGTTCATATTATCACAGACGAGGTCATATTGAGGACCAGTGCAGACGCAAAAAGAGATTATGTTTAGCTTGCGGATCCAGTCAGCATTTGTTAAAGGAATGCCCAGAGCACCAAGAAAGAGCACCAAAAGTTAACCAACAAATGTTACCAGTACCGAGGCCAATCTATCCGGCGTTGGGAGCACCACCAACGGAAGTTCAAGAAGTCCTACCACCAGCTTCAGGAGGGTATCAGCCGAGGCCACCTTTGATACCCCAGGCACTGCTCTTCCAGCAGGCTCAGCAGCAGCAGAGGAATCGACGGCAAGGACGTGGACAAGCCCTCACGATGTTTTTGGAGAACGCACAGAACCAAGGAGTAGCTAATGCGCGTAAGTTCTCGTAGTTTTCTGTTTCTAGATCGTGCCTATTGGTTCGTGACCCTAGCCTTACCCTGATAATATTAACTTGTTAATAATAAATAACCTAGTGATCACCTAAGTAATTCTTGAACTTGCTAAATAATCTAGAATATTTTGATAAAACCTGGTTTTCTAAACTGTAATCTTCTAGATTTCCTATATTTGGGAAATTGCATAACTTTCATTGCTTAGGGAAATGATTTTTCCTATGTGTTAAACCCACAACTTTGACTTTTCTTAATCTTGATATGCTTCGAATAAATTTTGCAACCGTGTCATCTCTGTTGATCGGTTATTCTTTGATTGCGAGGACGCAATCCTCTTAAAGGGGGTAGATTGTAATCCCCCTGATTTTTTATAAATTTATAATTTGGATTTTTCTGAATTTTCTGGAATTTTCTTGGATTTTTCTGTAATTTAAATCAGGTGTTTTAATTTTTAAAGGATTTTTAAATGTTAATAAATAATATTAAAATGTAATGAAAATTATATTTTATGGTGTAAAATGAAAATCTAGACATAGGGTAATTTTTCGGGAATTTATTGGACCCCGGAAGAATTTTTAAAGCTTTTAAAACCATTGATTTATTTAAATTAATTAATTAAACCCAACTGAACCAACCCAGAGTCAGAACCGGACCGGACCGGCCGGTCTGAATGAACCGAACCGCCCTAGGCCTAACGGGTCGGATCCGGGTTCAATCTGCAGACTCGACCCGCACCCGCGAACCCGAAAACTTTACCTCTCCCAAACCCGACGCCGGTTCTCCTTCTCTCCGCCGGGGCCGACCCCAGCCTCTCCTCCTCGACAGAACCAGCAGCAGCCGGACGCTCACCGTCCCAGCTGACCCCGGCCAGTCCCAGGCGTTGCCTCCGGCCCCCCGAGAGCCGCTCGCCTCCGCTTCCCGGTCTTCCCGGCCCCAGCCGCAGCTCCGGCAGAGACTGAACAGAAACCCTAGGGACACAGCATTCAGACACGAGTCGGACACAGCATTCAGACACGAGTCGGACACAGCATTCAGACACGAGTCGGACACGAAGAATACTCTAATTTCGAGCGTGTTCAGGTACTCGTATCTCGTTCCTCGTAGCTCTGATTTCGATTCCGTCAATTGTATCGTGTAGCCTGTATGACCCCTCGGTGCTCGAGCAAACCGCTCGGGGCATCGCATCCTGTGGTGATCGCACACCGCGATCCAAAAACAGGAAAAATAACAACATGTTTCACCCCGGAACTGAGTATGCCCCGCCAAACGGGACGACTTGGTCGCGTGCGGTCTTCACAGATACGTGCGCGTCGTTGATACGGACGTGCGGGATTTTGCAGAAGCTGATTCGGATGTGCGTGCACACCGGAATCAGTGCGTATCCGCGGACACCGTCCCGTATCCGACTTTTCTGGTTCTCGCTGTAACTTAGTGTACACACGTCGGATCGAGACAAAACTTGCGCCATCGGACTCATAGAAATACGCTGGTCCTGTGAGCCAAGTTTGGTTCGATTCTGGGAACGTTGGAAAAATTGCTTGTCGTGGGCCCCACAGGCTTCACTCGACGGGCGATTTTGAGAACGGCTCATCGGAATCCAATTCTGGAAGTTTTGTTGGGTTCGTATCATCGTTCCTGATCTGTTGACACTAAGTTGGACTGATTTGGAGACCTTTGACCCTGACGCATTTTTCGGTGCAAAGCGGCCCACATTTGGACCCCGCCTTGACCCGAAATTAACGTTTTTGCCCTTGTCTCCAAATTGGACTCAAGGATAGGCGTTCCTAGCTGATTAATATATTCTGGATCTGATGGTGATATTTGTTTCAGCAACCGGAGTACTGCCTGTAATCCCAGCTGAAGTCAGAGCTACAATTGGAGACAAAACCCAGGCAAGTATACCTTGCCAAATCCTACAGTTTTGATACTTGTCTCCTGGATTTATTTATCATTGCCGTACAAGATATTTGTATAATATTTGCATGATTTTTAGTTGTTATTTCCTTGTCATATATAGTTCTTGATGCTTGTTGATTCCTGTTGCTCTAGTCATATTTTCTCGATTTGTGTGCATGTATATTATTTGCTCTTTTCCTTGGATCACTACTTGTTCCATAGACATATTGTGATAGTTTATGTTTACTCTACATTCCTGGATTTGACTTGACTGATTTCTTAGTTCCTAGATGGTTGTTATTGGACATTGACTACACTTGAGCAATCTCGAATTGTGAGTACCCATTGTACTGCAATAGAGACTTGTTCATTTGACTACCTCCTTTGTGAGCTCCCGTTGGGCTGCGAAAGAGCTATACTATAGACTGTGAGTCCCCGTTGGACTACTTTCTATAGGATCGTGATCTCCCATTGAGATGCGGTTACCCTGATTGCTTGTAGTCATGTTTGATAGCATCCTTGGCATGCCACAGTCTTAGATGTATTGATTTCTCATGTCTTATTTGCTTGTATTTACTTTCTTCTCTATCTTGCATGTCATTTACTGTATTTGGCTCGTATTCTTTTGTATCTTGCTATGTCCCCTGAGGACCTGGTTTTGTTCTCCAGTTTTTGCAGACGAGGAGTACTGCAGCTTACGAACCAACACCAGACGAGAGTTGATTGTAGTTGATGGCCCTGCTTCTTAGTTACTTTCTAGCCTATTTTAGTTATATCTTTCTTGTCTTTATTTTCTTGTTTATCGGTAGTGGATTTGTCTCCACCCGACTTGGTATTACTTCTTGCTGGATATTTGACAGTAACTTTACTTTCAGCATTTAAACCAGTTTTGTTTTAGTTCATGATATTCTATGGATGAGATTAGTAAACCCTGACTAATATAATACAGCTTAAGTACGCTCCGATGGATCCATTAAATTGGGTTTGTCCATCGGTGTGTGCTGCTGGCCATTATCATGCATCCAGTCCCTCGGTATTTTGGGACTGGGGCGTGACACAACGCCTTAAGGCTCTTAAGGCCATGATGTAGACGGTGAGTTCATCAATGCAAGTCCTGACTCAAGTAATGCTAGAATTTAAATTAAACATAGCTTCCTAACTAGCAAGGGCTTCTAGACAGGCAAGCTTGGACCAAAGGACCAACACAAACTCTGACGCAACCACTCTGCCCAAAGACAGAAATTACCCTTTGCCTGGCTTATCTGCCCTTCCGGCGGAGACGAAGCCAGAGAAGTAATGAGGGAAGTCCGGGAACTCCGGGCTCGCCTAGATTCCATGGGTAGCCGAAACTTACTACGCGAGCTCGAGATACGACAACCATACCCCCCGCGAGTGGAGGGATAAGTCGTACCCGCCCAAGTATAATCCCTTCAACTTGAAACCATTAGACGGGAAGACTTTCTTTTGTCAATACATGAGCTAAATAGAAACTGCAACAAGGCACCTACCTCGCAGTGAAGTACTCCTGACCAAGCTCTTTAAGGGAATATTGACCGGGGTTACATTCGACTAGTTTTGCAGCCTATAAGATAACTGTATCTCGTCGTTTGACGACCCCAAGAGTCTTTTTCTTAAAAGATTCTATGACAGAGGAAGAGACATGACGATGTCCTCCCTGATGGATGTTACCCAAGGGGAAAGAAAACTCGTCCAAAATTATATCGAGCATTTCAGACAAGCAGCATTGAGGTTACCCTCAGGCAATCCCGAGTCGACATTGATGGACTTGTGCTGCAGAAATTGACTTCCAGTAGTCAGCCTCTAGATGGGCGATGGTCAGTTTAAAGACTGGGCGACGTTCATCATAAGCACTGTTAGCGCTGAGAAGAAGGTCAAAGACGCCCGGCTCTTTGGAATACAGATCTCTATCGCTGTCGATAGGGAAAAGCATCCCAACAGCAACAGTGGCAGTAGCAGCCATGACAAAAAAGAAAAGCAGACCTTGGTGGCCAACTTAACTAAGAAGCCCAAGCAATAGCCAGCTGAGGTTCCAAAGCCCAAGGAGACCTACTCCTTCGAAGATGACGGTGTCATGCCCATCTTCAACGTACTGATGAAGGGTGGAAAGTTTCGGCTCCCCGAGTCAAACGCCCAGTTGAGGCAGCTGAGGAGAATAATCCAAAGTACTGGCATTACAACCATTACGTCTATCATACGATGCGGGACTGCTACACGTTGAAGCAGTACATCCAGCGTCTGCTCAACACCAAGTCCCTCACCTTGGATATCGATGATAAGATGGTTGCCACTAATATGGTATCTCTCCAGATCGTCAAATTTTTTGCTACAAAAGCCTAGGACTAGATAATCCCAATCCCCAGGGCAACGATGGAGGTCGTCAATCCTCCACAAGCTTGTGACCAAACGGTCGGGCTGATACCTCGCCACGTGGGGAGGTCATGTGGGTTTACCCCGATCTTGCTCCAGAATTGATGCAGCAGACAACATCTTCTGCTACCAAGTCAAAAGGGCAAGAAGTCCAAGTCCTGCTATACGGTTTCTCTCCCATTTGAGGAAGCTATAGTAAGAACAACAAGGCCAGGCCTAGCGTACCAACGAGAGTACGATACCCCTGACAATAGTACACTTCCTATAGTCGCACCCACGGTATTGAATTTGGGACCATCCTAGCTTCCAGCAGCGGACAAGTCTAAGCAAAAAGACATTCGCTTTGACAAGCCGCTAAGCAAAGATTTAGTTCAGGGGCTGAAAAAGTCCTACAACTTCGACATCTTGGTCCCGCTCGCCAATACTCCAGCGAAGTTGTCTCTATTCGAGCTTCTTCGACTCTCCAAAGATACCCCGGGATGCTCTTAGCGAGGTATTAAAAAATAGCGACACCTACCTGGCACAGGTCAAGCCGCCAACTGAATATCCAGCTGCTTGCCTCTACTGTAATAATATCATGGAGGTAATGTTCAACATCACATTCTTGCAACAGAACTTGTTGCTAAAGAATAACTGGCACGATCGTCCCCTGTATTACCAGGGTACATTGGTTCCATCATGGTGGACAGGATGCACATCGATCTTGGTTCGTCAATCAGCATCATCCCGCGGAGTCTGCTTCAGACCTTGGGCATTCCGATGCATCACTTGGCAACTACCAATATTGCCATTACTGGCTTCAACGTAGGAAAAAACTACCCTCTGGGCAAGATTCACCTGAAATACCAGATCGGTGACTTAAAAATAGAGTTCACTTGCTATGTCATTAACGTAGATGTATCCAACAACGTCTTGCTCAGACGCCCATGGATACATGAACATATGATCGTGTCATCAAACCTGCACCAGTTCCTATAGTACATGGACGAATATGATACGGTCAAAATAGAGTTTGCTGATGTTGATCCGTTCAAAGGGATCGAAGCCTATTACTCTGACTTGATCCTGTACGAACTGGTCTACTAAGATGAAGGTAGCAATGGCGTTGATGATGAGACAGGGGCTGAGGCAACACCAAAAGAGCCCTTAGGAGCCCGTCTAAAGGCACATGCTCCCGACACAACCTCTTCTCTCGTTGTAAAACTATACAGGAAGGCACCCAAACCATTGGTTGTCTATATTCGTAGGACGAATCGACCTCCGAAGGAAGGTTCAACACCATCCACCATGTCTGAATCTCTGGTCATTTGCCTTCACAGGATGAGTCAACCTCCGAAGGATGCTCCGCTACCTCCTACAACATCCAAGCCTCTGGTAATAAAGCTGCACAGGGAACCTCTAAAGCTGTCACTCATACTGGGGGTAGATCTCAGGAAGGACATTCTGGAGGAGTACGTAGTTTCTCACCCAAATGTCCCTTCTTTTGATGATCTAATTCCTGAAGAAAATATACCTTATTTTATAAATAAAGGGCTATCTTTGAAATACTCTGAAGCTACACACATAAGCATACTGTATTCCATGGAGCATGGTCTAGGCCTGCGCCTGCAGACATAGGTGACTACTACCTATGCAGTAAACCATATCCTCCCTAGCTAAGGTTCCTACTTCAAGGTTCCATCAAGGAGGAGGGAAGACAAAGCCATAATCTTCGGCAGGGTTGAATGCCCTCTTTCCTTCATCCCATAGGAACAAGAGCAAGAACCCGATACTGGCAAAATATAACTCTACCAATTTAGTGGTCAAGCAAAACACCTCATCCAGAAGATGGAGCATGATCTTAAAAGCAATAGAGATCTTAATTACGGCAAAGGTCGACGACTGCCCGTATGCCTTACTGCTCCGGCAGGTAAATCTGAGGATTACTACCATAAGACCAAGCATGGCTTATGGTACGTTATGCCTCCAACAACCCCTGAAGATTTGAATGAAGAAGATGAGTTACACTCTCTCTTTAGAGCCTTCCTTTTGGGACTCCGACGTCAGTATCAGAGATACTCAAGCAAACGTTGTCTTCCAACATGGTGTCAGCTAACCCTAAAGAAGACGACGAGGATCCACTGGAACTCCCTGAAGTAGAACCGTGGGCCCAATGCCTAGACGCATAATGGAAGATGTGGGTCAAACAATATTGTACTTCCTTTATCCCCAGCTGGGCAATCAAGATGTACAGTCTTTGCACTCTTGACTCTTTATTCCCAGCAAGGGCCTAAATATAATATTTCCTCTGCTTTACAACTTTTTATAAAATATATTATCTGTATCCAGGAGTCCTGGATATATAACAGATGATGGATAGTCAAAAGCTCCCCAGCGGAGTAGTCCTCAGGTCCACCGGCAAACTCCTGCTTGGACCAACCAAAAACCAGTCTCATTAGACTCTAATCTCCCCAGTGGATCAATCATCAGGTCTATCTTCATTCTTGGATAGTCCACACCTACTAAATCACTCCTCAGTGAGTTTCTCGGACATTGTTTCATGGCCATATTACCTCTGAACTACTGTCCTAACCTTCCTTCCCGGTTGAGTTTGTCATGTCCATATTACCTCTGAACAAACCATTCGAGTCTTGGATATCGATCATTACGTCCGTATTACCTATGATATCGGTTGTCATCTCCACTTATCACCCATACTCACCAAGGTACGCCAGCAGTGCCGAGTACACAAAATCTACCACGTCTATATCACCTCTGACAGGGCTTGTCTCAAACCTATTATTTGTACTCAAGTGCGCAAAAAGAGTAATGGGTCCAAAAATATATCACGTCCATACTACCGCTAATAGGGATTATTTTAAACTTATTATTTGCACCCAACGTGCGCAATAAATAATAGGTCCACCAAAGATCCTCCAGTGAGATATCCTTAAAAGGCTACGGTATTGTACTACGTCCATATTACCTCTAGTGCAATATTCGAAGTTTATAAGGATAATTATAGCAAAAGGGGAAAGTTTCTCTTTATTATTTTCCCCTAAACGGGAAACATAAAAAAAGGGCAAACAAAATTTGAGGACTTACCAATGCCTCAATCAAAATAAAAAGAAAGAAACGACCACTGATACTACTGATTGGTGCACAAATCTTCTAAACATCCTCGAAGATGAGCCACTCTGGCATCAATCTGATTTCTGATGCGGCGCTCGGCTTCTTGAGCTACAGCAACAAGACTATCAAGGTGAGTGTAAGACTAGTGCTTCTCCTCTAGTCTCTTCAGAGTCTCCTCAAGGGCGGCAGAAGACTGGGCTACAGTGAGAGATTGTGCGCGGATAACCTCCCAATTTTGATGGGCCTCATGAACGTCACCCTCCAAATTCTTGAGGTTGGCCTGGAGTTGTGCAATCTTTGCTTGGATCTCAATAATAGTGTGAGAGAACACGTCTTCTCGAGCAAAACTAGCCGTCTCATCTGCGTCCAATGCGATATGTTGGAGTTCCAGTTTCCAGATTTCTTATTCACGACCCACCTTGGTTTGGCCATAGGCAATCTCCACTTGTTTTATGGAGTCCATGAGGCATTCGTACTCCATGGCCATGGTCGCAGCGACGTCAGCCTGTCACACTTGCTGCAACTCATCCAAGCGCTGCTCCACTTTAATTAATTTTTAAAACAATATATCGGTCATCTTCTCAGAGCCAGGGAGGGTCTTCAAAATTGGTATCTGTCCCAGGGTACCATGATTGGACCAAACAAAGGGCATCCCTCAAACCAATATATTTTGGACCCCTTGCTTCAATAATATGAAGAAGCCCTGAAGGAAAACTTTTGAAGTAGCCATCGTCGTAACTTCCGTAGAGGATGTCATGGAAGCCGAAACCAAAGGAATTATAGGTAATTCAACAGTTAAAGTAGCCTATGAAACAGAGGGGACATCACTCTACAAGTCGGATGGTGGAACCACAAGTGTCAGACGACGGACTGCTTTTCCAGCAGCCAAACTCTGTCCCACCAAAATTAGTATCTAGATGTCAGGCAAACTGGCAAGCT
This sequence comes from Iris macrosiphon, assembly GCA_036927795.1. Lineage (NCBI taxonomy): Eukaryota > Viridiplantae > Streptophyta > Magnoliopsida > Asparagales > Iridaceae > Iris > Iris macrosiphon. The sequence continues at coordinate 121,937,967 of JAYESA010000004.1, forward strand.
TGGCCTTCATACTGGCAAGACCCGGAATGGATCCCTCTGGAGGACTGCTACCCTCAGCAACTGAGGAAGCCACAACTTAATATCGTCCAATGTCATCCCATGGAAGGGACAAAAAGGTTGCCAAACCAGGCAGACTCACAGAGATAGAGGCTTCCCTTACACTAACCCTAACAGAAGGTTCCATTAGATGTTCTCCGCCCCTAGTAGGGGAAATGGACTTCCTTCAAACCAGTCCCCCACCTCTTTCTTCTTATGTATCTTCCTCAGAGTCCACATTCACCACTATCAGATGAGAAGTTGAGTCTGGAGGGCCAAAACCACCTGTGACCGACTGCATCAACAAAATAGAAAACTAAAAATGAAAGTTCTCATCACGCGAGAAAAGGCGGAACAACAAACCCAAAACGGATAACTGGATTTGTGGAGCCACCTCGACAACGTCCGGATCATCCATCGAGATGTGGGGAGTAACCAGTTCCACCAGCTCCCCCTCTGGGATATGCCTGCCTAAATTCTCAGGGACAGGCTCCTCAATCGAGACCTCGGGATCATAAGACATAGACTCTTCACCTCGCTCTGCGTAAGAGACCCTAGCAGTCGCAAACCACCAAGGGTGGCCCCTTCTCTCCTGTGGATACAAAGTATTAAATAGACCAGAAAAAATATGTTCATATAAAGGATTCGTAAGAATCAAATTAAGAGGTCTTATAGGCACCGCTATCGTATCCAAGGCGGGGTTTGGTCAAAAAGCTACCAGTGTACGGGGTCCTACCTCGTCTCTTACATCCTTCGAAAGAGGACCGAATTATTCTATAAGCCCCACCGCCGGAACCTCCTCAACTCGCGTTCGCTTGGAATGACCCAGGTGGTGAGCCACAGTCGTCTTGCACTTAGGGGTAGGAGGGCCATCAGAAGGAGTCTCCTCGTCAGTCGGCGGGTCTGAGTCATCAAGCAAAGGTCGGGACATGCCCTTGCCCTTCTTGGACGTTCGTCGACCTTTCAAATACGAAGGCACAAAAATAGTGCCCGCTAGGTAGCTCATCCCAGGATCATAGTCAAATGGTGAAGCATTAATCGTGCATTAGAAACTACCTGTAGCAAATTGCATATTAGGCAAGACGCTAGTCATCGACAACCCGAACTCAGCTTGTGTTCCAACGGCGGTGTAGTAGCTCCACGCACGAGCACTACCAAGAAGATTACCGCAAAACCCAAGGGAAGCACTAGGAGTACCCAACAGAAGTTGGCAGTACCCGAATTGACAAGAAAACCAATTGGGGAGATAGGGCTCCAGATAGACATCAGCTCAATTTTGATACACCAAATGGGAAGAACGGATAGCAAGGATCCAGCGGTAAAGTTTCGCCGATAGCGGATGAGCAACCCCACTGTCTCGATGAATATCACTCATTTCTCCCTCAGTAAATTTAGGGATAGTGCTAAAGAACGTCCAATCGTTCAGATAAGTAAGCTCCTTCCTACAATAGGGCACCTCCTCGTATTTCTACTTCATCCCCCGGTAGCACGGATAATAGCATCACCCTCCAACATTTCCTCTTGGGTGCCGGGGCGCATTAAGGACCGATGGTTCCATAAAATCTATCCCATCAAGTAGTGATAGGGTAACTCCACCCGATTGAACTTTGCAACCCCTTTTTGGTGCTTTACCTTGGAGGCAAAACGTCGAAGGCCGCGGTGGATGCAGCAGACCATCGCAGGTAGTAACGCAAGAGGGTGGCCAAAAGCTAGCTGCACGACCGAGAGAATAAGATTACGACTAATTCTCTCAATCAAGCCTGAACCCCCAGCGAACATGTAGCTGCGTAGCCAGATTATCAAGTATCTCGCTAGCAGTGCCTTCTCAGAAAGCTCGTGGGTGTCCATGAAGAAGTAACTCAACTCCTCAGTCTCGGCAGAGGGGTCACGAGCGACAGACGCTTCTTAATATTACTAGATCAAAGCCACAATATCCTCTTGGGATTGTGGCCCACAGACATAAACTTTGTCTAACTTGGGCTCCTCCGGGAAACGATAGTGCATCCAGACAGTAATATGAGGGATGTCAACTTCGGACGGCTTCTTCTCTGTATATATTCGCTTTCAGATACTATGATGGCACATTAGCTCCACGTATACTGCCATGAGATTCGGATCCTCCTTTTTGAGGTGCCCCAGTTTGTCGTTACTCAGGGCATATTCCTCATAAGGTACTTCATCCCAGGAAAGATTCGACACCGAATGCATCTCATGCAAAGCAAGCTACATCTCACCACCAGGCTTGAAGAAATTCCCCGTATGACAGTTGTACATTTCCATAAAAGCGATAAAGAGGCAACGATTCATCTCCAGGCCATAACATATGCCCCTCACAGCATGAAAGAGATTGGCGTCATGTAGTTCCTGCTCATAGCGCTTCAGCATCCATCGGGTCAGCCGACACCATGAGGGACTGTAATGGACCCAGCCAAGAGTCCTTAATTGACTAGAAGGATAACTCATTTTATTTTCCACTTGGTGGAGGAACGTATCCGCAGCATAAGAGTCAAGGTTTGGCCCTAAGTCGCTCCTGACAACCCCCGGTGCCAACCCGAGAGAATAGTAGGAAGACGACTCCTTATGACAAGAGAAAGTCTTCTTGCCCAGATTTGGTCGGTGTCGGATGTTGCCAATAAGGGCCCCCCGTGTCTCAGACATCAAGTTTCAGTCCATCACCCTTTGGCTCATTACTATGCAGTAGTCCGACAGAGGCATATGACTGTCGAAAGAGGGCAACAACATATTTGCCCCGCAATGGGTGAAAGTCTAGTTCTCCTTGGACTTTCCCCAGTCCGAAGAAGATGTAGTCATCGCATCCCCAAAAAGAAATAAGAATTTCTTGAAAAAGAGATCCTGCCCAGCAGCACTTTTCCCTGCATTCATCTGGCCTTGAAGGTAAAACTCGCTCTGGCCGGTAATCAGCTTTTGCCTCTCGGACGAGAAACCTCTATCCAGTTGGATTTGCACGAATGCGGCCAAATCTGTAAAGTCAATGCTCAACAGGACCTGCTCAGAGTTGAGAATCAACTCACTAGAAAGAGTAGCGGGCAAGCTCACTACAAAGAACATAAAAGAAGTGCAAATTAGCACATGTGCCAAAGTATCGCAACAAAAAGATGCGCGTGCCATCCACACAAGGTGCATACTAGATCTGTACAAGGCAGGGTTATCACCCATACGACAGACACGCGAACTGCGTATCGCAGAACTGCACATCCATGCGATAGGTCATGTCAGAGGTCTGCACACTCAGGCGACGAGGCCTGGGAAATGGCCCCGTATGTCTCTTCATCCATGAGACGAACCATATAAGAAATGTCTCAGGGTTTTCATTTGTCGTCCTCCCCAGAGGAAACCCTACCTTTGAAGGGCTTTTGCACGTCAGAAGGAATCTTCAGGGAGCCATCCTCGGCGGTGGGAGCCTTCCCCCTTCCTGTGCCCCTCTTCTTGGGGATTGAAGCCTCGGTAGCTACGCCCTTGCTCTTGTCAGCCGTAGAAAAAGAAGGAGCTCGAGAAGCCATGGCAGTCATCGACGAAGAATACAAGAAAAATTACAACAATGGAGGAACAAAATTAGCAAAGATTCTCTCTCTTTCCCGACTTCTCCTCTTTTATATCCCAAACCCCCTCGATCCACATGAAAACCTAGGATGACAATGGCAATTAAATTCCTGATCTACTGTCACCCAGGAGTGAACCGTCGCCTTGGGCTCCGTGTTGTGAGATGGCTTAGAATCCCAAGAAATTGCTCTAAAATTGAAACAAATATATCAGTTAAATAAAGAAATGACAGCCTGTAGGCACTCAGCCATGCGGCCTGCGATAAAGAGGTTCCAATATCCATGCGGCACAATATCAACCCAACCAAAAGTGATTTTTTCTTCATGCTTCTTATTCAAAGTATTTCAAACTTGTCAGTTTAAAAAATTTAAAGGGGGTCATGTAGAAGGATAAAAAATATGCATCCATGCGTCCAATAGCCATCCGCCCCAAAATAAAGCGCAAAAGAGATCAGGCCGCTGAGTCACCCTGTGGCCCAGAAAGGCAACATCCATATGTCCCAATCAGCCGAAGAAGCTTTCTCCGTAGATGGACCTGACATGTTATCCTAGCAATAGGAACGTCTTTGACACAAAACCCTAAAAAAAGAAATTTCTGAATGTCTCAAAAGATGTGAATACATTAAAGGACAGAAGTCTCACGTCAGCACAGAACTTCACTCTCGATGGATGTACAGTGCCACATGTATAGTACAACTGGTCCCATGCGTCCCAGGTTCCATGTGGTCCCATGCATCTCTGTCCCTATACGTCCCTGGCTCCATGCGGTCCCATGCATCTCTGGCCTCATGCGTCCCTGATTCCATGCGGCCCCATGCGTCTCGGACCCCATGTGTCCCAGACTCTATGCGACCTATGCTTCCCTGGCCCCATACATCCCAGGCTCCATGCATTCCATGCGTCTTTGGCCCCAGGCATCCCAGACTCCATGTGTCCCATGCATCTCTTGCCATATGTGTTTCAGACTCCATGAAGACCAAATCTTGCTGTTACAACAAGAGTGATTCTCTCCAACTAAGTGCGGACTATGTATCGAGGTGACCAAGCCACGCCCACAAAGGACGAGAATACCCAAATCTTCAGCAACAGAAAATCCCAACAAGCACCCAGGTGACAGCTTGGCCCGCTCACGATTATAGTTGTACCTTATTAAGGAGGTACACGTGACACCCTATAGCATCCATGCGACCCAACATATACGTGCCCAAGGATGACTATATATACCCGGGTGGCATGTCCAAACAGAGAAAGAATAGAGAGGGGTCACCCAACACAGAGAGAGCATACCGAGATAAGCAAAGAGAGAACATAAGCTTTCTCACCCTGCGTCGGATCAAAAATGGAGTAAAGGAGCTGCCACAGCGCTCTTTGTCCATCGTCATACCCCAAATCAAAATATTGTACTTAGAAAATTATGTTTAGGATTCTTTGTACTCTTTTTTTATTTCTTAAATACAAAATTTGCAAGAACTCATTTAATGACAAACATGAGAACTTCATTTCGAGTATTTTGGGTTTTGATTCACTTGATTCGGAGTTAAAATAATATTTTATGAAGAAAATAACTTTTAGATTTTTTTGGAGTGTTTGCCATAGCTTAACCAGCTGTTTGGAGGAGATAAAGTTCTCATGCCGCCAACATCATATGCGGCCGAGAGTTCCATGCTGCCTGACCTCCGTGTGGCCTGGACCCTTTGCCACATAGCCAACCAGTATACATCTATCTTGTTGTATGCATAACTGTTTATTACATAAAGTATTCTGGAACTAAGTCCTTGAACTCCTTGTGTATTCACTCGTTGAACGAATGAGAAATTTGCTTAATTCCAAAAGAAATACCCATATGTCTTCTAGACAACCTTAGCACATTATGACTTACTTCGATATTCTACAAGGTGTGGTTGGCCATGTCAGTCTTCGTATTTATCCAGTATTTTGGGAGCGGAGCATGGCAAGGTTTTAGTGGTGGACCATGCAAATCTCGATTTTTATACTTGTGGGAGGACTCATCTTGTTAGAATCTCAATCCTCTATTTTACTTTGATTGAACGCCACTTGTAACCTGTACTTCTCGCTCTCCTTGAACTGCAAGCTTGCTTGACATTATTGTTCTATTCTCATCCCTTATCGATATCCTTGTGTCCTTATCCTTTAAGGAAACCCACATGTTCCTCCTTCTAAGGGTTCTATTGCACCAATAATTCCAGCAGATCTGGAAGCAGGCTAGGGCCAGATTTCGATATTGAACCAAGGGCAAGCGTCAGTAACTTTTCATCAACCGGCTCCAGAAGTCGCGCATACTCGACTAGCACAATCAGCTCCACCAGTCTTGCCAGGATGGCTAGTTCAGCCTACTCCGCCGTTTATTCCAGCCCAGAGAACCCAGACAATACCACCAGTTCTTCCAGTACAACCAGGATAGGAAGGCTCGCAGGCCATGTTAGAGATAATCCAAGCCATAATGATGGTATAGTAACAACAACAACAACAGCAGCAGCAACAACTATATCTTCAATAACAAGTGATCCAACTCTTCCAACAGTTTCCGCAAGGACAAGAATAGACCAATACTACTCTTTGTCAGAGAGTTAGAGTAGCACTCGAGAACAGCAGGCATTATACTCATAACTCGGCGACCAATATAAGTCGCATGCGTCCAACCCAATTTTTAGGCACGAAAGATGTAGTTACAACAGATTCTTGGCTCCTGGACTTTGAGGCTATCTTGGAAGCAACTAAGACCCCAGAAGATGAGAAGGTAGCAGCCGTAAAGCTACAACTGTCAGATTTTGCCCGAGAATGGTTGGCAGCACAAAAAATGGTGCTTTCGAAGCCCATTGACTGAAGGACATTCAAGGTGCATTTTTAGGAGAAGTATTTCTACACAACTGCCAATTTTCAACTCCAGCAGCAGTTCATCAACCTCCGCCAGAACACAAGATCGTTCGACCAGTATGCCGTCGAGTTTTGTCAACTCAACCGATTTGCTTCTCATATGGTAGCTTCCGGAGAGGACCGAGCCAATAGATTTGAGCAAGGGTTACATCTTGAGCTTCGGTAGTTTATGGTGGGCCATAGTTATACCACTTATGATGCGGTTCTCAGGGCAGCTAGGTCCCAAAAACTTGTCGGCCAGAGATTAGTAGCAAGGACCGGAGGCTAAAATATATCACACCCATCCATGAGAGGCATCAATATTTATTCATCACCTCCTGCACTATCATTCAAAACTCCTCGCCCGCTAGCACCTCCAGCTTCCACATTAACCTCAGTGCAATCCACCAGGCAGTCTGTATCAGCATGATGCATCCACTGCGGCAAGCCAGGGCACACCAGAGATCAGTGTAGGAGGGCCAATGGCAAGTGTCACCGATGTGGGGCATCTGACCACATGATTGGCTCATGCCCGCTTCTGTATTCTGAGACTTCTTCAGCCCTATAGTTGTCAGCTCTGCCTCAGGCGGCGATTGAAGGACCGTGAGGACCAGCATTAGCAGTTCGACCACTAGCCCAGCATCCTCTCACGACGCAGACTCTGTAGTTCCAGCAACAACATCTGGCACAGTATGCGTCTAGCAAGCCCAACCAGCAAGGCAGAAATAACTGCAAGTTAGAGTCTCAGCCCCTAAACGTTGGCCTGATGAAGTATTTGGCAACCTAGTGCAGTTGATAGCCGAAGGCGCTACAATTATGGATAAGATTTATGAGCTCTCTTTAGCTTGTCTTATTCTTGCATTCTTGTCAAACGATCTCCTGTTCTGACATGTTCAAAATACGATAATTATTTTGATCCTTTTATTGAGCAAAGGCGAGTTCTTTGCCCTGCTCTTTCGCCTCTGTATCTCATGGTACATGATGTCTATCATGCGACCCGACTGTGAAAGAATATCCTGGATCGAAGTCATGTCCTTGATAAGATCATTTGTACCGACTTACCCAAGGCTTGCCTCTTGTCTATTTTTGTGAGTCAGCATAAGGCAAGCGAGAACGAATTCCTAATTGACTGACTCAGGGGTATGTATATCTATATGCCTCTATTTTCCCTATGTACTACTTCTGTGAAGTTTATTCATAAGTTACTTTTGCAGTATCCTTTTTTTAGTTACTTGCTTAGTATAATCCTTTGAATAGTGATATGTAATTTCTTGAGCTTTTTCGTGTGTTCCAGTTCGACTAGTCTTGGTAAAATTTTGAGGACAGAATTTTTCTAATGAGGGTAGAGATATCACACACGATTCTAAATTTGGTATTTCTTGAATTTCTAGGATTTAATTTTTTCTGATAATATATTCTTGTTGTTGAGAGAGACTACCTGAGACCAGTAGAATACCCATTGGCATTGCCATAGATCCGATTTAGGACCCGCATGTAGAATGGACACTTGGTTCAGTTCATTTTACTTAACCTATGACTAAACTATTTTTCTCTCCTCTTAGTATATATATGAATATTTTACCTTTCCTCACTCATTTTCTTATTCCACTCTTCTTTCTTCCTTCTTCCTCCTCTCCTTCAAGCATTCTCTAGTCAAACTCTAGCCATAGGGAGGAGTTGATGTGACTTGGACCGAGAGGTAGAGACTAGGAGCCACCCAAGGCAAGTAAATCTTGCTCAATAGTGAAGCATTGATTTTTGGATTTATATATATATGTTGTTTTAAAAATATATTTGATAAAAAATATTCTCAGTGAGTTGCTGATCATATTTAGTTCTTGGAATTTTGGATTTTGAAAAGTATATTTGTGTAGATCTGAATTTAAAGTTTAGGGTTTTCATGGGTTCTATGCGGTTTTTGTGGTTTTGATATACTAAAACTTGGTATTTTAGAAAAAAATAGTATTTTTTTATGGAGCACTTCATTTGAGCATTTTAGCTTTTGATTCACTTGATTCGGAGTTAAAATAAAGTTTTTATGAAGAAAAAAGTTTGAATTTTTTTGGAGTTTTTGCCATGGCTGAACCTGTTGTTTGGAGAAGACGAAGTTCTTATGCGGCCAGCATCATATGCGATCGAGAGTTCCATGCGGCCTGACCTCCATGCGGCTTGTACTCTTTACCGTATAGCCAACCAGCATACGCCCATCTTGTTGGATGCATGACTGTTTATTACACAAAGTATTCTGGAATTAAGTCCTTGAACTCCTTGTGTATTCACTCATTGAACGAATGAGAAATTTGCTTAAGTCCAAAAGAACACCCATATGTCTTCTAGACAACCTTAGCACATTGCAGCTTACTTCAGTATTCTTCCAAGTGTGATTGGCCATGTCAGTCCTCATATTTATCTAGTATTCTGGTAGCGGGGTGCGACAAGGTTTTATTCGTGGCCCATACAGGTCTCAATTTTCAGACTTGTGGGAGGACTCATCTTGTTAGAATCTTAATCCTCTATTTTACTTTGATTGAACTCTACTTGTAACATGTACTTCTTACTCTCCTTGAACTGCAAGCTTGCTTGACATGATTGTTCTATTCCCGTCCCTTGTTGATATCCTTGTGTCTTTATCCTTAGGGACACCCCACCGCTTCATCGTTCATGCCCACCCAGCTAACCCAGATAATACCACTAGTTCTTCTAGTACAACCAGGGAAAGCAGGCTCTCAAGACATGTTAGAGATAATCCAAGCCTTGATGATGGTACAGCAACAACAACAGCAACAATAACTCCAGCTTCAATAACAAGTGGTCCAACTCTGCCAGCAGTTTCAGTAAGTACAAGAATAGACCAACACTACTCATTATCAGGGAGTTAGAATAGCACTCGAGAACATTAGGCGTTATACTTACAACTCGACGACCAATGTTAGTCGCATGCGCCCAACCCAGTTCCTAGGTACAGAAGATACAGTTTTTGCAGATTCTTGGCTCTAAGACTTTGAGGCCATCCTGGATGCAACTAAGACCCCAAAAGATGAGAAGGTAGTAGTCGTAAAGCTACAACTGTCAGATCTTGCCCGAGATTAGTAGGCAGCACAAGAAATGACACTTTCAAAGTTCGTTGACTGGAGGACGATCAAGGGGCATTTTTAGGAGAAGTATTTTCACACCACCGCCAATTTCCAGCTCTAGCAGCAGTTCATCAACCTCCGCTAGGATATAAGATCGGTCCACCAGTATGCGGCCGAGTTTTGCCGACTTAGCCAATTTGCTCCCCATATGGTAGCTTTCGAAGAGGACCGAGCCAAGAGATTTGAGCAAGGGTTACATCTTGAGCTTCAGAAGTTTACGATGGGCCATAATTATACCACTTATGGTACGGTCCTCAGGGACGCTAGGTCCCAAGAACTTTCTAGCAAAAGATTAGTAGGAAGGACCGGAGGCCAGAAGAGGTCACACTCATCAATGAGAGGCATCAGTATTCAGTTATCACCTCCAGTACCAGCAATCAGAACTCCTCGCCCGCTATCACCTCCAGTCTCCATAGTAACCTCAGTGCAATCCACCAAGCAGTCTTTATCAGCAGGATGCAGCCTCTGCGGTATGGCAGGGCACACCAAAGAACCGTATAGAAGGACCAATGTCCAGTGTCTCAGGTGTGGGGCATCTGACCACATGATTGGCTCATGTCGGCTTCTGTACCCTGAGGCTTTTTAGTCCGACACTTGCCAGCTCTGTCTCGGACAGCGATTGAAGGCCCGCGAGGACCTACATTGTGTTAATACGACCACTAGCCCACTGTCCTCTCCCGATGCAGACTCAGCAGTTCCAGCAGCAACGTTTGGCACAGTATGCGCAAGTCCGGAAGCCCAACCAGCAAGGCAGAATCGGCAGCAAGTTAGAGCCACAACCCCTAAAAACGTTGGCCTGACGAAGTATTTGGCAACCTAGAGCAGTTGATAGCCGAAGGCGCTATAATTATGGGTATGATTTTTGAGCTAGCTTTAGCTTGTCTTATTCTTGGGTTCTTATCGAATGATCTCGTGTTCCGACAGGTTCAAAATATGATAATCATTTTGATGCTTTCATTGAGCAAAGAAGAGTTCTTTGCCCCGCTCTTTTGCCTCTATTTCTTGTGGTACATGATGTCTATCATGCGACCGAATGCGAAGGAACGTCCTAGATTGGAGTCATATCCTTGATAAGATCATTGATACCAAATTACCCAAGGCTTGGCTCTTGTCCATTTTTGTGAGTCAGCATAAGGCAAGTGAGAACGAATTCTTAATTGACTGACTCAGGGGTATATCTATCCATATGCCTCTATTTTTCCTGGTGCTACTTTTGTGCATTTATTCATTAGTTACTTTTGCAGCTATCCATTTTTTATTTTAGTTACTTGCTTAATATAATCCTTTGATTAGTGACATGTGATTTCTTGAGCTTTTTCGTATGTTCCAGCTCGACTAGCCTTGGTAAAATTTTGAGGACAGAATTTTTCTAAGGAAGGTAGAAATGTCACACCCGATTCCAGATTTGGTATTTCTTAAATTTTTAGAATTTAATTTTTCTTGATAATATATTCTTGTTATTAAGGGAGACTACCCGAGACCAGTATAATACTCATTGGCATTGCTATAGACCTGATTTAGGACCCGCATGTAGTGTCACTACCACATTTTTTAGGAAATGATATTTTAGTTATTTCATAATTAATTAAATATTGTGAATGATAAATAATTATTTATTGTATTATTTTATTATTTTTAGATGCTAGTTTATTATTTTTGACTTATGTTAGTAGACCTAACTAGTTTAGTTTAGACTCATAGACCAACATGTATTAATTGTTAGAATTGAGCCCAACTAGAAGCCCATTGATTAGGAGAATAATTAATTTAATTAAACCATTAGACTAGAACATTCCCTCCTTAATTATTTCTTTATGAGAGGCCCCAAGGGGTATAATGGATATTACATAGTAGCTTGAGAAAGGGGCAAGGGGGCGGCCTACTTATAAAGGAAGGAAAAGTTTCTCTCTCCTCTTTTCATTTTAAATCTAGATCTAAAATTTTCCTCAACCAAATTCTTTTATTTCCACATCATTTTTTTACCAAATTTCATCTCAATTCCTTCTCAAATCACTATTGGAGGCTACTAGAGGAAGGATCTAGAAGAAAAAAGCAAGGATCTACAAAGAGGAGTAAGGATCTACAAGTTGGAGGTCAATTTTATCATATTTGGAGGTTGCATTGGGAATTCATTTTTTAATAGGTACAATTCAGTTTTTTTTCTTCATTTAGGTTCTAAATCTTAGAATTAATCATTAGAAATTAACCCATATGCATAGGCTACCCATAGGATTTGGAATTGAGTTCATAGGAGGCCTATTGAGAAAGTTATGGTACTTTTTGTGTCAATTTTGAAAGAATTCCGAGATTGACACTTGTTGTGTTTGTCAATTGGTCCTATAGATCAAATTGGCATGTGTTTATGCGATTGTAGCTAGTGTTGTGTCCACAATTGGGTATGTATTAATTTGGAGATTTTTCCTCCGACACGGGACTTTGTGCATGTCATATTTTGACACGGACACGTAGATGTGTGTTTGACTCTTCGTATTGTTTATATATAGTAATTTAGACTTGCTCGTGTCCTTCGGGGTACGTTTGGTTGTGTGGTGGACTCGTGTCGCAAGCGTATCATAGATCTAGTATGATACGGGTGCGATGTACTCCACGCACTACTAGAAAAAGCGGGATTAGCGACGTATTTTAGCGACGTCTAAATAAACGTCGCTAATAATACATAAATTAGCGACTCATTATAAACACGTCGCTAGACGTCGCTAAATGGCGACAGTTAGCGACGTTTAGCGACTTTTAATACGATTTTAAAAGATAAGTCGCTATAAGTTCAATTAAGGTCGCTAAACGTCGCTAATATGTCTAATTTAGCGACGTTTAGCGACGTATATAGCGACATTTAAACTCAAAATATTTAGCAACGTGTTTAGCGACGTCCTTTACGTCGCAAATATTTAATTTAGCGACATTTTTATTTGACGTCGCTAAACGTCGCTAAAATTTGGTTAATTAGGGGTCCGTTTCCTTTTTCCCCGTCAGTTGAAATTTCGATTCGAAAACATATTCCCCCCCCCCTCCCCCCCTCCCCAGCTCCGTCGACCGCGACTACTCCGGCAAGGTATACTCTCTCTCTCTCTCTCTCTCTCTCTCTCTCACAGGACACATGTGACATTGACACAAACACGACACACACACTGACACTGACACAGACACAGACACGGCACACACACACACTGACACAGACACTGATCTGGACCTAGGGTTAGGGTTAGGGTTAGGTTTTTTGACATGGGGTTAGGGTTAGGGTTAGGGTTAGGTTTTTTGACATGGGGTTAGGGTTAGGGTTAGGGTTAGGGTTAGGTTTTTTGACAATGTTCATGCATGTGCGATCATGTAGAGATCAGATTTTAATTTCTTCTTTCAAGTATAAAATAAATAAATAATATGGATCGATGAATAAGAAAGAAAGAACATAAGTGTATTTATTTGCACTTTTGCAATATATATATATATATATATATATATATATATATACATACATACATACTAATTGTTTGATTTTGTGGTTACTATTCATTGGTCCAATGGAGGAGGGGAAAAAATGATGGCTATTATTGAATCCATGTTCATATGTCATGACTACGTACATTGGGTGAACAAATTAGAACTAATTCCTGAATATTCGTACAACAACTGATCATGTGATCAAATTAATTAGAACGCCAATTATTCGACCAGGAAGTGTATGATCTAAGCAACCGTCCTTAATTGTGCCCCAAGAATTTTGAGCTCTAGCTACTTCCTCGTTCCACTCCCAATATATATAGGGGTTAATTGCCGAAAGCAAAGTACTGCGGAGTTATGTATCTCAGTTCCTCACCCTACTGCCAGTTTCAAGAAGTGCCTAATGGTCTAAATAATATGACTATAACAGTTGAATTAGCTAAACGAAACTTACAAATCAGCTTAAATAAATAAAGGATTAATTTCAACACTTACTGAAATCACTAGCTAGCAGTATGAAGAGCCTCTAATGGAGCAAAGATATCATCGCAGCATGCATCATTAAGGACATGCATCTCAAGAAACTTATTGACTTCGGCTGGAGCCTACTACACTAAAATCCGGACACTGACACAGAAGTGGGTTAAGGTATAGTAGTAAAGTGGTATTAAGATATTATTTGGGTAATGTTATATATATATATAAATTACTATCTGCGTCATCGTTCGTGGATGTACAACCGTCATCGTGATGACATGTGCGGTATGCGGGATGAATTCATTGAGGGTGTACAGCAGTTCCTGCAGTTCGCCAAGGCGTTCCCTCAGTACATGGACGGTACCAAAATTAAGTGTCCATGTGTGAGATGTCGCAACAGGAAATATCATCCAGAAGTGGAAGTTACATATCATTTATACTCGAAGGGCTTTACGCCGAATTACTATCAGTGGACCACGCACGGAGAACTTGTATCTCTAGCATCAGAGTCGGAGCCCTATGTGGAGCCGTATATGGATGTCCAAGACCACGATGCTTACGACGACGGGTTGGTGAACATGGTTTATGATGCGGCGGGGCCTAGTTTCAATCCTGACAATTATGATGCGGCGGGGCCTAGTTTCAATCTTGACAATTATGATGCGGCAGGACCTAGTTTCAATCCAGACAATTATGATGCAGCTGAGGAGGCACCGAATGCCGATGCTGCAAAGTTTATGGAGTTGCTTGAGAATGCAAGGACTCCACTATATCCTGGTTGTGAGGACCATTCACCGTTGGAGGTGGTTACAAGATTATTGAGCATCAAGTCCGATTTTAACATGTCGCAAGAATGCTATAATCGACTGCTCGATTTGATTATAGAGATCTTGCCCGAGGGTGCAAAGTTGCCTAAAGACTTCTATCGATCTAAGAGGATGGTGAGATCGCTTTGGATGGGATACGAGAAAATCGATACATGTCGCAATGGGTGCATGTTGTACTACAAAGACGACAAGGATGAAGATGCGTGTAGATTCTGTGGTACTGATCGCTACAAGGCCACTGTTAGAGGAAAGTCTGTCGGTGCAAGGAAGCCTACCGATTCGATGCACTACTTGCCTTTGACGCCGCGGTTGCAGCGGTTGTTTATGGTTAAGGAGACTGCAGAAAATATGAGTTGGCACAGGCGAAAACAGATCGAAGGAGTATTGGATCATCCATCCGATGGAGAAGCATGGAAGCACTTTGATCGAGAGTATCCACATTTTGCCGAGGAAGCGCGTAATGTCAGATTGGGGCTCTGCTCTGACGGTTTTACCCCATTCGGACTTTCGGGCTCCCAGTATTCGTGTTGGCCTGTGATCGTCACTCCGTACAATCTACCGCCTTGGATGTGCATGAAGACTCCGTATATGTTCCTAACCGTTATTATCCCGGGTCCGAACAATCCGAAGAGGAACATCGATGTGTACTTACAGCCTTTGATAGATGAGTTGAATCAGCTGTGGGAAGTAGGTGCCAACACGTACGATGTTTCTAGAAAGCAGAATTTTCAGATGAGGGCAGCACTTATGTGGACCATCAACGACTTTCCGGCCTATGGAATGTTATCGGGATGGAGCACCCATGGTCGTCTCTCATGTCCGTATTGCATGGACCGTTCTCAGGCTTTCCGTTTGAAACACGGAGGCAAACCGTGCTTCTTCGATTGTCATCGACAATTTTTGCCGAAGGATCATCCGTACCGGAGGAATCGGAATGCTTTTCGTGCGGGAGTTGTGGAGAAGGCCAATCCACCTCCAAGGTGGCCCGAATGCACGATATGGGAAGAGGTAAAATATTTACCAAGTGCTATCGAAGAGCCTGCTAAGGGGTACAAGTGTGACGGATTTGGTCGCACCCATAACTGGACGAAGAGGAGTATATTCTGGGATCTGCCATATTGGAGCACCAATCTGATCAGACATAACCTTGATGTCATGCATATCGAGAAGAATGTGTTTGATAACATAATTAATACTGTAATGGATGTAAAGGGGAAGACGAAAGATAATCCGAAGGCCAGGTTGGACTTAGAAGACATATGTAGACGTCCTGCATTGCATCTGATAGAGGAGGGGAATGGAAAGTTAAAGCAACCTAAGTCAGTTTTCTCACTGGATAAAGAGGATAAAGGTAGACTTTGTAGGTGGATTCAGGGTCTAAAGTTTCCAGACGGGTACGTGTCGAACTTGAGAAGATGCGTCGACCTCAAGGAGAACAAACTAGTAGGTATAAAGAGCCACGATTGTCATGTATTCATGGAGAGGTTAATTCCGATTGCATTTTGGGAATTCTTACCGCAGGTCGTTTGGGACCCATTGACAGAGCTGAGCATATTCTTCAGAGATCTTTGTTGTACTAAGTTGCTCGTCGATCGTCTAGAAAAGCAAGAGAGGGACATTGCGGTAACACTATGTAAGCTCGAGAAGGTGTTTCCTCCAGGATTCTTCGACTCTATGGAGCATTTGCCAACTACTCTAAATTATTATTTCTGTATAGATATCGTCCATCGTCGGTTCAGAGACGCCTGGGCCAATTTCTGAGGAACAACTACGGTGGCCCTTGGATCAACTACTCTGAGGCTCCGGAGGAGAGGAAGGCGTTCTGGTTTGCGCACTTCCAGGTAAAAGTATATTAAATAAATCCTCTAATTTATGCATATTCGTGATGCTAACTTAATAAATTATTTATTATAGCAAACGTATTTTTATCCTCCGTACCGGGCCGAGTTGATCGAGCGGCTCTTTCCTACCGTTGCCGCCAAGCTTATCCGAGATGCTCTGGATGACCAGAAGGCTCGTGATCGTGCTGGAAAACCGATCCAAGGTTGGATCACGCCTGAGCAGTGGACTGCGATGAGGGCTAGATTCGACGATCCGAGCTACAAGGAAAGGTCTAAGAAGGCCAAGGTGGCTAGGCAGAATGCTGCCAAGTGGTGTGGTGGCTCGATTCCGATGACGGAATATTTCCGTCGTTTGGTATGTTTTTTCTTTTAAAATATATTATTTTAATATAAGTACCATAAAATGGTACTTGGAAAAAATATTTAAGTTTAGTAATAAAAAATATATTTTTAACAGGTACAGAGGGGTGAGGATGCAAACATGGTGACCGTCTTCTTGGCCACCCATCGCAAGGACGGAAATCTCATTGATGAGAGGGCCTCACAGACCTATGTAAGTATTACTTTACTTTGTGTTTATTTTAATATAACTTAGGCAATTATTGAGTTTCCAAACCTTTTCTAGGCCGAGTATCTTAGGCTTCGTGAGCGGGCGACTGCTAGTGCACCTACACCTGGAGAGGCTGGTGCTTCGTCGCAGCCCGGTCCATCTCCGTCGGCGGACGACCTGTGGGTGACCGCAGCTGGTGGTCTCCAGAGGGGTACGTACTACGGTACGGGCTCCTATGGCGCCCTGGTTGCGACGCAGTCATCTAGGGCCTCCCCGACAGCTGTGCATTCCACACACCCCTCGCAGTCGCAGCCCTCGCAGTCGTCGGCCAGAGTCCAGGAGGCCATCCAGGAGGCCGTTGACCGTCAGATTGCGTCTCTCCGTGACGACTTGCTGCGAAGTATGGAGGACCAGTCCCGGTCCCAGCCGCAGGCGGACGATCCGATGCTTATCGCACGATTGGATATGCTCGACCGCAGCATGACGGAGCTACGAGAATTGACAAATGATATTAGAGCCTCCAATGATCGCAACATCATGGAGCTGCAGGCGTCACAGCTATCGATGGGCGAGAAGCTGACGAGGATGCATGCGTCACAGCTATCGATGGGCGAGAACCTGACGAGGATGCAGGATTCAATGGGTGATAGCAGTACGAGGCTGTTATCTACCCTGGATTCTTACAACCAGCGACTCGCAGACTTGGAGCGGGCACGGCCGCCACCGACGTCACTGCCTTCTCCATCGACATCGGTGTCGATTCCACGGGACGAGTATGAGGAGTTGTTATCCTTGAAGCGCGCCGCTGGTCAGCCTCCTGCAGATCCGTAGTAGTCTAGTTATTTTTATTATTATTTATGAATTATTGGTACTTCAACAATATACATGATGTATGATGCTTCTTGTGGTCTTGAATTTTTTAGTTAATTTAATTGGATTATATAGTTATCCACATTTAATTGGATTGATACTTCTTGTGGTTTTTAATTTAATTGGATTATATAGTTAACTAGATTGAATCATGTTGGTGTGTATGATGAAGATGCTGTAAAACTGCAGGGAATCACCAATATTTGATTCTGGAAAAAAAAATTTTATTTTTTTTTTTAAATTAGCGACGTTATTAGCGACGTGTAGCGACGCTTAGCGACGTTAATTTACGTCGCTAATTACGTCGCTAATCAGCGACTCTGTAAAACGTCGCTAAGTTCGTCGCTAATGACGTCGCTAAAGTCGTCGCTAAGCGTCGCCAATTGCTGACATGGCAAGTATAGCCAGGTCATTAAAGACGTCGGTGTAACGTCGCGATTGACGTCGCTAATCAGCGACGTTTAGCGACTTTAATGAACGTCGCTTTTTAGTGACTTGGCGTCGCAAAACGTCGCTAAATTCAGCGACACATTAAAGTCGCTAAAAAACGTCGGTATAGCGACGTTTAGCGACGTTTTTTGTTTTAGCGACTTGGTGTTTTCCGACTGCTTCAGAACGTCGCTAATTACGTCGCTAAAACTAATTAGCGACGATTTATTGTTATTTAGCGACGTTTTTAGACGTCGCTAATTTGACTTTTTCTGGTAGTGACGTGTTTGTTGTATTTCATTTCTAGATCCAATTTCTATTTGTTCTTAGCTATTATAGTAGATGTATTCATATGCATTTATATATATATATATATATATATATATATATATATATATATATATATATATATATATATATATATATATATATATTTATATGTGCTAGTGTATCATATATCTATATACCTATGTGTTATATATATATGTAGTTATACCTCTATATATGTAATAGCTATTTGAATAAATTATGTTATATATATACTTGTATGTTATATATATATATATATATATATATATATATATATATATATATATATATATATATATATATATATTGTCACGACCCGTACCCGGTTTAGGGCACGAGTGCGTGGGTACGTCCAGCCTACGCCGCAGCATCGGCGGTAGAACGCTGTCTAGGTCAAGTACTATCTAAATAATCTCACACTAGTATCCAACTCCATAAGGAGACACGGATAACACTATAAAGATGAACAACATACTCAATCACAACTGCAGCACGATAGGGATTTGAAGAAATAAAAGAATACAACACAAGCCCAATGACAACATAATCATACCTGCAATCAGTAACATCCAATCTCCCAAGTGTCGGAACCAGTCTACTAAGGTCACAGTCTGGAAAAATATTTTCCAGTCAGGAAGGAGCAAAGTACATCTCAAATTAGCAGTTCTATATAAATGACATAAACTATGTAGCAGTTCTAGATGGAAACATACCAGATGCATGTATAGGTACGAGAAATGTACAATGAGAGAAATACTGGAAATACTGTAAGTAATTGCAGGAAAGAAAAACAATATGTCCATGAGCAAGAAACCTATGACTAAGTGTGTGAGTACTAGCTTTAACATGTGATCGGCTTGGGACTAGTAAACTCATTACATGGGTTAGTAGGGCTAACCGATGTAACAGTGAGGAGGCATGTAAACTCATTACAGGGGTTAGTAGGGCTAACCGATGTAACAGTGAGGAGACATGTAAATGGTCAGGCCGCACCCGACGTGAGATGTGGGGTGAGCTATGGTGCATATAAAGTTGGGTATGATCACATATCTATACTAAAGTACTCCCCAAACCCCCCGACTGGTATAGTAGATCCAATCATGGTACGCTATGGCACAGGATTCCCTAGGAAGGTAGCAAATCTCCCCGGGAATCAGTGTCTGTACATGCACAAGATAACAAGGAAACAAGTCTCGTACAAGCTACACCATGAATAAGGAATAACATCTCATGACGAGATCCGTGTATACCAATCCGTGTAACCAGCGTGTCAAGAGCAATGGATATTTACACTAGATACAGTGAACATAGGAAATATCATAAATTAGAAACTAATCAGAGAATGTACTCGCCTTGGGTCCTTAGCTGGTAATTATCGATGTCCTGTTCCAGAGTATCCCCTGGGTAAACCAACAGTCCTATAAACATATCACAAGCAAAACCACATTTGCATCAGATGCTACACTAACACATCACAAATACATGAACTCAGGGGCTCTGCCAGACGTGGCTCTGGTCAACTAGGGTCATCTAGTAGGGCTACGTATATAATACACATTACACTTATTATACTTACAATATTTATACATGCACCAATTTAATGTATTTACAATATATATATATATGCCCTTTAAATACATATCTGATTTATACTAGTTGAACCATACGTATACTCATATATATGCAAAAACACTGTTTAAATGTACATATATTTTGTTAACATCATTTTAGAATATACTAATATTAATTTACCAATTCAAATTTATACTATATATATATGTACAGATGCCAATTAATTCATATATAAAAATACGTTTTATTACACTTATACTACATGAAATTATACCGATTAAATATATGTATCATTATACCAAAATATACATATATACATATATATATATATACCAAAATAATTATATACATATACTAAAAATATATATACATATATACCAAATCAATTACATACACTGGAATGCGTATTTACGTATATAAATCGTTTCGAAATTATTTTGAACAATAATTTCAAATAAAAGTTTATTTATAAAAAACTAGAATTTATGTAAAAGCCATCATATTTATATATCTCTAGTTATTTCAGTTACCAGTCCAAATAACCAATTTATCTTATTTTTTTATTATTAAAACTATATTTTTAATTAATTATAAAAACCCCAAAATTATTATATGTTTGCATAATCAAAAACCCTTTTAAATATTACATAACTAAATTTACACATACTAAATAGCTAATTTCATACATTAAAACAATAAAACTAATTATGTTGTATTTACTAAACTAATTACATGAATTTACTTCATTAATTACAAATTGACTAAACTAATTATAAGAAAATACTAAACTAAATAATTAATATTTTCTAACTGGTTAATAATAAATTCCTGATTAATAACAATTACTGTTTATTAATAATTAACTAATTTAATCATTAACTAAACTAATTTAATTTAACTAAATGATTAATTAATTAGTTAATAAAATTTAACTACTGATTATATATTTAACTGATTATATAATTTTAATTAAAAAAAATAATTAACCAATATAAATAACTAATTGATTAATTAATTACTAATTATATAATTAACTACTAATTATATAATTAATTAATTAACTTAAACTAATATATTAACTATTAATTACTGATTACTCTCAAATCACAGAACTGAAAAAAAAGAAAGGAAAAGGGAAAGGGAGAAGAGGCTCACGAGGTTCGGCGCCGGTGGAGGAGAAGCTCGCCGGGGTCGGCGCGGTGGGGTGCAGCTCGAGGCGGCGGGTCTGTTCCAGCGGCGGCGCTCGGCTTCCGCGGCGGTGCTCGACTCAGCGGCCACGACGGCGGCAGGTATTCGGCTCGAGGAGGCGACCGGCGGAGGTCGAACCCGAGGCGGCAGGTGCTCGATCTCGGCGGAGGGGATCCGCGGCGGCGTCACTCGGCTCGAGGCGGTGCTCTGCACGAGGGGCGGGCGCTCTGCCCGAGGAAGCGGGCGCTCCGAGGCGACGGCGGTGACTGGTTCCAGCGGCGGTGGCGTCTGGTCGGCCACGGCGAGCTCGACGACAGGCGCTCGACTCGGCGGCAGCCTGCTGGACTCGGCGGCTAGATCTAGGGTTAGGGTTTTGCGGGTGTCAGGGGCTCGTGTCCGGGATGGACACGAGGGTTTGTTGTGGGGGACGTGTCCGGGTGTGTCGGGCACGGGGTTGGGTGTACTGGTGGAGGTGGATGTGTCCGGGTGTGTCGGACACGGGAATCAGGTTGTAAAATGTAAATCTGGACACAGGAAATGAATGGATACTGTGGGACACCCGGGGTCGGACCCGAGGCCATCACGGCTGACACGGTGATGCTGGACACACGGACACGAGCACACAAAAATGGTGGTGATGGCTTGTTGGCTTGGGAATTGTGGAGGCTAGCTAATAATTAGGAGATTAGGGTTTCTTGGAAATGGTGAGAAGGAGAACTTAAATAGGGAGAGACGGTGTGGGTTAAAGGGTTGCGGGTTGGCCCAATAATGAATGGCCCAGAATTAAATTAAATAAAAAAGGTTTCTCATGTGGGAAAAATGAGGGTGTAGGCCAGTTAATTGGGAAATGGCAACTTGTAAAAATAAGAATAAAGATTATAATTTCAGAAAATGTTTTTAAGAAAGCTAGCTAATTTCCATTTAGCTACTAATTAATACATTTTGCAAAAATCTTAGAAAGTATGACATTTATTTATTTACTATCCCAATAACTAATTTATTTTATCAACTAGTCTTTTAAATAAATATTTAGTTAAAACAATAATTTTTATGATTCAAGCCAATAAATATTTGAAACTAGATATATATATATTATTATTTATTTATTTATTTTGTAATACATCGTCATTTAGGAAAAATGATTTTTATAAAGATTTTTAAATTACCTTCTACGATCAAACATCGTACAAAATCAAATAAAAATTTTCAAGGAGAAATATTTTATAAAACTTGATATTTTAAAATAATTTAAAATCTAATTATTTTGGAAATTGGAAATCGGAGGTTACAAGTCTATCCTCCTTAGAAAAATTTCGTCCTCGAAATTTTAGGGATGACTAGGATAGAAGAAATTTTTTTTTTTTTTGTTGTTGTTCATAATGATGAATATATCTTTGAAGAAAATATTTCTATAAGGATAATATTTACCAAACAGAAGAAAACATGAAGAAAAGAAAATATGGTTTAAGACAGGAATATCTTGAAGGAATCATGGCTCGGCCTTGAATCTTCTAGAAAGTTTAGGTTTGGGAAGTAGACACGATCACAAAAACAGATAATTTGAATAATGCACGTTACCTTTTCAAAGTAACTAAACCAAGGAAGACCCAGTATAATGAATGATATAGACATGAAAGTTATAGCTAATTCGAAAGATACGGTCGACAATTTGATTTAAGAAACTTAAATACATCCTTCAGAATGTAATCAAGAGACATCTAATCGCCTTTCTTAATTTCTAGAAAAATAGTCTTTACTATCATCTGAAAATAATCCTTCCTTTCTATCCTCGTTCATTTTGCTTTTCTCAATCTTGTGATTCATCATTAACTAATATCTATAAAAGTTTCAAATTCCACAAACTTTATTAGATTAGATCTTAGAATTTCTGAATCAAAATTTTATTACATGTCCAAAATCCTTATCATCCAATTCGAGTTTGTTTATCTTAACATCAACTATACCTCGATTATTTTCTTCGATTTCAATGTTACTGTCATGGTCAAGATTTTAATTTAAATCACAACCTCAATATACCATGATCTTACCTTACGACCTTCAATTATATGATCCCATAATCAATTATATTATAATCTTCTTTACCATGAGCTTCATTTCATTCCATATTTCTTTATCCGTATGTATAATGTTTCCGAAATTTGAACTAATATTTTTTTTTCATCCTCCGAATTTATTATCCCAATGTAAAAATTTTACTACTCAAATCCTCAATATTTTAATTGAATTCCAGTCGTATCATAATCTCCTCAAATTTTGAGTAAATAACTAAATACAAAATTTACTATCCAATCCTTTTAATTGAAATCCAATCAATGCATTTTTATAAAACTTAAAAATCTGCATCCCAAATTTAACTTTAACACTCATCAATCATCTAACTCAAATTCAATTGATGCTTATTCCAATCTAACTCCTCATCCCAAGAATTTAATTTGACACTATTCCATTTACGATTTTATTCCCTGCTTTTCTTTTTCCTCAAATACTCAACGATGCGATGCTTCCAGTATCTTCAATGCAACATTCATACTATATAAAATTTCTATCTTGCAATCAAATAGATAAAATGATAATCCCTCAAATTTCTCAAATTTTTAATAATCAACTCAATCATATCAAGACCTCCTTAAATTAATAAATTCTCAAATTTTTGGCTCTGTGAATTTCTTAATTCTCCCTTTAAGTAAATGTTTGTCCTCGAATTTCAATCATACCTTAATTTCCATAAAATTAATGATCCATCAACTTCGTTATAACAACCCCTAAATTCTTTATTTAATTTAATGTTCATCCACAAATTTAATCCTCTTGTCTCTTTTGTCGGTCATAACCTTGTCATAGATCTTTGCTATGGTCAAAACCCAAATGATCATGGTTTAAGAAAATTCTACCTACATCCATGCAATTTAAGAAAATATATAGGTCATGTGTCTTTTGTCATGGTATTTCAGTCTCTATTAAGGGGGTACTACTAGTTATATTCTAACAAGAAAATCATGCATGTGAACCACAGTACTAGAAAATCAATCAATCAATCGAAAGGCGAAAGAAAAGGAACATTAGGAAGGAAGAAGGATCATGTTAACATATTACTTGTAGTGTCTACTATCTCTAACAAACACTTAACTCTAGCACATTCACTACTAATTCCTATTTATGTACACTGGTACCCATATCAACTACTCATATATTAATATTCATATCTCTCATCTTCCAAAAAATTAATCCTCAAAATAATCGTCAAGGTTTAACTTCCCGATCAACTTAAAATAAAATGCATATACCTCCTCAAAATTAGATACTTCCCATCGAAATAAAATTTAATCACTTCTAAAATCTTTGTAGCCTTAACTATGTTTAGTGAATCAAATTTAAATCCTCAATATTTTTTTTTTTAACAACATAAAATCTCAACTCCTTAAAATTCTGAAAATTTAAAATTCATTTCCACCTTTTTATTTATAATTCCTCAATGTACATATTAGTGCTCACGGTCTCTGATACTCAAGGTGCACTCAATGCATCTAGTGTCTATAATTGTGTACTAAATTGTACTGCCCGAATCACTTGTACTATTACCTCCAATGATCAAAGTTGCCATCAACTGTGTTTTCTTTCATAATTTCAATTTATGTCAATTGGTATATCCTCTAATTATCAGCACACAGAGTGCTTACTGTTATTAACGTCATCCTTGACTAATCCTCGATATAGAATCATTAGCACTCTTGGTATTATGTCACTAGCTGCATTAATGGATTATCTCATCAAGTTCATTAGACTCATGATCACCTGTATCCTTTATAACACTCATGTTTCTTTACTCTCATGGGTATGTGTATGGTTCCTCATCTCGATGGTTGTATATGTATTTCCTTCAATCCTTTAAAGCCTATTAAACTAATCCGTGATACGCTTCACAACTTCCATTACTAATCCTGATATTTCTCTACTTATGACATCTCATTAACCCTTTATATATATACATTTATTTACCTTTAACATTTCCGATATCAATCATCCAATTGGACATCATGCTCCATAAATCCTTAACACAATTCCCGGATACTTAATCGTTTACATAGATCACTCAATTACATAATCATGATTATCCAGGACGGGTAATTGGCTCTGATACTAACTCTGAGAACTATCACTGATACTCTATACTCTCCTTAACTCTCAGTCTCTAATGACACTACTCCCAGAATCATTGGTACAAGGTACTATACTGAGGGCTAACTCTAGATTAAAGCCTACTGCTCACATGTCCAACTAAGAAACACTTACAACTCACTAGCAACACAGTCAATACTAATACAAGACACAACAAAATTACAAGCCACTAATTATCATACTTAACAAGAAATCCTCAAGGAATAGGAGCTCAAAGGCTGAATTGAGGACAGAAGGTATCTTTACTGCTAGTAAAGAAAGAAGCGGTGGAACAAAGTCCTGGAATAACAGAAATAGATAAGTCTTGAGATGATATTTTAAGAACCAATTTAGGATACAACCTGATAATCATACACGTCTGTCTGAAATCATGACACTCAGAATCCTCGCCACGCCAGTAAGCATAGATGCGATAAACGATAGGTTTCGTAACTAAGGTATGCACTCTATAATCATGTCGTCTAGAATCTTCGCCACGCCAACCGGTATGGCTGCGAAAGACTCTAAGCTTCATAACTATAGTATGTACATCCAAGTCAGGTTCCTACGTTCTCGTCACCACAGCTAATATGGCTGCGATAAATTCTAGGTTCCATAACCAAAGTAGACGTTTTACCTTCCTCACTGTCCTCATCAATATATGTCATCAGATGATACCATAAATCCTAGTCCGTAAAAATTCATCTCAATTTGAAATCAACTCAACAACGATACCAGGAATTAAAGTTAACAACTGGTCAACAAGAATCAAACTCAACAATGATACCAAGATTTTAAAAAACTGCTCAACAAGAATCAAGTTCAGTGACAACAAGCGAGAGCGGACGAAATCAAGGAAAAAAGATTTAAATTGGAATAAGATTCTCAAGGGGTCGTCCCAGGAATCTCTCAAGAATTTGTGATTGAGTATCCTCTCTCATCCTAGTATCCTATGTCATATATTCTGTAGCAGGTACGCAGTAGTACAACTATGATGTCGCACTACCACGACATCGCACAACTAGCGAAGTCTGACCTGCATGGGCCACCACTAAAAACGTGTCACGACCCGCACCCGGTTTAGGGCACGAGTGCGTGGGTACGTCCAGCCTACGCCGCAGCATCGGCGGTAGAACGCTGTCTAGGTCAAGTACTATCTAAATAATCTCACACTAGTATCCAACTCCATAAGGAGACACGGATAACACTATAAAGATGAACAACATACTCAATCACAACTGCAGCACGATAGGGATTTGAAGAAATAAAAGAATACAACACAAGCCCAATGACAACATAATCATACCTGCAATCAGTAACATCCAATCTCCCAAGTGTCGGAACCAGTCTACTAAGGTCACAGTCTGGAAAAATATTTTCCAGTCAGGAAGGAGCAAAGTACATCTCAAATTAGCAGTTCTATATAAATGACATAAACTATGTAGCAGTTCTAGATGGAAACATACCAGATGCATGTATAGGTACGAGAAATGTACAATGAGAGAAATACTGGAAATACTGTAAGTAATTGCAGGAAAGAAAAACAATATGTCCATGAGCAAGAAACTTATGACTAAGTGTGTGAGTACTAGCTTTAACATGTGATCGGCTTGGGACTAGTAAACTCATTACATGGGTTAGTAGGGCTAACCGATGTAACAGTGAGGAGGCATGTAAACTCATTACAGGGGTTAGTAGGGCTAACCGATGTAACAGTGAGGAGACATGTAAATGGTCAGGCCGCACCTGACGTGAGATGTGGGGTGAGCTATGGTGCATATAAAGTTGGGTATGATCACATATCTATACTAAAGTACTCCCCAAACCCCCCGACTGGTATAGTAGATCCAATCATGGTACGCTATGGCACAGGATTCCCTAGGAAGGTAGCAAATCTCCCCGGGAATCAGTGTCTGTACATGCACAAGATAACAAGGAAACAAGTCTCGTACAAGCTACACCATGAATAAGGAATAACATCTCATGACGAGATCCGTGTATACCAATCCGTGTAACCAGCGTGTCAAGAGCAATGGATATTTACACTAGATACAGTGAACATAGGAAATATCATAAATTAGAAACTAATCAGAGAATGTACTCGCCTTGGGTCCTTAGCTGGTAATTATCGATGTCCTGTTCCAGAGTATCCCCTGGGTAAACCAACAGTCCTATAAACATATCACAAGCAAAACCACATTTGCATCAGATGCTACACTAACACATCACAAATACATGAACTCAGGGGCTCTGCCAGACGTGGCTCTGGTCAACTAGGGTCATCTAGTAGGGCTACGTATATAATACACATTACACTTATTATACTTACAATATTTATACATGCACCAATTTAATGTATTTACAATATATATATATATGCCCTTTAAATACATATCTGATTTATACTAGTTGAACCATACGTATACTCATATATATGCAAAAACACTGTTTAAATGTACATATATTTTGTTAACATCATTTTAGAATATACTAATATTAATTTACCAATTCAAATTTATACTATATATATATGTACAGATGCCAATTAATTCATATATAAAAATACGTTTTATTACACTTATACTACATGAAATTATACCGATTAAATATATGTATCATTATACCAAAATATACATATATACATATATATATATACCAAAATAATTATATACATATACTAAAAATATATATACATATATACCAAATCAATTACATACACTGGAATGCGTATTTACGTATATAAATCGTTTCGAAATTATTTTGAACAATAATTTCAAATAAAAGTTTATTTATAAAAAACTAGAATTTATGTAAAAGCCATCATATTTATATATCTCTAGTTATTTCAGTTACCAGTCCAAATAACCAATTTATCTTATTTTTTTATTATTAAAACTATATTTTTAATTAATTATAAAAACCCCAAAATTATTATATGTTTGCATAATCAAAAACCCTTTTAAATATTACATAACTAAATTTACACATACTAAATAGCTAATTTCATACATTAAAACAATAAAACTAATTATGTTGTATTTACTAAACTAATTACATGAATTTACTTCATTAATTACAAATTGACTAAACTAATTATAAGAAAATACTAAACTAAATAATTAATATTTTCTAACTGGTTAATAATAAATTCCTGATTAATAACAATTACTGTTTATTAATAATTAACTAATTTAATCATTAACTAAACTAATTTAATTTAACTAAATGATTAATTAATTAGTTAATAAAATTTAACTACTGATTATATATTTAACTGATTATATAATTTTAATTAAAAAAAAATAATTAACCAATATAAATAACTAATTGATTAATTAATTACTAATTATATAATTAACTACTAATTATATAATTAATTAATAAACTTAAACTAATATATTAACTATTAATTACTGATTACTCTCAAATCACATAACTGAAAAAAAAGAAAGGAAAAGGGAAAGGGAGAAGAGGCTCACGAGGTTCGGCGCCGGTGGAGGAGAAGCTCGCCGGGGTCGGCGCGGTGGGGTGCAGCTCGAGGCGGCGGGTCTGTTCCAGCGGCGGCGCTCGGCTTCCGCGGCGGTGCTCGACTCAGCGGCCACGACGGCGGCAGGTATTCGGCTCGAGGAGGCGACCGGCGGAGGTCGAACCCGAGGCGGCAGGTGCTCGATCTCGGCGGAGGGGATCCGCGGCGGCGTCACTCGGCTCGAGGCGGTGCTCTGCCCGAGGGGCGGGCGCTCTGCCCGAGGAAGTGGGCGCTCCGAGGCGACGGCGGTGACTGGTTCCAGCGGCGGTGGCGTCTGGTCGGCCACGGCGAGCTCGACGACAGGCGCTCGACTCGGCGGCGGCCTGCTCGGCTCGGCGGCAGCCTGCTGGACTCGGCGGCTAGATCTAGGGTTAGGGTTTTGCGGGTGTCAGGGGCTCGTGTCCGGGATGGACACGAGGGTTTGTTGTGGGGGACGTGTCCGGGTGTGTCGGGCACGGGGTTGGGTGTACTGGTGGAGGTGGATGTGTCCGGGTGTGTCGGACACGGGAATCAGGTTGTAAAATATAAATCTGGACACAGGAAATGAATGGATACTGTGGGACACCCGGGGTCGGACCCGAGGCCATCACGGCTGACACGGTGATGCTGGACACACAGACACGAGCATACAAAAATGGTGGTGATGGCTTGTTGGCTTGGGAATTGTGGAGGCTAGCTAATAATTAGGAGATTAGGGTTTCTTGGGAATGGTGAGAAGGAGAACTTAAATAGGGAGAGACGGTGTGGGTTAAAGGGTTGCGGGTTGGCCCAATAATGAATGGCCCAGAATTAAATTAAATAAAAAAGGTTTCTCATGTGGGAAAAATGAGGGTGTAGGCCAGTTAATTGGGAAATGGCAACTTGTAAAAATAAGAATAAAGATTATAATTTCAGAAAATGTTTTTAAGAAAGCTAGCTAATTTCCATTTATCTACTAATTAATACATTTTGCAAAAATCTTAGAAAGTATGACATTTATTTATTTACTATCCCAATAACTAAAAATTTATTTTATTTTATCAACTAGTCTTTTAAATAAATATTTAGTTAAAACAATAATTTTTATGATTCAAGCCAATAAATATTTGAAACTAGATATATATATATATTATTATTTATTTATTTATTTTGTAATACATCGTCATTTAGGAAAAATGATTTTTATAAAGATTTTTAAATTACCTTCTACGATCAAACATCGTTCAAAATCAAATAAAAATTTTCAAGGAGAAATATTTTATAAAACTTGATATTTTAAAATAATTTAAAATCTAATTATTTTGGAAATTGGAAATCGGAGGTTACATATATATATATATATATATATATATATATATATATATATATATATATATATACAAATATATATTGGTATAGATGAGAGAGGGTATGCATATAGCATATATATATAGTTGATATATATTGGTGTATATATGTATGTGAGTTGTTGTGTGTGTATGCAATTGAGGGGGGGGGGGGGATGAGACTCGACAGGGAGCAGCATTTCAGAAGCAACAGCAACAGCGGCTTATAGAAGCAGCTGCAATAGCCGCAGCAGCTTGCAATAGCAGCAGCAGCAGCAGCGGCTTATAGAAGCAGTTGCAATAGCCGCAGCAGCTTGCAACAGCAGCAGCAGCAGCAACAGCAACAGCGGCTTATAGAAGTAGCTACAGTAGCCATAGCAGCTTGTAATAACAGCAGCCGCAGCTTCCAGCAGCAGTAGCAATAGCCGCTTTTAGCAGCAATAGCCGCAGCTTGCAGAAGCAGTTGCAGTAGCAGCAGCATTCCGAGAAGCAGTAATAGTGAGGGAAGATCAGTTAGTTTGTGTTTGGATATAGCTAGATATTTAGTAAGTTAAATATTGTTAGCTAATAGTTATTGTTAGTTAATTAGCTAGTAGTTAGTTAGTATCTACCTCTTATGGGTATCTCTAAGTTTTATATATATATATATATATATATATATATATATATATATATATATATATATATATATATATATATATATATTAGTTGTATTGATAGCATGAGAGTTAGTACTTAATTCATATGGGTAAATACTACTACTAGTATTTACCCATATGAATTAAGTACTAACTCTCATGCTATCAATACAACTAATATATATATATATATATATATATATATATATATATATATATATATATATATATATATATATATTAGTTGTATTGATAGCATGAGAGTTAGTACTTAATTCATATGGGTAAATACTAGTAGTTGATATTAGAGTATACTAGATATTATATTGGGATGTTAGTTATATACTAGATATCATATTTACATTGAGATACCAAGGTAAATGTCAAGTTATTGAGGATATACAAGGTATTTGGGTTTGGGTACCAAGATGAGTGTTTAGTGGTGTGATACCGAGTTGGTTCAAAGCCAAGGTATCCACATAGTATTTAGTAGTTAGGATTAGTATACATATTATTGATTGCAAATGCATATATGATATTCTATATCTCTTGTTTGCGTATACTGAGATACGGTATCTTAGTATCCTAGATTTAGCTTTTATGACCTAGTTTCATAGTTTATGTATCCAACATCTTTGAGATAGACTCATGCAACTTAGAAATAGGTAGTTTGACCAAGTTTCACCGATTTGACTTAGAGTTGACCTAGTTTGACTGTTTTAACTTAAAAATGGCTCTTTGACCTAGATGTTGACTAGTTTAACTTATTTTTACTCTAAAATATTATATTGATATTATATTCCATATCTAGGTCTTCGAGGCACCGTATCAGACAGCTGTGAGACTATTTATCGAACTTCAGACGAGTACATTCAATGATAGTTTCTTATTTATGATATTCTCTATGCTCATTGTATCTAGTATAGATATCCATGATTTTTTGACACGATGGTTACATGGATTGGTATATCCGGATCTCATCATGAGATATTATTCCTTGGTATATGGTGTATCTTGTGCAAGCCTTGTTTCATTATTTATCTTGTACATGTACATACACTAATTCTCGGGGAGAGTCGCTATCTTTCTAGAGAATCCTGTGACATAGCGTACCATGGTTGGATCCCCTATATCAGTCGGGGGTGAGGAGTATTTTAGTGTAGATATGTGATCATACCCTTCTTGGGCATGTCTTGTTTCCTATGAGTGTTGATCATTCCTGTATTTATTCTAGTATTTTCTTATTGTATATCTCTTATATCTATTGTTGTATCTTTTATATTCACATCTATTTACTGTTACATAGTTTATATTATTGATTAGAACTGTTGTTAGAGATGTACTCTGCTCCTTTCCTGACTGGATATATTTTTCCCAAATGACACTGAGGAGTGGTACCCTACACATTACGGACCTCAGGATGTTGTGGGCTTACAGTCAGAGACCCTGGCTCAGGAGTGACTCATCACTACTGAGATAGATAACTCGGGACTTGAAGCCTCTTAGTATTCTTTTGTAGAAGGCGTTCTTCCTGACTTGTCCCCTTATATCGGGTGCGGGTCGTGACACATTTTTAGTGGTGGCCCATACAGGTCTTCGTGGTCGCAACTACTGCGATTCGTAGTGGTGCTCTGAATTGAGTGCTATTATGAGCCTATTTCAGAATATAGGATATAGACTATAGGCTGAGAATACTCAATCACATCTAGAAAAAATTCTTTTGATTCATTCAACTATTCTTCCTTGATATTGATATTTAATCTTTACCTGTCGTTTTCTTGAGTGTCTTACATCATGTGCCATATTGATTCTTTCTTTCATTTTGTCTCAGGATGCTGCCTAAGACTAGATCGCAGCATGGGATAGCAGCTTATGAGAGGCCTGCGATGTCCCGAGAGCCTGTACCAGTCACTTCTCCAGTGATTGGAGTATCAGCTGCTTTCGAAGGTCCGCCACCTACTCAGAGGACTGTGCCAGCTGTATCTGAGGGACTTTCACCTCCATATTTTATGCCAACAGATGTGACACAGATGTTCTCACTGTTTCGTGAGATATTGGAGGTACAAAGGGCTCAGTCTGAGGCACATCAGAGGTAGACCGACGTCTTACGGTAGGGCATCGAGAGTGCTCATCATCTTGCTCGTGCCGTAGTAGAGAGGAGTTTCGATCCAGCAGCAGGTTGCTCCTCAGGTTGCTCAGCTTCGGCCAGGCAACATTCAGGACCTCAAGAAGCTAGAGCCTAAGGTCTTCAAAGGGACAGAGGGCATCATCTATGCTGATGATTGGCTCGAGGATATTGAGCGTCTTATGAGGGTGTTCCGTCTTTTCGAGGATCTGAAGGTTGAGGCGGTGGGACTTCAACTGTTCGACGTCGCCCGTACTTGGTTCAGGAATGAGCCAATTGTTGTTGATGTAGGACAGTCTTGGGAGGTATTCAAGGACCTCTTCAAGAAGAAGTTCTTCGCTCGGAAAGACAGGCTAGACTTGGGGAGGCAGTTTGAGAGATTTAGGGGAGCATGTCTGTAGAGAACTGTACTGCAGAGTTCGGCAGGCTGGGTCGATTTGCAGAGTATTTGGTGAGAGAGCCGGAGGTTTGGGCTATTCATTTTTGTGAGGGTCTAAACTGGGAAGTAAAGATCCTTATTCCGTCTTTTTATGAGACATACTCGGAGATACTTTCGGAGGCACGCAAGGTTGAGCGGGAGTTGGGTTTGAAGCCCAAGAGAGATCGTGATTCTTTTATGGGGGCCAACAGCAATGCAGTATCTGCCAAACATTCTTATTTCTAGTCCAGGCCTTTTCAGCAGTCGTAGCAGCACCAGACTCTAGCTAGGGCGCTGTTTCACCAGGAACCACAGCAGCAGAGACAGTCACAGCAAGCTTCCTGCCACTTCTGTAAGAAGTCCGGCCACATCTGGGAAGTTTACAGGAAGAGGTTAAGAGTTTGTTTGTATTATGGTACCGAGGGACATCAGATGAGAGAGTGCCCTCGTCGTATAGTTCAGGGAGCAGCTTCAGCTCCGAGGATACATGCGAGACCACCTGCAGTACAGCCGAGGGGACCGCTGCTTCCGACCCAGCAGCAGCATTATGTCCAGCATCAACATCAGCATCAGCATCAGCATCAGCATCAGGGAGGTGCACGACAGGGACGAGCATTCGCTATGACCATCAAGAAGGATGAGCCCACCGGAGATGTCATCGCAGGTTCTGTTCTTCTTGATTCCATTCCAACTTTAGCTTTGTTTGATAGTGGTACTTTTCATAGTTTTGTATCTGTTTCTTTTGCTTTGAAGCATGGTTTGGTAGCCGAGTCTTTGCTTTAGGACTTGCAAGATCATGACCGGGGGAGGCATTATCTTGGTTAATGATATTTGCAAGGATCGGAGAGTTACTCTGGGAGGCCGAGAGCTTAGTGCATGTCTACTTGTAATGCCACTTCTGAGCTACGATATTGTACTCGGGATGGATTGGTTGAGTAGGCACCATGCTAGTATAGATTGTAGAGGAGGTAGAGTTTTGTTTGGTCCGCCAAGAGAGCCAGAGTTTAAGTTTGCTAGAGGAGCTGCAGAGTAGGGAGAAGGCATTATTTGTGGAGCTATGGTGAAAGATAAGGAGTTACCACATCCATTGATAGCAGAGTTCTTGGATGTGTTTTCGAAGGAATTGCCAGGATTGTCGCCAGATCAAGATGTTAAAATCTCTATAGACTTGGTGCTAGGTACAGAACCAATTTTGTAGCATGTCTATAGAGTAAACAACAGCAAACTGAAGAAGGAGGTGGACGAATTACAAATAATAGGTTTATTAGATCAAGTTCTTCACCGTGGGGAGACCCGGTATTGTTTGTACCAAAAAGGATGTATTAGTGCATATGTGCATTGATTACAGGGCATTAAGTAATCTCGCTATCAAGAATAAGTACCCTTTGCCATGGATTGATGACTTGTTCGATCAGTTGAGTGGTGCCAAGGTATTTTTTAAGATAGACTTGAGATCAGGCTACCACCAGGTAAAAATAAAGTCGGAGGACATACCGAAGACTGCTTTTAGAACTCGGTATATTTAGTATGAGTTTATGAGGATGTCGTTTGGGTTGACTAATGCCCTGACAGTATTTAAAAACTTGATGAACAAGATATTCCATCAGTACCTTGACAAGTTTGTGGTGGTGTTCATCGACGACATACTCATTTACTCGAAGACACCGGAAGAGCACAAGGAGCATTTGCGGATTGTGTTGGAGGTGCTGAGGAAGGAGAAGCTGTATAAAAAGCTGTCCAAGTATGAGTTCTTACTGGACAAGGTAGAGTTCTTGGGGCATGTTGTGATTGGTGATGGTATTTCAGTGGATCCGAAGAAGATCGTAACAGTAGAGTCTTGGAAGACCCCGAGTTCAGTAGCAGAGATCAGGAGTTTCTTGGGATTGGCAGGCTACTACAGGAAGTTTGTGCAAGATTTTTCGAGGATTGCCGAGCCGATGACCAGACTCACTAGAAAGGATATAGAGTTTGTTTAGATGGAGGATTGCCAGGTTGCTTTTGAGAAATTGAAGAAGAGGTTGACATCTGCTCCATTTTTGACGTTGCCATCAGGATCAGGTGGTTTCACTATTTATAGTGATGCATCGGGGAAATGTTTGGGTTGTGTTCTTCAGCAGAATGGGAAACTGATTGCCTATGCATCCAAGCATTTGCGTCCTCATGAGAAAAACTATCCTACCCATGATTTAGAGTTGGCAGCAGTCATCTTTGCCCTGAAGTTGTGGAAATACTATTTGTACGGAGAGCATGTGAAGATCTTCACAGACCACAAAAGCTTGAAGTACATTTTCACACAGAAGGAGTTGAACATGAGGTAGCGTCGGTGGGTGGACCTGATGATAGATTTTGACATATATATACAGTATCATCCTGGGAAAGCCAATGTAGTTGCTGATGCCTTGAGCAAGTATCCGGTAGCTATATTTTTGATGCAGGATCTATATTTGTTGGAGGACTTGGAGGGCGTAGGCATTGAGGTGATAGTTTCTAGTTTTGCTATGCATATGTGGGGATTGCAGATGCACTCAGATTTGATGGACTGGATCAAGGCAGCACAGTA
This sequence comes from Iris macrosiphon, assembly GCA_036927795.1. NCBI lineage: Eukaryota > Viridiplantae > Streptophyta > Magnoliopsida > Asparagales > Iridaceae > Iris > Iris macrosiphon. Next base: position 121,973,840 of record JAYESA010000004.1, read on the forward strand.
TGAGGATGTATCTCTAAGGAGCATCAGAGCTCAGGTGAGAGCAGGATTGGAGGATAATTTTACCATTGCTGTGGATGGTTCTTTGTGGCATGGAGTTAGATTGTGTGTGCCTAGTGGGGAGCTGCGTGAGGAGGTATTGCAGGAAGCGCATTGCTCTCAGTATTCCATACATCCAGGTGCTAACAACATGTATCGGGATATACGAGAGAGTATGTGGTGGTATGGCATGAAGAGGGAAGTGGCACAGTTTGTATCCAGATGCTTAGTGTGCCAGCAGGTGAAAGCTGAGAGGCAGAGGCCAGGAGGTTTACTTCAGCCATTACCCATTCCAGAGTGAAAGTGGGAGCACATTACTATGGATTTTGTGTCCGGACTTCCACGATCTCCAGGAAGGAAAGATGTGAATTGGGTCATTGTTAACAGGTTGACCAAGTTGGCCCATTTTTGCCTTTCAATATGGGTTTGTCTATGGAGAAGCTGGCAGAGATGTATGTGAGGTAGATCATCAGGATACATGGAGTTTCCGTCAACATAGTCTTGGATTGGGATAGTCGTTTCACTTCTCATTTTTGGAGGAGTTTATAGGCGAGTTTGGGAACTCAGCTCAAGTTCAGTACTGCATATCATCCCCGGACAGATGGTCAGTTAGAGAGGAATATTCAGACTCTTGAGGATATGTTGCGCACTTGTGTACTAGATTTTGGGGGTTCTTGGGAGGACCATCTCCATTTGGTAGAGTTTGCTTACAACAACAGCTACCAGGCTAGTATAGAGATGTCACCATTTGAGGCTCTGTACGGTCGGAGATGTCATACTCCTTTGTCATGGGACGATATTGGAGAGAGAGTTTTGCTTAGGCCAGAGATGGTTATGGATACAACGGAGAAGGTTCAGCTGATCAGAGACAGACTTCAAGTGGCGCAGGACAGACAGCGACATTGGGCCGATAGCCACCGGAGACCTTTGGAGTTTGAGGTATAGTTTTAGATTTTTATTTTGTGCTTGTTATTGGTTGTTTATTATATATTAAGTTCTTAAGGTTGTGTTTTGTTCTAGGTGGGTGGTTTGGTGTTTCTGAGGATTTCTCCGACACGAGGTACGATTTATTTTGGTGGAGGCGGGAAGCTTAGTCCGCGATTCATTGGACCTTTTATTATTCTAGAGAGGGTCAGTGCAGTTGCTAATAGACTAGACTTGCCACCTGCATTGGAGGGAGTGCACAACGCGTTTCACGTGTCGCAGTTGAGACGGTACATGGCAGATCCTAGTCATATGTTGGATCACTCAGAGATAGAGATGGGCCCTACTCTTAGCTATCCAGAGCAGCCAGTTGAGATTCTAGATTGGAGAGAGAAGGTGCTGAGGAACCAGACTATTCCTTTGGTATGCGTCGCACAAAGGCATCACTCTCCTGGGGAGTCTACCTGGGAGAGAGAGGATAAAATGCGGGAGCGTTACCCATATTTGTTTGTGCCTTGAGGTATGTTCTTTCCTAGTTATGTTCTGTTCTTTTATTATTTTCTGTTATTTTTTGGGGGTAGTTTTCGTCTTTGAATTTCGAGGACGAAATTATTTTAAGGAGGGTAGACTTGTCACTACCATATTTTCTAGGAAAGGGTATTTTAGTCATTTCATAATTAATTAAATATTGTGTATAATAAATAATTATTTATTATTTTATTTTATTATTGTTAGATATTATTTTATTATTTTGGACTTGTGTTAGTGGACCTAACTAGTTTAGTTTAGACTCATGGACCAACATGTATTAATTGTTAGAATTGAGCCCAACTAGAAGCCCATTGATTAGGAGGATAATTAATTTAATTAAACCATTAGACTATAACCTTTCCTCCTTAATTATTTTTTTATGAGAAGCCCCAAGGGATATAATGAAAATTATATAGTAGCTTGAGGAAGGGGCAAGGGGGCCGACCTACTTATAGAGGGAGGGAAAGTTTTTCTCTTCTTTTTTTTATTTCAAATATAGATCTAGAATTTTCCTCAACTAAACTCCTTTATTTCCACATTATTTGCCTACCAAATTTTATCCTAATTCCTTCCTAAATCACCATTGTAGGCTAGTAAAGCAAGAATCTAGAAGGAGGAAGAAAAGATCTACAAAGATGAGCAAGGATCTAGAAGTTGGAGGCCAATTTCATCACATTTGGATGTTGCATTGGTAATCCATCTCCCAATAGGTACAATTTAGTTTTTTTTCCCTTTATTTAGGTTATAAATCAGAGAATTAATCATGAGAAATTAACCCATATGCATAGGCTACCCATAGGATTTGGAATTGAGTTCATAGGAGGCGTATTGAGAAAGTTATGGTGCTTTTTGTATCAATTTTGGGAGAATTTTGAGATTGAAACTTGTTGTGTTTGTCAATTGGTCATATAGATCAAATTGGAATGTGTTTATGTTTTTGCGGCTAGTGTCATGTCCATAATTGGGTACGTGTAGGTCGTATCCCAACAAATTGGTAATACTTGTTGATTTGGAGGCTTTCCCTCCGACACAGGCTTTGTGTATGTCATATTTTGACACGTAGATGTATGTTTGACTCTTCGTATTATTTATATATAGTAATTTAGACTTGCTCGTGTCCTTCGGGGTACGTTTGGTTGTGTGGTGGACTCGTGTCGCAAGCGTATCATAGATCTAGCGTGATACGGGTGCGATGCACTCCACGTGTTTGTTGTATTTTATTTCTAGATCCAATTTCTATTTATTCTTAGCTATTATAGTAGATGTAATCATATCATTTATATATATATATATATATATATATATATATATATATATATATATATATATATATATACACATGTATTTATATGTGCTAGTGTATCATATATCTATATACCTATGTGTTATATATATATATATATATATATATATATATATATATATATATATATATATATATATATATATATATGTGTAGTTATACCTCTATATATGTAATAGCTATTTGAATAAGCTATGTTATATATATATATATATATATATATATATATATATATATATATATATATATATATATATATATATATATATATATATATATATATATATATACGTGTATGTGATGCTATATATATATATATATATATATATATATATATATATGTGTGTGTGTGTGTGTGTGTATGTATGGTATACTATATCTATAAGTATATAGGTGCATATATATATATGTATGTGTATGATTATATATATATATATATATATATATTGGTATAGATGAGAGAGGGTATGCATGCATATATATAGTTGATATATATATATATATATATATTTTTGTATATATGTATGTGAGTTGGTGTGTGTGTGTGTGTGTGCAATAGAGGGGGGATGAGACTCGACAGGGAGCAGCATTTCAGAAGCAGCAGCAACAGCGGCTTATAGAAGAAGCTACAGTAGCCGCAGCAGCTTGCAACAGCAGCAGCATCTTATAGAAGCAGCTGCAGTAGCCGCAGCAGCTTACAACAGCAGCAGTCGCAGCTTCCAGCAGCAGCAGCAGCAGTAGCCGCAGCTTGCAGAAGCAGTTGCAGTAGCAGCAACATTCCGAGAAGCAGTAACAGTGATGGAAGATCTGTTGGTTAGTGTTAGGATATAGCTAGATATTTAGTAAGTTAAATATATTTAGCTAATAGTTATTGTTAGTTAATTAGCTAGTAGTTAGTTAGTATCTACCTCTTATGGATATCTCTAAGTTATATATATATATATATATATATATATATATATATATATATATGTATGTATGTGTGTGTGTGTATATATATATGTCTATGTATTAGTTGTATTGATAGCATGAGAGTTAGTACTTAATTCATATGGGTAAATACTTGTAGTTGATATTAGAGCATACTAGATATTATATTGGGATGTTAGTTATATACTAGGTATCACATTTACCTTGAGATACCAAGGTAAATACCAAGGTATTGAGGATATACAAGGTATTTGGATTTGGGTACCAAGATGAGTGTTTAGTGGTGCGATACCGAGTTGGTTCAAAGCCAAAGTATCCACATAGCATTTGGTAGTTAGGATTAATATACATATTATTGAATGAAAATGCATATATGATATTCTATATCTCTTGTTTGCGTATCCTGAGATACGGTATCTTAGTATCCTAGATTTAGCTTGTATGACCTAGTTTCATAGTTTATGAACCCAACATCTTTGAGATAGACTCATGCAACCTAGAAATAGGTAGTTTGACAAGTTTGCCCGTTTTGACTTAGAGTTGACCTAGTTTGACTATTTTGACTTAGAAATGGCTCTTTGACCTAGATGTTGATTAGTTTAACTTATTTTTATTCTGAAACCTTGTATTGATGTTATATTCCATATCTAGGTCTTCGAGGCACCGTATCAGACATCTGTGAGACTATTCACCAGACTTTAGGCGAGTACATTCTCTGATAGTTTCTTATTTATGATATCCTCTATGTTCATTGTATCTAGTATAGATATCCATGATTTCTTGACACGATGGTTACACGGATTGGTATATCCGGATCTCGTCATGAGATGTTATTCCTTGGTATATGGTGTATCTTGTTCAAGCCTTATTTTATTGTTTATCTTGTACATGTACAGACAATGATTCTCGGGGAGAGTCGTTATCTTCCTAGAGAATCCTGCGCCATAGCGTACCATGGTTGGATCCCCTATACCAGTCGAGGGTGGGGAGTATTTTAGTATAGATATGTAATCATACCCTTCTTGTGCATGTCTTGTTTTCTGTGAGTGTTGGTCATAGACCGCACGTATGACTAGCCAGGCCCTTATTCCTATGTAAGTTTCTTGTGCAAGTTCCTAAGTTGATCATATATTAAAGCTAGTACTCACACACTTAGTCATTAGTATTCTTGTTCATTGTCATATTGATCATTCCTGTATTTATTTCAGTACTTCCTTATTGTATATCTCTTGTATCTATTGTTGCATCTTGTATATTCACATCTATTTACTGTTACATAGTTTATATCATTGATTAGAACTGTTGTTAGAGATGTACTATGCTCCTTTCCTGACCAGATATATTTTTTCCAGATGACACTGAGGAGTGGTACCCTACACATTATGAACCTCTGGATGTTGTGGGCTTAAAGTCAGAGACCCTGGCTCAGGAGGGACTCATCCCGACTAAGATAGATAACCGGGGACTTGTAGCTTCTTAGTATTCTTTTGTAATGGATTTATCTCTAGCTGTTTGCTTAGTATTTTTTCAGACTCATTGATGTTATTATTTGACTCATGAGTGTATTATGACTATTCTATTCTTTATCATATTCATGCTCATTTCCATCTTAGATCTGTGATTGAGTATATTGATATTGTTGGTGGCTCATTATACTGTTAGATAGATTACGCAAATAGCGTTCTACCGCCGATTCTGTGGCATAGGCTGGGCGTTGTTCCTGACTTGTACTCTTACATCGGGTTCGGGTCGTGACATGTAGAATGGATACTTGGTTCGGTTTATTTGACTGATCCCATGACTAAATCATTTTTTCTCTCCTCTTAGTATATATGTGAGTATTTTCTCTCTTCTCACTTATTTTCTCATTCCACTCTTCTTGCTTCCTTCTTCCTCCTCTTCTTCAAGCATCCTCTAGCCAAACCCTAGCCCTAGGGAGAAGTTGTTGTAACTTGGACAGAGAGATAGAGACTAGGAGCCACCCAAGGTAAGTACATCTTGCTCAATGGTGAAGGCTTGATTTTTGGATTTATATATATATGTTATTTTAAAAAAAATATTTGATGAAAAATGTTCTCATTGAGTTGCTGATCATATTTAGTTCTTGAAGTTTTGGATTTTGATGAGTAAATTTGAGTAGATCTGAATTTAAAGTTTAAGGTTTTTATGGGTTCCATGTGTTTTTCGTAATTTTTGATCTACTAAAACTTGGTATTTTAGAAAAAAAATAGTTTTTTTGGCTGATAGAGCACTTTATTTCGAGTATTTTGGCATTTGATTCACTTGATTCAGAGTTAAAATAAAGTTTTTATGAAGAAAATAATTTTTAAATTTTTTTTGAGTTTCCGCCATAGCTGAACCTGCTATTTGGAGACGACGGAGTTCTCATGCAGCTAGACTCATATGTGGCCGAGAGTTCCATGCGGTCTGGACACTTTGCCACATAGCCAACTAGCATGCGTCCATTTTGTTGGATGCATGACTGTTTATTACACTAAGTATTCTGGAACTAAGTCCTTGATCTCCTTGTGTATTCACTCGATGAACGAATGAGAAATTCGCTTAAGTCCAAAAGAAACACACATATGTCTTCTAGACTGCCTTAGCACATTGCGGCTTACTTCGGTATTCAGCAAGGTGTTGTTGGCCATGTTAGTCCTCATTTTTATCTAGTATTCTGGGAGCGGGGCATGACAAAACTTGCTCCATATCTTCCTTTATGTCCTCGGTAGATGGAAACTGCTCTACGGTGAACTTAAAGTGAGCTGCAAGGGATTCCTCAGTTTCTTCGACCCGTCTATCTCGAAATGCTGAAGTACCCAGTGAATGTTCTTATTTTGGGACAACCAAAGCAACTTGGACTCTTTCTCTCTCAGCTGATCTTTATCCCAAAAATAGTTTTCATTGCGCTCAGATCCTTTATAGAGAAGGTCGCACCCATTTGGTACTTCAACTTCACTATCCTGATGGCATTTCGACCCACCAATTTATATTATCCATATAGAGCAATTAAATGATAAAATTATCCTCTACAAAATGATTCATAAATACACAATAGTTCGAAGTCGTACGTGCATAACCATGCTCTCCTATAAATGGCTCAACCTTTATGTACAATTGCCTCAGAGCTTTTTTCGACCATACAAGCTCTTCTTCAACTAGCAGACTAAATTTGATTTGTCTTATCTACAAAATCCCTCGTGCTACTCAATATAATTCCTCCTCTAAATTACCATTGAGGAATATCATCTTCACGCCCATATGCTAAACCTCAAAGTTAAAAATTGCTGCTAATTCTTGCATCACCGGATATATGATAACCTGAAGACTGATATAAAGATTTTATCGAAATTCATGCCCTTCCGCTGACTATAGATTTTAAGTACTAGTCTTTCTTTATATCGAGAGCAAGTAGCATCTTCTATATGCTTCACTCTGAACATCCATCGATTTTTTAAAGCCTTCTTGACCTTTGGTAATCGCACCAGCTCATAAGTAGAGTATATCTGTAAGAAACTCATCTCCTCCTACATGGCTTGTATCCACTCTTGCCTATATCTGTCTTCTATTGCCTTTTTAAAGCTTTCAGTTTCTCCTTCGTTAGTCAATAGTACATACTAATCTGGCGGGTACCTTATGGATGGTCGACGTTCTCTCGTGCTCCTCTTCAATGGATCCTCTTGCGCTGGCTGTTTACCGACAGCCTTATTCCCTACAGGAACTGTCTCATCAGCATGCTCATCCTCGTGAGGGTTTCTTTGATCATCATCAGGAGGTTGATGACCAAGGTTAGGAACCTCTCCATTTACTAGCTCCCCCATAATTAGGTTCTCCGTAATGTCCTCTGAAAATAGCTCGAAACATGATGACTCTTACTCAGGCAATTCCTCAGCCTCAGAAGGTATCTCAGAATTCTGATTCTTGATCATGGTTTGATCCTCGATGAATACCACATCCTTGCCTCTTTAGAGCTTTATTTCTACTTGGTCGTAGAGTCCATAGCCAAACTCATCCCGACCATAGCCGACAAAGATGCATTGCCTCATCTTCGGCTCAAGTTTGGATCTCTCATCATTTGGTACATGCAAGAAGCCTTATAACCAAACACTCAAAGTGACTGTATAACGGCTCCTTGTCGTCCCATACTCTATCAGGCAAATCACCCTGCAAATGAGCATTAGAAGATAAATTAATAACATAAGCAGCAGTGTTGAGATCCTAACCCTAATAACTGTCCAATAAGTTTGCTTTTGACAACAAATACAAAACCCTTTCCATCAGTCATGTTTATATGCTCCGCTACACCATTGAGTTGAGGTATCTTTGGTGTAATCTTAAGGTGTCGAATTCCTTGCTCTCTGTAATAAGCATCAAAAGGACCAATGTATTCGATGTCATTGTCGGACCGAACATACTTTAATTTCTTGCCCGTCTCCCTTTCAACAGAGGCTTGATTCTTTTTGAAAGTAGACATCACATGATCCTTGGTCTTTATACCATAGACCCAATCTTTTTTGGAACAATCATCAATAAAAGTAACAAAATAAGCACCACCATCAATAGTTTTTATCTTTATTGGACCGCAGACATCCGAGTGAACTAACTCAAAAAATGTCAGCTTCCTTGAAGATGGTAGCTTTGGAAAGATATTCTATTTTTCTTTCCAACTATCTAGTACGTGCATCTCTTAATTTTGTAGACTTCAACCCCTGAATCACTTTCTTGTTCAAGAAGTAGTTCATTTCCTTCTTGTTGATATTGCTAAGTCGCTTGTGCCACAACTCGGTAGATTCATCACTGATTGTGTTTACCTTATGTTTTCTCTGCGTGCTCCCTTCTATATAGTAGAGACCAAAATTCTTGCTTCCTTTGGCAATCTTCAACGAACCTTTGGAAAGTTTCCACTGATAGTTTCCAAAGAGATTGAAGAATCCTCCATCATCCAACCTTCCAATCGATACCATGTTAAAATAGATATTGGGCACATGATGAACACATTTAAGAACAAGAGCTGCTCATGTATTTGTCTTTAAGTGCATATCTCCAATAACAATAGCCTTAGACACATTCGCATTGCCCATGATCAACAATCCATAATCTTTTATTGTGTTTGTGAAAAATAGTGCCATGTTGTGAGATATGTGCGCTGAAGCCCCTGAGTCCATAGCCAAGAATTATCACCGCAAGCGTGATTCATAACAACTTCATCACCCACAATAATAACATTACCTCAATGTGTTGAGGCTGTCACTATTATGTTCTCAATCCACTTTCCTTTGTCTCTCTTCTTCTCTCTCTTCCAAATGAAACAGTTTCGCTTGATGTGGCCCTTCTTACCATAATGGTAGCACTTGGAGTCTTCGTACCGACTCATGGACTTGCCTCTGCTCTTGGCTCAGCCACCGCCCAAATTCTTGCTTTTACTCCTGTCATAGCTCTATGAAATAAGAACCATTGAATGAGATGTAGATAAAGTACCATGAGATTTTCTTCGTCTCTCTTTATTTAACACCTCGCTCTTAGTGAACTCCAGACTAACCATGCCTTTTGGAGAAGAAGCGATCATGGACACTCGTACGATTTTCTACGAGTCCAGCAATGTACACAGCAACGACAGTCCCTGAACTTCATCGTCGAACATTACTCCCATGAAGGGAGATAGTTTCGGGTAATTATTCTCGTCATCTTCGTTCTTCGGTAGCCATTGTAATCTGTCTTTATTGCTTCAGGTAGTTGAGGTGATCCAGTTGGATTGGTGGAGAAGTTCGTAGAGGGTGTATTATTCTAATTCATTAGTGAAGGCTTTTCCAATGGTTGGACTCCGATCGTCCTGTGATTTTTTCGCAAAATTTTTTCATGTCAAAATCATTTTTGTTTGCGGCTACCGAAGAACTCCAATCCCTCTCTCTTCTTTAAAAGTTGCAATATTGTTGATCTCTCTCTCTCTCTCTCTCTCTCTCTCTCTCACACACACACACACACACACACACACACACACACACACACATATGAGATAGATGGGAATTAGGGTTAGAAAAAAAATATTTAAAATCTTACTAAATCCTGCCAATCTTGACTGCTTATTAGATCCAGCGTGTAGATAAAACATCCAAATTTGGTCTCAGACCCCGAAAACGATATACCACAGTAAACGAAATCGACGAGTAAAAAGGTTTTGGAACGTAAAACGGTATACCAGTGGTATACCGCTGATATACTAAATCGGCAAATCCTAAATTTTGGAACGAACGAAACACCTTCAACGAAAACGATATAGCTTTGGCGGTATACCTTCAAAGGTATACATCTGAAACTGCTACTTTCTAATTTGAAGCTGAAATTGCCTCATTTTTATCGCCTTCGACTCTTCGAACTTTTTCAATCCATAAATGACACTCATCGTACTCCAGGGTGTTCTCCACATAGACTGGGAGCCCTACCCAACACCAACACAATTAACGAATAATAGACTTGATGCCTATGTAATTTACGTTCACGCAACCAAAAAACAAAACCTAAGACTAATCAGTGGATAAATTAAACCATCTCATGGATCATCGTTGAATTAAATATGCAGCAACCTGAGAAGATCACAATATTTCCTCCCAAGTATACTCAAATAATCCCCAAGTTCATGCTAAATTTAGATGACACGTACCTCTTCGGCTACATTTGGTTTGTGGAATTATAACATTGGCAATGGAAAGTAGTTTCTTTTCTGTGTTTGAATGACAAAAGAAATGAGCAGTGTGAAGGAAATTGATTTCCAAAAAATAATTTTGAAAAAATAATTTTTTTGAGTCATTCCATGGATTTATTTTTCCACCCTAAATTATTTACTTTTTCTTTCAATTTTTAAAATTTTTTCAAACACCAAAAAATAAAATTAATGAAAGTTATAATTTAAAAAAAAAAAAATTGATTTCATCTCACTCCGTTTTCTTCCCCTTCCCAACCGAAACGAGACCTTCGAAGATACTTTTCCTAAAGGAGCAGTCCCTCACACAGTCACACTGGCATGTGGGTCAGGACAAAAGCCATTGACCAAGCGCACCACACATGGTCCACACGTGAGTGAATAGTGGGAAAAGTACTAATTGCTCTTCTCCAAACCGAGTTACATTTCTTTCAGATAGAGCATAATTAGTAAGCCTATTCCAGATTATGTAAGAGTTCATGTTTTTAGAATAGTAAATTTTATTTTTATTTTAAATTTTTAAATTTTGGATCCTATTTTATTAATGGAAGCTATAGGTTGGATCTTTCAATTTATAGATTCTAGATTGTAGGAATCTATTTTTTAGAATAATAAATTACAATTTAGAGTCCAACTTTTTAGATTCTAAATTTTATATTATTATTTTTTATACATATTTTTTATCACATAATCTTTAAAATCGGAGTTCACTTTATCAATTTTTACTACTAATTTTACATTTATTATTTTTTTCTTTTTTAAATTTTTGATTCCAAATTTTATTGGAGAATTCCAACGACTAATAATGCTTTTAGTGAGTGCTGAGATTTTGCATAGGTAGACCAGTCTAATGAATATGCTGACTTGAAACCCATAAACTTGTCTATCGTGGTAATCACCACCGTCCAAACGTTTTGCACGAGATAGCTTTTATATAGATAGATGTTGGTCCACTTCCAAAATGCTTATCACATAAAATTTTCAGTTCGACTACTGAAACTCAAATACTCAAAATAAAAACTTACAATTATGTTGTGATATGTGGATAAAATTTTCTATTTAGATATTTTTTTTAGGTCCTTTAAAATAATCAAAAGATAATATGCATACAATCCGAGGATTGATAATGGCCGAGTTTTAAAAAATTAAGTTTTGTTAACGTGTGCATTTTATATGAATATTTTCACCATCACATTTATCAATATATCTTTCATTTAAAGTGTATTCATAAAAAAAATTGTTAACATGTGTCCTAATAGATAAGGGCACATGTTAAGAATAATTAATACAGTAATTTTTTGTATTAAAAAGTATAATTTAGATCCAATAAATAATTAATTATTCAAAATATTATTTTAATATTAATTTTAGTGGGTTATGATGACACTTTTCAAAATAAAAGTTACTCTATTTAATGTTTATTTAGCGAGTTTGAAGAAAATGGTTGCCACATAGGAATTACAATTTCTTATTTGAAAATTCTTTCTCCAATGCAAATGCGAAATAAATTATGAAGTTGACATGTCAATAACAAATGTGAATTGGTTGTCTAGATCTAGACAGTGGACTTCACAATGCTTTATTTCCACATCATCAATTATGAATAAAAATATTCACAAAAAAAAAAATGAAGAAGTGAAAAAGTGTTTTTGGAAGTTGAAAAAAAATAATTTTTATTGTCTTATCAATACTTTTGTATTAGAGAACACTTTTCTATCGCATTGTCTTGTGTGAATATAATCTTGTGACATAGAAAAGACATTGACTTGTACCTTATGTCACATAGGAATCATAAAACAAAACAAGATAATAGGGTTGGAGATGCTCCCAGTCATGTGTTGCTGATCTGTTAATCTCGAAGTTCTTGAAAATAGTCAAAGTAGCTGCTTAAATTAAGACTGTGGTCTTGATCGAGACTTTCAGAAAATCCTAGGGATTTACCCATCCATTCATTGAAAGTCCATGAAGCCTGCTGTAGAAGTTGAAATATAGCGGAAAACTTACTATTATAACAAGAAATAAAATATGACACACAACTGTGCATACGTAACAGAAGAGAGAGATTTCTGGTTTCTCTTATGAGCAATCCTTCTTTATCTACCATTTCAATGTTGCAGGAAATTCTATATTAATCTTGAGAAATTATTCTAGGATCATTCATCGGATTACATGAAAATTTGTTTATCTAATAAATGGCAAGGAAGGGTGCACAGTATGTCTGACTCATACAATAACTACTCGTTAGTCTGGCAGCATTATTGTCACATTAATTATAATTAAGATAAGAATGGTACATATATTATCGGGGTAAATGCTTCTTTTATTGCCTGTGCTTGAAAGGTAGAACAAAAACAAAAAAACATGGAGATCAATATAAACAGTACATCCACAATCCATTTATCTGCGACATGGCCATTTCTGGCATTCTAAAGATCATATACAAATACTAAAAAATAATTATATTTCTTTTAACCACTCTTAAGGTATCTTTTTTGATATTCTAAGGACCATGTTAATACAGTTTCTAAAAGATAGGGAGGCATAAATTTAAAAATAGAGATTATATATTAGTAATATATAACGGTGGGGAGACTTAAATCTAAAAAATAAGATTTCACATTAGTAATATACTTGTCTACGTCCACGTTCTTTACATGTATTTCAATTAGAATATGATAAGATCAGCTACCGTCTTCTCTTCGGTGACTATTTTTGTGCGTGTGTGTGTGTGTTTTATAGTGCCAAGGGATCTGAGGTACGAATTTTGTTCTTTTTTTCATTTCTATTGAGAATAATAACAATTAAAATTGGCAAGGCTAGAAGAATTTATTGCTATTGAGACATAGATAGTTGTATGGAAAGAGGAGACTTCATAGCATGCATATTTTATTGCTTGGACTCTTTTGTTGGCACAATGTTTATGTTGAGTTTTTGAATATGGCTAATCGATTAAGTTTAGCATTATGGTAATCGATCAATCACTATAGTATCTTCTACCTAATCTCATCATTGTCCAGATATGTAATATTTGCATCTGTATATTTTCTTGTTCGTCTAACATGTACTTACAGAAAGCAATAAGCAAGATCAGCAATGGACATATGCTATATGACGATGAGCCAAAGACGGCGTTATACTAGAAAATTTTGTCCAACCGCCTACGACTTATTTGGAGCCTCGCACCCGGACGATAAGCCAAAGGTATTTAGATTCCCAGATCTGGTTATCTTTGGACAACTGTCGTTAAGGAAAAAAAAAATCAAGTCAGCAGATGTTTCAGAAGTTTGGCGTCATCTGCTCTTGGTTTTCATATGTAATCTTTTATTTATTGAGTTTAGGATGGATGTAAGCTGAGTTGCACTGGCAAATCAAAGTACCTATACCCAGATACCCAGTCCACTCAAATAAACCATCGAACATATCCACCAAATCAGGCCACATTCATTCACAAAGTCTACCATACTTAGAAATCGAACTCGGGCCAAACTCGTGCCGAACTCGGAACGAACTCGGTTACCCTTTTGGTATGAAATTAACCAGTTTAATTAGCTCCTGATTTTCTGGCCCAACGTTCGAATTTTGAATTAATACCTGATCGAACTCTGGCCGAATTCGGTTTGCCAATACCCTATAAATAGGATTTGATTTCTACATTCCTACTCACTCAACCATTCTCAATCTTTCTATCCTATAGTGAGTAAACCCTCAGAGCCTAAACTTTCTTATCACCAAGATCAACTCCCAGCCTTCTAGTGCCAAGTGCGGTCTCGGTCTAGAATTCTTCAGAGTTATAAAGAGCTTGGTTCATCAAACCCCAGTTATGTGTGAAGTTGCGAGCCTTCGGATCAAAACTCATGGTATGTGAAGTTGTGAGCCTTCGGATCAACACTAGTGGTTTGTAAGAAGTCGGCAAGCCTTCGGATCAAAACTCGTGGTTGTAAGAAGTCGACAAGCCTTCGGATCAAAGCTTGTGATTCACTATTAGTGATTATAGTGGATAAAACTCCGAGCAAGAGTTCTCGGGACTGGACTAGTCCTCTCAGAAGAAAACCAGTATACATCGCGATGTTTACGTTTGCTCTCTCTTACTCTTACTACTTTACATTACTGTCTTGCATATACACTACTAGTTAATAACTGCCTTCACTCTGCTTAATTTTAATTGGGTAGATTATTCTGCTGTACTCTATTCACCCTCCTCTAGAGTTGTCTTACGGTCCTTTATTTTTTAAACATAAATGACACACAATTTTACATTATAACATCATGTTTTCTTTCAATACGCAATATATTATTACATAGTCATCATTTTATTCTAAATTATTTATCCGTTTCTCTTAATTATATTGACTATTATAATTTGTAATGTTGAGCAAGAACATATTTGAAACAAAAAAACCATGATGATGCCAAAGTTTTGTTATTTAAAATTGAGGTCTTCTGGTTTTTGGGGCACTGGTCGTCGAATCATGTATTTTTTAAATTTATTTTGACATATCCGACGATACGTACGAGACTTTTTGCACGCTGTATTGCATGTCATTTGGGTTCATTGCTTTTCACCTTTTCCGTGGTTTGATCCTGAGACCGTCCGTCTAACCAGATAAGTTATACCTTTTTTTACTGACCACAAGAACTAGTTGGATTTGGTAGAATCATGTATTACTTGCTAAAAGGTTTCGACATAATCACCACAGGGGTACAACAAGCATGTACGATATGGCTCAAAGTAGTAAGCACAAGTAAAACAATTGAGACTACCTAGACCTGATCAACAACTTTTTTATGCTTTTTCTGTCTTCAACGCCCTTTTTTGTGAAATAGACCTCAAATATGTTCTTTGTCAGGCTTTAGTCTACTCCACATGACAAATATCAAAATAATCCTACAATAGTTCAAGCTAACCCAAAGCTTGGGTTGAACTATTTTCTTTCAAGCTACCTTGACAACTTAGTAAAGCCAGCTTTTATCTAGGGTTCGGGCGGGTTAAGTTTTATCCGAACCCAATCAATAGGGCTATACAGGTTTAGAGCCCAATTTTCAACTTTCCTGTATATGATTAATTTGACTGAATAACAAATTGTTTGTCGAATTAATATATGTTGGATGCACAGCGAAAATAGACCCAGAAAAATCGAAAAAATATCTCAAAAAAAGTTCACAACCACAAATATAAGAATTTACGTGGTTCGGTCATGATGCCTACATACACGGACGAGGGTAATTCAATTCCACTATGAAGAAGAAAAAGAATTAAAATTGCTCTCAACACTTCTCTCCTTGCTTTCAAGAACTCTCTACAAAAAACTCTCTAAAAAACTTTTGTGTTGAACTTGTTCAACATTTTTTCTCTCTTCTGTTGAACTTATTCAACAATCATTGAGCACCTATTTGAGAGATACTCTTGTGTTAAACTTATTCAACAACTTAAATGAGCACTCTTGCAATACTCTTGGAGAAATATTTAGCCCCTTTATATAGCATGACATATGTCTATACATAGAAATCCAACATTATGTAGCAATAGGAATCCAATACTATGTAGGCTTAGGAATCCAATATATTCTTGTCAAAGATTTGGTCAAAAGTCAAAGTCAATCTTCTTTAAAAGATATGGTCAAATATATCTTTCTTCATATCTCCACCTTGTCAAAGATTTGTTCTTCTTCAAAGATATGGTCAAAGATCAAAGTCAATCTTCTTCAAAGAAATGGTCAAATATATTTTTCTCCATATCTCCACCTCGGCAGACACACTTTTCAACCACACAGCTTCACCAAATCTACTACTTGTCAATCCCGCCCCTAAGGGCTCTCAAGCAACACTTCTCCAACTAACTGTGGAGAAGCATCCTTCTTCTTGTACACCCACTTCCAACCTATAGCTTTTTTGGCCTTGGGAAATAAAATTAAATTATATGTACAATTCTTGTGGAGAGACTCAATCTCTTCATGTATAGCTACAATGCAACTCTCGCTGCTAGTATCTTTGAAAACCTGTCTGAAGGTGATAGGCTAGTCATCCTATATTGGCAGTGCATGTAGCGCCCCGTTCTCCCGGTGCGGAGAGCGCGGCTAAGAAAACAAGACGGTATCGTTCGATCGGGATAGATTGAATTAAGAACTCGTCCTCATTATGGATTTGTTTCTTCGGAATCGATTCCCATATTCAGTGGACCGCGCCCCAAGGATCGGCTTAGCGGCAGAGTCAGGAGGGACCTCTCCGCTGCTATCTTTTATTGCCTCGGTTTTCGATGTCGCTTGTTGCTTTCGTGCTTTGAGTTGGTTTTGGGATTTGCTTGTTTTCCTTGAACGGTTTTGATAGTTTTCATTATTTTCGTTCATTGACTTGCACTTCTATTCCGAGATTGGAAAGAGAGGAAGAAGTATTAATCGAGCTGTTCGTGTGCAGGTGAACGAGCAGTAGGCGGCTTGCGAGCGGAGTCGTGAAGCGCCTCTTTCTATCTCCTTCCAACTATCTAAGTGAGTGGCTACCAACCCGATTAGCTAGCCCTGCTTCCAACCTTCACTCCTTTGCCCCGATCAAACGATACCGAGGAATAATAAAAGAAACCAAGATAAAAAAAATAGACTTGGATATTACTGCTTGTCAATCAAACTTGGGAACGGTTACTTACTTGCGTGCTTGTTCGTTTGGGATATTTATCATATGCATAAATACAAGTTAGAATGTTTGTTCTTCTTTAAAATTATGCTATGAAATATACTGAATCAAGAGGCTATGCAACTGAATCATAATACTGCTTGTCCTGAACTGGCATTGCCTCAACTGCATGAACTGTTAGCTTAATGAAACAATACCGATTCGATCACGGACAACTTGTGCACAAGGTCACTGGTTCCTGCGGACGGTCGCTGGGGCACTGGCACCGATCCGATCCGGACGGAACTCACTGTAGTCTACTGCATCTGAACGGGATGGTTTGTAGCCACTACTGAATCTTTGCTGCATTCCATCCTCGTTCAAGACTAAATGGTCCATCATGGCATCCTAGCCAGTGATCCACTGTATATTTAAACCTGTGCATACTAACTTGTGTCTTCGTGGCAGGGAAGGCATGGTAAGTATTGTGCAGGTAATTTAGACGGGCAGGTAAAATCCACCGAACAGTGGCACGTTTATTTCAGTAAATTCTATATGCTGCTTACTTGTAAATGAACTAAGGCAAGATAGAAACCCACAAATATGCATGCTTCATTAAAACAACGTGTTGATTGGTATAGTCAGGCTAGCTCGCCTTCACCAGCATGTTTCGATATGCTGACCCTCGTTGAAACAGGTTCTTCGCACTAAGGCGAACCGAGCGAGGAGCCGAAGTCATCTACCCGATCCAGTCCAGCTGTTGGCGCATCTTCACCGCGCCCCTTGAAGCGTTTTGAAGCCAGAAGCTGCAACTCTTCATACACAAATGCAGCTCCGTGGCAAAGCTATCCTCCAGCCGGGAGGTCTTTATCATTTTGAGTTTATAAAGGGATGTAATGTACAAGACTGCTATCTCATTTTGAGTCAACACTTTTGTAAGCCGTTCGGCATATTAGCTGACTCGTTCAGGAGTTTGTAATAGATGTTCATTATCAATAAAGAGAAATTTTCCATATTTCAAATCTGTGTTTCAATTTATCTGCGTACTCTGAATATGTGCTTGCTATGCAAATCATTAAAGCCTTGTGCGGGTGCAACCCCAGGCCCGCACGGCGGTCATGATTCGGGGGACGCCTTAACGATTCTAAGCAATCGGGTCATGACAGTGCATATGCCACCATATTCAACTGTCCATAGTGCTTGACCGGTTCATCATATCCATGCATGTGCACTGGCTTGACCGGTCTCCTTGGCTTAGTAGTAGCCAAAAAATCTTGCTGCTGGTGTTTCTCTTCTTCTGGTTATTCTTGTGAGGCTTGATGAACATCTTCAAAAATCTCCACCTCATCTGATGCATCCTCAGATGACTCAATCACAACAGTTTGAGATTTGTTAGATTCACCACTATCCTTATCGGACTCACTCTTCTTAATTCACTACCAGAATAACACATATTAGTGAAGTCCAAAAATGTCGCTAATATGTAAACTGACGTCACTAAAATAATTTGGCGACGTAATTAGCAACATTTTTACGTCGTCGCATATTACATGGTCGCTGACAAAAAATGTCGCTAGTTGTCGATTAACGACATATATTTGCGACAAGAAGACGTCGCAGAATATACAAAGATTAGCGATGTGTCATCGTTAAATTGGCGACGTATGCTTTGGTAGCAACACGTCGCTATATTAGCGACATTATGAGCGACGTTTTGCTATAACAATGCTGACATGGCAAGTTTTTCTATGTCAGCATATTAGCGACGTGTAGCAAAGTACTAGCTGATGGAACTAAGGATCCCTAGGACCGTAGATTGGTGTGCATATCGATCGATAGAAGATTAACAAGTTTAATACGTAATCTAACCCTTCAAAGACGGAAACTAGGGTTCATGAATTATACCTGAAGTAATGAGAAGAAGATGAAGGTTTTCAACAACCTTGATCAATTAGCGACCCCAAGATCTTCTACACGTATTCCTTCCTCAGATTGGACGTCGTGTGGTGTAAACCCCCTCACCCAAAATAGGTATTTTGTGTGTATTTTATATTATTACATTTATTATAGATGTTGAATTTCTTTATAGTATTCTCTTAGTTAATTAGAAAATAAATTTTTAGTATATTTACTTATATAAATATTTATTTAGAATTATTTTTAGGCTATTTTAGATTATTGGGATTTTTTTATAATTTTTAGTTAATTAAAAACTAGTAACACTAATTTTCTAGGACTTTGAAGAATTTATTTTATGTTGAAACTTAATTAAAAATATCCCAAACTTTTATTTTAGGTTATAAATAATAAAATATAATTTCTAGAATTTTTTGGGAATTTTTTGACTATTTTTAGCATTTATTTTGAGTTAATTATGAAAAACTGAATTAAAACCTAATTTCTGAAAAAGAAAACCCAAAAAGTAATTAATTCTACCCAGTCAGCAAACAGTGGGCCCACCTGTCAGCCTCCCGCAGCGAACAGTGCCGGGCCTGCCTGTCAGTGACCACGGGGTGGGTGCGAGCCGAGCCTAGCCGACCTCGAGCCGAGCCGACCTCGAGCCGAGCCGAGTCAGAGTTCGACTCGGACTCAGCTGAGCCGAGCGGGGTCAAACCATGATCGTTCGATTTGGGCGGGGCTGTGCGGATGGCTGACACGTGTCAACTCTGAGCCGCGACTGCACTCTCTCTCTCCTCTATATATATAATAGTTTAAGTTATTTTCTAGGGTTTTTCTTGAGCCAATTTTTGGAGAATTGCCATCTAGGGTTCCTTCATCTTCCAGAAGCCATTGCGCATAGCTCCGGACTCCAAACGAGACCTAGTTTTTTGTGTTAGAACTATATTGAGGTTATATTTCTGATTATAAAAATTGTTTTACGAAATTATGAGTATTAAATTCTGTAAAATTCATAGAGCACAGCATGTCCGAAAATAGACATGTTTCAATGTTTTCGCGATTTCGGGAGAACCAGGAATCAGAATAATAAAACGTTTGAAGTTTCGGAAAGCTAATGTCTAGATAATTGACATATAATTTTCCCAGAATTTAATTCGAAATATTTTATACTGTTAATTCTATAGAACTTCTAGGTTAGAATTTAACCATCGGTGCACAATACAAAATTTGTATGTGCCATAATTCCCAAACAAATTTGAATTCGGACGAGCCGTAAATTCTAGCATGTTTTTGACGCTAAAATCTACAGGAAATCATGCATGAAAGTTGAGTTTGTGTCGGTTGACTTTTCGGTCAACAGATCGTCTCGATTTGCGTGCCATAAGTCTCGAGTTGATAAAATTTAGTTCTTTGGACAAAATTTAGGAATTAACATAAAAATCAGAATAATAAGATTAAAATAGGATTTTAGAGTAATTATTCCAGAATTAAATAAATTAAAATAAATTATCTTTTGACGTGATAAATTTGTAATACATAGGCTAATTGGACTGTGACTTGGACTCTGATTCATACCAGCAGCAGGACCCCAGGCGAGTACATTCTCTGATAGTGTTCCAGTAGGACGTAGTATTTATCCACCACGGTTAGTTTACATCAGACCCAGAGTCGGAGAACCCAACGCGCGTTCGTACATTTACATGTACGCAAATATTATTTAGTTTGGTATATATATTTATGTACGTAATTACTATATGTATTCCAATAATTATGTAAATAAATTGATGGTTATATTATTATATAGTTATATGAATATATATGTAAGTAAATGCTAATTTATAATTATGACTAAATATTCAGACTGTACGACCCTAGGACACCGTGGAATATCCCATACTTACCTTGACCATGTTGACCCTAAGAACTTGTGAATTTGTCCGCCTTGCGTATATTAACGTACTGGCATAGACACCTGTCAGTTGACTAACTGATTTCGTACAGTACTTGAAGACACGACACCCGTATAATTCAACGCGTAATTGACCGTGTTAGATGACTAGTGTTACCCCTAGTATACCTCCTGAGTCCAGTATAAATGTGGTTGTGTATGTGCTAGTGTAAAAACTAATGATTCTATTGTATTATATTTATGTGTACATAGGATATTTGATTCTGCGCGATTTCTTGAGCAGATTATTGGTATATTGCAGCTTCCTTGCCAGGCAAGTATACCTTGCCATAGTACTGTTATTTATATTCCATATGTTGCATGCATCTTTATTTTCTATCTTTATTTTATTTATTTTAACTGTTATATAAAATACGCGCGACGGTGTCGTCGCGATATGTTTTTATTTATGTATTTGCATTGACCTTGTTTATGAGACTATCCCATTATCATGTAGCATCATTAGGTTCATTGGCCGTGACACAGTTGTTACACGAGTTGTGAGTCTCATATAGATCACAGACTTGCGTGCAAGTTTAGCCTCCTGTATGTGTGGGCCGTGCGTTAGAAATAACTGATGTTAGAAACTTTGCATGCTAGTGGACTTAGCAGTTATTAAAGGTCTAGGGACATAGTCTATTGTAGTACGGTGGTCCCATCCTTGTCCTTGTTTGGTTGCAAGATTGGGCTAGGGTACTAAGAATAGGCTATGAACCAAATTGTGTCATGGATATGACATGCTTAGAGCATGGGGTGGGGAGAACAACAAGTACCGCATTTGAGCTCCTTTACACTTTTTCTATTGTGCGCCCGGATTCTCCGCTGGAGATACGGGTGGTGATGACCACTATATATTATGTACTATCAGGCGGGTCACCGGCATTCAAAAGACGACGTGCCTTTTAGGCCCCTGGATCCCCAAAAGAGAATCATGCCAAATCCCAGGTTTTCAGCCAGATAGCTCACTTATGGGAAAAGTTGTTCTTAACTTCATTTACTTAGACGGTTAGGTGACCCCTTTGGATATTTATTTTAGTACTTTATTGGCATGTGTTTAAGTATCTTGTTATGTTCCTCTGAGGACCTGGTCCCCTGCCAGGTGTATCTGTTCTTGAGTATTCGCAGGAGCGCAGATTCGGATGGTTACGTATGTTTCGAGGATGCCTTCTCTTCGAGCCGTGATTGCTAGCTGGTATACTTATATTGTGTTGAGTGTGTTGTACATATATTGTATTTGCGCTTATGTTCGAGTTGGTAGTCGATTTGTTTCCATCCAACTATCATCCTTAGATACTTCTTATCGAGATCTAGTTTCATAGATGTTGGTTATTTAATTATATTTGATTTTCGTGGATGAGATTTAGATCATACCATGTGACTTGTGACATATATTTTATACCACTTGTGGATTTGATATTCATATTACAGCGTACGCATAGGTTATGGTTTTCATATATTGGAGTTGCCATATCCATGCGGCTGGCATGCTTACGTGTCCTAGTCCTATGTATTTTGGGACTGGGGCGTGACATGTGGGCAACGATTTTCCAACATTTTTTTCTCCTTGGCCGACCCTCTTTCTTTCCATACGTGAAAAATGAATTTAGAGATTGTTGCTTCCTTTTTATATTAATGACGGTCAGAGAATAGAGGATATATATAGGCTACGGCAGGGACCATGAGAAAAAAATTAGGGTTAGGTCTCCTAATGGATCTGGGTATCCAATATTCAGTCCGAACACACAACCTTGGCCCGTTAACAATAGTTCGTTCCACTAAAGATCTATTGTTGCACTACTTTCCTAATCCCAAATTACGATTATGAGCTCCTTCTTATTATATGCTTGTTTGTCTTTCCATGTTAAGATATCGAATGTCCGTCGATCAAATTAAGTTACTGATAACTATATTGATCGACATCTTTTATCCTTAAGTAGTACCACTCAACTTTATTTGTCATGTCGGATATAATCTACTTGCATGGTTTATATGACAATCCTTATGAGTTTTTTAAGGGGACATTATCGACCCGATGTATCAGGATATGGATTCATTTTATAATCAACAGTCCACCATACACACAATGTCATTACCTAATTCATAGAGATTATTGACCCATAATGAATCTTTCTCTTTTATGAGTCAAAGTAATACATATTGCATATACATGTCTGTTATTATATCTGGATTAAGAGCACAAGCATCCATAATAACAGAGGTGTTTGTTCTCTTATGTAGTCATTGCAAAGAGAATAACCTCAAGTGGTCCTATTCAATACACACAAAGTGTACTAGTGTAAACCTATAGTCAAGATAGACTAATACCAGATTACACTACAATATTTTCAATGGTTTATCCAAGTCTATCTATGTTGAGAACTATTTATATATTCCACATGGAACTGATAATATGATCTTCTGTGTGACACCACACACTATATTATCTATAATATAGAATATCAGACACTTGCATTAATATTATAACAAATACAACATGTAAATATTTGCCCTCATGATTCTCATTTAAAAATAAGGAAATATAGTTAATACAAAGTGATGCTTTTAGTATATAACCCTAACAATCTCCCACTTATACTCAAAGTATTGCTTTTTAGTATAGTGTTACAAATCTTCCACTTATACTTAAAGCCATGCTGCTACGCATCTTACTCCCATTCCTTCAACATGACTATCAAAAGCCTTAGTTGGTAATCTCTTTGTAAAGGGATCAGCTAGGTTTTCTGATGATGCTATCTTGATCACAGTAACTTCTTCTCTTTTTATGAAATTTCGTATTAGGTGGTACTTGCGCTCAATGTGTTTACCTGTCTTATGGGCTCGTGGTTCCTTCGAGTTTGCAACCGCACCATTATTATCACAATAAAGTGTAATAGTCTTAGGCAAACTAGGTACCACATCCAAGTCCAATAGAAAGTTTCTGAGCCAAACCGCTTCTTTGGCTGCCTTAGAGGCTGCTACATACTCGACTTCCATAGTGGAATCGGTAATACATTTTTGCTTGATGCTTCACCATACTTTGGCTCCACCTTCTAAAGTAAATACATAACCTAAGATAGATTTTCTAGCATCCCTATCTGACTGAAAATTTGGGTCTGTATACCCCATGGACACTAAACTATCTGTATAATAAACCAGCATATAGTCTTTAGTCCTTTTCAGGTACTTCAAAATATGCTTTACCGTAGTCCAGTGATCTTGTCCTGGGTTAGACTGATATCTGCTAACCATGCCAACGGCAAAGCAGATGTCTGGTCTCGTACATAGCATTGCATACATTAAGCTTCCTACTGCCAAAGCATAAGGAACCACTTTCATATCCTCTATCTTTTTAGGTGTCCTCGGACACTGCTTCTTTTATAGAGCAATTTTATGTCTAAAAGGTAAGAAACCCTTCTTAGAATTTTGCATCTAAAACGAGTTAGTATAGTATCGATATAGGTAGCTTGTGATAATCCTAACATCCTTTTCTTGTGATCTCGTAGAACTTTGATTCCAAGGATGTGACCTACTTCTCTCGAGTCCTTCATATCAAACTTCTTGGATAACCATACCCTTACATTAGATAACACCTGCACACTGTTTCCAATGAGCAAGATGTCATCCACGTAAAGTACTAGGAATATCACTATGCTTTTGTCATACTTTTTGTATACCCATGCTTCATCCGGACATTGATCAATCCATAGGATTTTATCACTTGATCAAAATAGATATTCCAAGATCTAGAAGCTTTCTTAAGTCCATAAATTGACTTCTTGAGCTTACAAACAAGATGCTCTTTGCCCTTTTTAATGAACCCATCTAGTTGCTTCATATAGATGTTCTCCTCAAGACTTCCATTGAGGAAAGCCGTCTTGACATCTATTTGCCAAATCTCATAATCGAGATGAGCTGCAATAGATAAAAGAATTTGGATAGACTTAAGCATAGCTACCGGCAAAAATATTTTCTCATAATCAATACCCTCTTTATGAGTAAAACATTTCACAACAAGCCGAGATTTAAAGGTTTCAACCTTACCGTCTGATCCTCTTTTTCTCGTGTAAACCCACCTGCACCCAATGGCATTTATACCAGTAGGTGGTTTTATAAGCTCTTAGACTTGATTAGAATCCATAGATTCTATTTCAGATATTATTGCCTTTTGCCAAGATTCTGCATCTTTATCTTGGAGTGCTTCAATATAGGTGCATAGATCAGAATCTTGTTCCTTAGGGACGAAGTCTGATGACTCTCACAAGAACATGAATCTGTCAGATTATATAATAACTCTCCCACTACGACGAGACACTATAGGTTATGGTGTAACATTTGAGACACGTTGTGCAGTTACTTGTGCTTCCTTCTGTTGTACTGTTGGTACTGAAGTATTTGGTATCTCATCTCACAGTTCTTCTAGAATAACTCTACTCATGGGTTTATAGTTCATCATATAGTCTTCCTCTAAGAATCGGGCATTAGTGCTAACAATGATCTTCTGATCCTTAGGACTATAAAATAAACCTCCTTTCGATCCTCTTGGATAGCCTACAAACAATCGTACTTCTGTACGAGATTCCAACTTATCTGCTTTTTTATTCAGCACATGTGCTGGACTACCCCAAATTCGAACATGTTTCAGACTAGGCTTACGCCCGGTCCACAGCTCTGTGGGAGTAATAGGTACTAATTTAGAAGGTACCAAGTTCAAAATATAAGCTGCAGTCTCTAAGGCATATCCCCAAAACGAATCTTGTAAATCCGAATAACTCACCATTGATCTAACCATCTCCATAAGAGTCATATTCTTTCTTTCTGCTATACCATTCTGTTGGGGTGTTCCAGGTGTAGTCAATTGGGATGTAATCCCAGCTTCTGATAAATAGTCCCTAAACTCTCCAAAGAGGTACTCGCCACCACGATCTGAACGTAATGACTTGATACATTTTCTATGACATTTCTCCATTTCAGCCTTGTACTCTTTGAATTTCTCAAAGCACTCAGACTTATGACGCATTAAATAATTATATACATACTTTGAATAATCGTCAATAAATGTGACAAAATATTCAAAGCCACCTCTAGCATGGACAGTCATGGGCCCACACAAATCAGAATGAACCAATTCTAACACATCTTTGTCCCTATACCCCTTTGTCGTGAAAGACCTTTTGGTTATTTTACCTTCCAAGCAGGATTCACAAACTGGAAGTCCCTCTACTTCCATTGAACTCAAAGGTCCATCTTTAACCAGTCTTTGAATCCTTCTTAGATTAATATGTCCCAACCGCAAGTGCCAAAGATATGTTTGGTTCATACAAGAAGGTTCTTTTCTCTTATTTAAGTTAGAAGACATGTTATTCATTTTCATAAGTTATATTATGGATGAAATAGGATTAATGACATACAAATTATCAACTAATACACCAGAACAGATAAAATGCTTATTTTTCTAATAACAATATTGTTATTAAAATAAATTGAATATCCATCCTTAACTAGCATAGAAACAGAAATTAAATTCCTTCTAAGTGAAGGTGCATAAAGATAATCTCTCAATGTCAAAGACTTATTTCTACCAAAAGATAAAATAACATCTCCTACTGCAATGGCTGCTACTTTTATAGCGTCACCCATGAACAAGCATATCTCTCCATCACTAAGCCGCTTGGTTTTCTGGAACCCCTGCAATAAATTATCGACATGTTTAGTAGCTCATGTATCTACACACCATGTGCCGGTAGATAATACCGCTAAACATGTTTTAACTATTAGTAAATAAGATATACCTTCTTTATTCCCTTGTTTGAGAAGTGGACAGTCACTCTTCCAATGTCCTGATCCTTTTCACTTGAAACACTTATCTTTTGGATTTTTCATAATGTCTTGAGGTCCCATGCCCTTCTTTGCTGAATTTGCTTATTTTTGAATGTTATTCTTCTTCTTACTATATTTCGGCTTAGAAGTAGAAGCCTTTTTAGTAACATAAATATAACCATTCTGCCTCATGAGAGCCTCAGTATCCTGCAGTTCTTTCCCAAGTTTTGTCAAACTATACAACCTTTTGTTCATGTTGTAGTTAAGGCAAAACATGTCAAAACTTTTAGGTAGAGTCCCGAGAATAATATCGACCTGGGTTTGTCCATCGATTTCAGCTCCAAGGATCTCCATCTCATTCAGATGACCCATCATCTTGTAAACATGATCCCTTACTGGAGTCCCTTCAGCCATTGTCGTATTCATCAAAAAAATTATAACAAACTGCCTAGATGTCCTATTTTGATGTCCGAAGAGTTTCTTGAGGTTGTACATCATGTCATAAGCTGTGGCCATGGCCTGATGCTGATGTTGTAGTACATTTGACATAGATGTCAGAATGTAACACCTTGCCATCTCATCTGCCTTGATCCACTTCTTATAAGCCTCTTTGATCTCTTCAACAGAATTAAAATCTGGCTTAGGAGGACATTCCTCATGGAGTACATATTTGTACTCTTCAACAGTTAAGACAATATCTAAGTTATGTTTCCAGTCAATATAATTAGGGCCAGTAAGTTTGTTTTCTTTAAGAATCACCATAAGGGGACTGAGTGAACCCATTTTTGAAATCCTGAGAATCACATAAATAATAATTATGTAGGGCAAAAACTTTTTGAACTAAAAATATATTAATTCCCTCAAAACAATAATAAAAAGTTCACCAACACCATAAACACCATGAATTTAATATGCCACGATAGTGTGGATGTATACTAATTTAATATTTGTCCAAGGAGATTTTTTTTATTAATTTTACTATCTTGTCAACCTAACTGTATGACAAATAAAATTAATTTGTTGGTCTTTGCTTTGCTCCTACAAATAATAATAGTGACTTTGATGGGGAGGATATCATTATTTGTGTCTAAGTGTACACCATTACTTAATACTAAGTCCATTACTTCGTAATGTATTTCTTTAGATGGAGAAGTAAACACACACTAGGTAATTTTCTATAATTATCCCAAAAGAAGTCTACACTGGTGATCCATAATTATACTCATCCGATATGGAGGAAGACACTAAAGCCAACACACAAATATAATTACATCATCACCTACAATCCAGTAATGGAGACCATGGGATTTATACTAAATAAATTCCCTCTTCCACTTAGTTATTTAACAATGAGGATTTTTTTACTAGTTGATGTATGTCCATGTTGTCCATTATTAATGCAGGCTTAGTTTATAGAAAACATCCACAGAATAATAAACATGCATAACAGAATAAGCAGATATAAAAAAAAAATGAATATCCAACTATTATGGCAATATATCCTACTTCTTCCTCAACTGCCGAATCCAGAATCTCGCTCTGGCAATTTTTTTAGGTTTGGCTGTCTTTTTCCTTCATAAAAAATCAGCTATCTGCCTCCGGACTGCTAAAAAATAGTATCTCGTCCTGCATCAGAAATAGCTACCATCTCCATCACGATAGATAAAAATTTAAAATTACATCAATCCTATGACTCTTGAAGGAGTTTACACATAATCTAGATTAAAGAAAATTAAATAAATAAGCACGATCAACCCTCATAATTTTAATTACATCCATGAACAACAACATCCACGGCATACCATGGATTTAAATTACAGAAACAAAATATGCACATAGACTATAATAGTTGGATCTAAGATGCCTGCAAAACCAAGTTAGAACAGATCTACATCTACCGACTATTTTATAATACAAGTTTTATTGGACAACATGAATTTATCAATCGATACAAAGATCCAATACCGGCTCTGATACCAATTGATAGAACTAGGGATCCCCAGGACTGTAGATTGGTGTGCATATCGATCACTATAAAGATTAACAAGTTTAATATGTGATTTGAACCTTCAAAGGCGAAAACTAGGGTTCATGAATTATACCCGAAGTAACGAGAAGAATATGAAGGTTTTTAGCAACCTTGATCAATTAGCAATCCAAAGATCTTCTGTACATATTCCTTTCTCGGATTGGACGTCATGTGGACGACGATCTTCCAACATTTTCTTCTCCTTGTCCGACCCACTCTCTCTCCTTACGTAAAAAATAAATTTATAGATTGTTGCTTTCTTTTTATATCAATAATGGCTAGAGAATAGAGGAGATATATAGGCTACGACAGGTACCATGAGGAGAAATTAGGGTTAGGTTTCCTAACGGATCTGGTTATCCCATGTTCAGCCCGAATATACAACCCTGGCCAGTTAACAATAGCTCGGTCCACTAAAGATCTATTGTTGCACTACCTTCATAATCACAAATTATGATTATGGGCTCCTTCTTATTATATGCTTGTTTGTCTCCCCATGTTAAGATATCGAATGTCCGTCGATCAAATTAAGTTACTGACAACTATATTGATCAACATCTTTTATCCTTAAGTAGTACCACTCAACTTTATTTGTCATGACGGATATAATCTACATGCATGGTTCACATGACAATCCTTATGAGTTCCTTAAGGGGACATCATCAACCCGATGTATCGAGACATATATTTCTTTTATAATCAACAGTCCATCATACATATAATGTTATTACCCAATTCATAGAGGTTATTGATCCATAATAAATCTCACTCTTTTATGAGTCCAAGTAATGCACAATGCATATACATGTCTATTATTATATTCGAATTAAGAGAAAATCATCCATAATAACAGAGGTATTTATTCTTTTATGTAGTCAGTACAATAAGAACAACCTCAAGTGGTCCTATTAAATACACACAAAGTGTACTAGTATAAACCTATAGTTAAGATAGACTAATACCAGATTATACTATAATATTTCTAATGGTTTGTCCAAGTTAATCTAGGTTGTGAACTATTTATATATTCCATATGGTACTGATAATATAATCTTCTATGTGACACCACACACCATATTATCTACAATATAAAATATCAAACACTTGTATTAACATTATAACAAATACAATATACAAATATTTGTCCATATGATTCTCTTTTAAAAATAAGAAAATATAGTTAATACAAAGTGATACTTTTAGTATATAACCCTAATACTAGCGACCACTATGGTATCAGGTAGCAACGTAACAATACATCGATGAATGTCACAAAATATCGCTAAATTAAAAAAAATTGGCTGCAGCTTGTAAAATATTTTCCAATAAAACTCTACCTGCAGTTATAAAATCACAGTTTATATAAATAGACCTAGAGCAACCCTCCGTTGAATTCTCTGGGTTCGTCAACCCCTTCGATGGACACTCAACACCAAAAAAATTTGGTGTATAGTTAATATGAATAATAAACTAACTCACATAGAAAGAAATCTACAAAGTTATATTACACTATATATGTCCCAAGAAGTAGATAAATAAATTTAAAATAAGTGTCATATGCGTCTCAGAATGTAATAAAAAGTATGAAATAATTATATCATGAGGAGTAATACAGATCAGGAGGAGCACCGCCACTCATCTGGGATAGAGGAACTCATACTGCTTCTGTGAAACCGTTACCGATGTCGATGGGGGAGGCAGCGATGTAGGCAGTATCGATGCAGGCAGACCAGGAGGACGTATCTGCTCTAATGCTAGCAGTCAAGAATTGTATGAATCCATGGCAGATACCACCCTCGAAGTGTTCTCTGCCACCGACCGGCTCAATAAATCCTGCGCTGCATAGATCCTTACAAGTGAGTCATTCATGGCCGTATACGACCCCTCCAGCTCCGTCTGTCTGTGCTCCATAGATAAGGCTAGAGTTACCAAGCTGTGCTCTGTCATCTGGCCTATAGTCCTGAGCTCCATAAGGATGTGCTTTATCGTATGGGTCAGTGTCCTGAGCTCCATAAGGCTATACTCGATCGAAACGTGCGATGATTGTCGCATCGTCCGTCTGCGGCACCGAATATGGCTGCTCCAAAATCCTCCGGAGCAACTTGTCACGCAGGTCAGCAATTTGACAGTCAATGCTCTCCTGGGCTCGTGCCGAAGCCAATGAAGGCTGCGAGGAATATACACTGGCAGAGGGGGCCCTAGATGACTGCATCGTAATATATGTGCCGTAAGATCCCGTACCATAGTACGTACCCCTCGGAAGACCACCAACGACGGTCATTTAGAGCTCGTCTGCCGACGAAGCTGTAGAAGACTGCAAAGAAGAACCAGACCCTCCCTCTACAGGTGCACTAGCAGTCGCCCACTCACGTAGTCTATGATACTCGTCCTAGAAAAGTGGTTGCTAATGTCTAAGTTACTTATTACTAACTATATAGTATCTATTTGCATATTTTCTAAGTTACATTAAAACTAACACAGTATAGTAAAACGTACATAGGCCTGCGTAGCCTTCCCATCGTTGAGCTTTCTGCCCTTCCGATGGGTGGCCAGGAAGACAGTCACCATGTTGGGGTCCTCACCCCTCTGTACCTGTTAAAATTTATATTATTTGTTATTAAAATTAAACATCTTATCCTACTTGTATTAAAATAATATATATTCAATAGAATACATACCAGACGAAGGAAATATTCTGTCATGGACCACTTTTCTGCTATCGACCTAGCCGTCTTTTGTCTTCTTCGACCGTTCCTAGTACTTGGGTTCGTCGAATCTCGCCTTCATCACAGTCCACTTCGCAAGCGTGATCCAACCATGGATCAATTTTTCGTCGCAATCACGGACTTCTGGTCGTTGATCGCATCACGGATCAGCTTGGCGGCAACAGCAGGAAACTGCTCCTCGATCTTCTCAGTCCGGTGTGGTAGATAAAAATAGGTTTTCTACAAGAAGTAAAATAGAGAGTTACATAATATGTATAAATGATTATTGATATTAAAAGTAAATATATTTTTATCTTGAAGTGGGCAAACCAAAATGCCTTCCTATCTGTAGGAGCATCTGAGTTATTGATCCAAGGCCCACCTTAGTTATGCCTCAAAAAATGCCCCAGTGCTCTCTGTACCGCCGAGGGGCGATATTTATACAATGATAATTAAATTCATGAATATATAGATATAATCATTTGAAAAATATTAACTATTTAACTTACTTGCTAGGCCCATCCCACCAAATCTCCATCCTCGTCTCGCCCGGAGGTGCGCATGAAAGATCGTTCTGATCATGTGCAGACAGAGTCGGCTCGACCTCCTCGATCTGCTCTTATGTCTCTATGGTGCCATCAGCAGGAGGAAGGCTAGACGGGGGAGTAGTCTCAGACATAGAAATGTTGGTCCCAGGAGTACTGTCACGTACCGTCGACAGATTCGGAGATGTAACTGGTCGGTACACTGGAGTACTCCGCGAGAGGATTCAAAATCAGTAGCCGGCACCGGAGGAGCAGTTCATCTAGAGGATGTACCTCTGTATGATCCTCGTCGTCTTGTCATACCTAATAATAACATATGAGGATAAAATAAATACAAAAACTTATAACAGTTCATAAAAATAGACAGACCCGGAGCAACCCTCCGTTGAATTTCCTGGGTACGAAATATCATAAAAGTATATGAAATATCACAGCACACAATAAACACAAAATATAAGTATCCAACAGTTAAGATAGATGGAAACAAAGAATATAATTAACAATATATATAACTATATGTATCCATATAGTTAAAATAGATGTTATATTCTACATTAAAAATATAGTACATGGCTAGAGTTCTAAATAGATTTCATTTTATTTTCAATCCTCTTCTGAAAATTTATCTTCTTTATTTTGCTTGTCCTCCTCTTCTTCTTCCTCCTCCTCATATTCACTTTCATCTACTTCGTCTTCCTTTTCGGATAATTCTACCTCTTCCACATGATTAGACGTGTAATGAGAAACTTTCGTTGAGTCCACATCTATAATATTTGTTACAATAGGTAGCTCATCCTCTTGATAAGCTATTTCGTTAACGTCAAAGGAATTTCTAGCTTTCGTCTTGAATACTGCCCACCAGTCCGACCTCGTTGTTCCCCGTTTAGGACAAGTTATGAAGTTCACGAGCTGAGCTTGACTTAATAGGACAAATTATTCATAGCCTTGTTATCGACGTTGGTAGTTTATATCCATAAGACCATGCTTGTCTATTTTCCAACCTTGATCTTGGATCGGATTGAGCCAATCACAGCTAAATAACACGATCTTAGCAGGCTCTGTTCCATAATTATTTGTTAACTCCACAATCTTTCGTAAGATTTCATAAAAATTATTGCCTGGATCGACATCTTTGTAGCTCGAAGATCTGATACACAAACAACTATTTTCGTTGAATCGAGATCCAAGAAGCTGTCTCTTATCGGGACTTTTGTTGACTTGAACCTAAACACATTCACAAAGTAGCTTGGCCAGATTTTGACGGCATAAATTGGTCCCTTGGCTAGAGTTCTAATAGACTCATTCTTAAGTGTTGTGTGGGGACAATCGACCTACATACCAAGAAAATGATATTAAGTTCAATATTATGTTAATTATTGTGCATAGTGCATACATAAAAAGATCCTTAAATATTTACTCAACCAAGAAGAGAAATAAAGTCTCATTTTCTGCTACTTTTTTATCTGTTATGTATGGTGTCATCGACCGCACAATATCACTAAATATGCTAAAAAACAACAAAATATTGTCCAATTAGTGTAACAATATTAGCGTATAGTGTTACTTTAAAATGACTTAAATGTTGACGTATTAATTACTTATCCCTCTAGCTTCTCCACTTTATCCTCATCACAGTTGAGTAATATATACAACTGAGCATCCCTTAGCTCATCGTCATCCAGATATCTCTTATCCATTTTGCCCGAAGGCTTACCGAAAGCATTAAATACTTTCAGTATTGCATCATTAGATTCCTGATATTCGTCGTCGTTTCTGGGAACTCATGTTCTATTAATGGCAACATGTGACTTGAAATACATCGAACAAAAGTTTGTAATCTTCTCAAGAACATAGGCTTCAAAAATAGAACCCTCGATTTGTGCCTTATTTTTTACCTTTCTCTTTTGGTACGTTCAGTTGACGCTCGAATGGGTACGTCCACTGATAATTGACATGCCCACCAACACGTGCCTCATAAAAAAAATAAATTGGCAAATGCTCCATGGAGTCGAAGAATCCAGGAGGGAACACTCTTTCAAGCTTGCATAATATTACCGCAATGTCCTTGTTTTGCTTTTCTACATGATCGACGATCAACTTTGTAGGACAAAGATCCCTGAAGAATATGCTAAGCTCAGTTAATAGATCCCAAACTACCTGAGTAAGAATATTTGAAATGCAATTAGAATTAACCTCTCCATAAATACGTGACAGTCGTGGATCTTCATACCCGTCAGTTTATTCTCCTTCGGGTCAACGCATCTTCTCAGATTCGACATATACCCGTTTGAAAATTTTAGCCCATGAATCCACCTATAAAGTCTCCCTTTATCCTCCTTGTCCAGTTAGAAAATAGCCTTAGTCTTCTTATACTTCCCATTCTCTTCCTTTATCAAATGCAACGTAGGGCATCTGCATATTTCTTTCAAGTCCAACCTGGCCTTGGGAGTGTCTTTCGTCTTCCCTTTTATGTCTATCACAGTATTAATTATGTTGTCAAACACATTCTTCTCCACATGCATGTCATCAAGGTTATGTCTGATCATATTGGTGCTCCAATATGGTAGTTCCCAAAATATGCTCCGCTTCGTCCAATTATCAGTGTGACCAAATCTATCACACTTGTACCCCTTAGTAGGCTCTCGATATCACTTGGTAAATATTTAAACTCTATCTATATCGTGTCTCTATCTATTGTGAAGAAATTGTATAACAATAGAAGAAGTACAATTTTTCTCCGTATTTTAAACGAAAAGTCTTAGTGCGGTGCATATAATACGGACATGAGAGACGACCATGAGTGCTCCATCATGATAACATGTC
The DNA here is from genome assembly GCA_036927795.1 of Iris macrosiphon. Classification (NCBI taxonomy): domain Eukaryota; kingdom Viridiplantae; phylum Streptophyta; class Magnoliopsida; order Asparagales; family Iridaceae; genus Iris; species Iris macrosiphon. The sequence goes on from JAYESA010000004.1 coordinate 122,008,630, forward strand.
ATAGTCCGAAAAGTCATTGATGGTCCACATAAGTGCTGCACTCATCTGAAAATTATGTTTTTTTGAAACATCGTACGTGTTGACGCATACTTTCCACAGCTGATTCAAATCATCTATCAATGGTTGGAAGTACACATCGATGTTCCTCTTCGAATTATTTGGACCCAAAATAATAACGGTTAAGAACATAACCGAAGTCTTCATGCATATCCAAGGAGGTAGGTTGTACGGGATGACAATCATCGGCCAACACGAATACTGAGAGCCCGAAAGTCCGAATGGGATAAAACAGTCGGAGGAGAGGCCCAATCTTATATTACGTGGATCCAAAGCAAAATTGGGATACTTTAGATCAAATTGCTTCCATGCTTCTCCATCGGATGGATGATCCAACACTCCTTCAATTTGTTCTCGTCTATGCAAACTCATATTTTTAGCAGTCTTCTTTACCATAAACAACCTCTGCAGCCGTGGTGTTAAAGGCAAGTAGTGCATCGAATCATTCGACTTCCTTACACCGACAGACCTTCCTGTACCAATTATCTTTTAGCGATCAGCACCACAAAATCTGCACAAATCTTCATCAAATCGTCTTTGTAGTACAACATGCACCCGTTGCGACATACATCAATTTTCTCGTATCCCATCCAGAGCGATCTCACCATCGTCTTAGACCAGTAGAAGTCTTTAGGTAACTTAGCACCCGCCGGCAAGATCTCTATAATCAACTCCATCAGTCGGTTATAGCATTCTTGCGACATATTAAAATTGGACTTGATGCTCAACAGTCTTGTAACCACCTCCAACGGTGAATGATCCTCACAACCAGGATACAATAGAGTTCTTGCATTGTCTTGTAACTTTATAAACTTTGTAGCATCGGCTTTTGGTGCCTCCTCAGCTGCATCATGATTATTCGAATCAAAACTAGGCCCGACGGTGTCAAAACCCATGTTCACACACCCGTTGTCGTAATCAGCATAGTCGTAGATACCCATATATAGCTACACATAAGGCTCCGACTCCGATGCTAAAGATACAAGTTCTCCATGTGAGGTCTAATGATAGTAATTTGATATGAAATCCTTCGAGTATAAATGATATATCACTTACACTTTTGAATGATATTTCAAGTTGCGATATCTCACACACGAATAATTAATTTTGGTATCGTCCATGTATTGAAGGAACGCCTTAGCGAACTACATGAACTGTTCTACCCCCTGTATGAATTCATCCCGCATACCATACGTCATCAAGATGACAGTTGTACATCCACGAACGATGATACAGGTAGCAATTCAGATTCATTTCTAGATACTTCTGAAAAGATGAATATAAATCATTCAAGTATATTATCCAAATAGATGCAAAGATGGATATACGTGTTTATCAAAGTAATTAACAACTCATATTGATGCGTTAGTATTCGAGTTGTGATACATGAGTATCCATATCGTGGTTCATAAGTATCCGTTTTATAATTCGTGACTATCTGAAAACTAGTAGACATGTGGACACTTGACTTTGAAGTGTCAAATATACACATAGGTCATGATAACACTCTAGTTATTTGTGTATCATGTGTATATCACATACCATGTTACACAATCTTATATTGATACTCTCTTGTATCTTGACACTATCTTACAGTTTTAAATACCCATGACACTAAGTATACTTGACCCTTGTATCTTGGTACCAACATACACTCCAGGCCGCTCACTCTTGACACTCAACACATATTTATACCTACTTCTATAACTGTATATTTTTATACCCCTATATATGTATCTATCTATATAGATAATTAATCCTCACTAGCTCACTCATCCCTCACTCAAACATATACATATACACACATCTCACTTGGACACTCTTATACCTTGACACACACGCACACACACATACACACACACACACACACACACACACACACAAGGAATACCTGGACTCTCATACACTTGATACAAACACACACACACACGCACACAAGGTATTACCCATACCCAAATATAATATCTTGACTAAAATACATACCCAAATTTATATCAAACAACATATATCATAGTTAGAGTCTATGTGTCTTGTGTATGTGTCTATGTGTTTGGATATATATTAGTATGAATCATGTCATGTAGGGTTGTGTATGTTGGTACCAAGATATTAAACAACCAATAACTTGTCTGTGTTAGTACGAATCGTGTCATGTAAGATTGTGTCATGTGTGTATGTGTCCATGTGTTCGGGTCCATGTGTCAGGGTTAGGGTTGTGTCTTGTGTATGTCAATATATCCTGATTGTGTCCAGTGTGTGTGTGTGTGTGTGTTCTACTTGTGTCCGGGTTTGGGTTAGGGTTTACCGAGTGGGAAGGAAGGGAGGAGGAGCACCTGAGAGAGGGGTCGACGGAGGAGGAACACATCGGAGGGGGTCAGCAGCGCCGGAGGGGGAGGAGCCGCGTTTGTGGGTCACGGGGGCAAAGAGGCAGCGTTTAGGGGTCGCATGTGTCAGAGTGGGGGCGAGGGAGGGTCGTCGGTGGCACGGAGGGTCATCGGGGGAGGGTGGTCGCTGGGGGCACGGAGGGAGGGGCAAAAAATGAAAAGTTTGGGTGGATAGAAATAAAAAGTTAAACTGACTAGGGAAATCCTATATTAAGTAATTTAGCGACGTCAATATCAAGCGTTGCTAAACGTCATATAATTTTTAATATACTACGAAATAAAAATTATGGAGTGGCTAACCGTCACTGTTATTAAAAAGATAGCGATATTTAGCGACTTGTCGACGATGTTATCTTTCATAATACTAAAGGTCGTTGCTAAACGTCGCAGAAAGTCGTTGATAGCGACGTATTATGAAATTTTAAAACACGTCGATAATTTCAATAATTTTAGCGCATCGTTGTCCAGAGTCATTAAATTCGTCGCTGATTTGAATCATTTTGGTAGTGCTTGAAGTCAACACTGAAGACTCATCGAAGGTGACATCCCTGATGATTAAGAACTTCTTATCCTCAAGAAAGTACAGATGATATCCCTTCACTCCTTGTGCATATCCCAAAAAAATGACATTCTTGGCTCTCGGATCAAACTTACCATCGTTGACATGATAGTAAGCTTTGCATCCAAACATGCACAAAGTGTTGTAATCTGCTAGTTTATCGGTCATCTTCTCATATGGAGTCTTATAGTTTATAGCCAGAGTTGGTGATCTATTAATCAAGTACCGTGCCATGTGTATAGAATCCGCCCACCATTCCTTGCCTAAACTGGCATTGGAGAGCATACATCTTGATTTCTCAAGCAAGGTCCGGTTCATCCTCTCTGCTAACCTATTCTGCTGTGGCGTATTCTTGATAGTCCAATGTCGCACGTTGCCTTCTTAAGCATAAAAATATTTGAAAGCTCCATAGGTATATTCAGTACCATTGTCAAACCTTAATGTCTTTACCTTTCTGCATGTACTGTTCTCCACCATCACTTTTCACTGCTTGAACTTTTTAAACACTTGATCTTTGGTTTTGATAAAATACAGCCAAACATAACGTGTATAATCATCAATAAAAGTAAGATGGTACCTCGCTCCTTTCTTGGAAGAAATATTGTTAGGTCCCCATACATCTGTATGCATAGAGTCGAGAATACCTCTTGTCTTCTTCTTGCTTGTACTGAAGTTTACCCTATGTTGCTTGCCATAAACATAATGCTCACAAAAATCCATACTTGGCTTCTTCAAGTTCTTCAGTAACCCCTGCTTTCTTAGTAAGGTCAGGCCCTTCTCACTCATATACCCAAGCCGCATATGCCAAAGACTTGTGCTATCAGACAAATCCGATATACTGACTGCTAAAGACCCAGTCACAGTGCTTTTCAATAATATATAAAAGTTACCATGTTGGTGACCTTTCGTCACCACAAAAGAATTATGAACAACGTCTCGTACGACTCCATCCTTGGCAACAAACTTGTTACCATTTGAATCAAGCATACCAAGAGAAATAAGATTTTTTTAAGGTCGAAAATATGTTTGATATTGGCCAAAGTTCGCACAATTCCATCATGCATCTTCACCTTGATAGACCAAATTCCAACAGCTTGATATGTGTTGTTGTTGCCTATCAACACAGAACCACCATTCGTCGCCTTGTAGGAAGAAAACCACTCCCTTTTTGGGCACATATGGTAGAAGCATCCATAATCGAGAATCCAACGGTCACTCATGTTGTCATATGCCACCGAAAAATAGACTATGTCAATGTCGGCTTCTGAAGCACTGTTTGCTTTATCACCTTCTATTTCTGTCTTATTCTCCTTTTCTTGTTCTTCTTCTTTGGACGAGTACACTTATTTGCATAATGTCCTTTCTCATTATAGTTAAAGTATTTTACCTTCTCAATAGGTATCTTGGACTTGGATCTTGACCTTCTGCTGGAAGATGCTCTATCGTTTGTCCTCCCTCTTGCCATCAAACCGTGGGCCTGGTCTCCATCATTTTCGTCATTAGAAGCCAACCTCCATATCTTATTAGACAATAAGGCACTTGTAGCTTCTTCTATGGAAATTGATTCATTCCCGTATAGTGATGTTTAAATAAGATTCTCATAGGAATCAGGCAAAGAAAACAATAGGATTAGTGCCAAAAGATCATCATCTTCATATATGTCAACATCCTTTAGATCAGAAATAATTTGATTGAATTTAGAGATATGATCTCAAATTGACGTACCTTCCTCCATTATCTATCTGTAGAGAGACTTTAACATATAAAGTCGGTTGGTAAGAGTCTTAATTATGTAGAGTGATTCCAACTTTAGCCAGAGCCCAACGGCGATGGCTTCGTCCTTCACAGAGTAGACGATATCTCTTTCCAAACATAGGCAAATAGTGGCACATGCTTTAAGATCCATGTTAACCCAATCATCATCGGTCATGTTAGTGGGATTCATTGACTTTCTACGTAAAGCCTTATGAAGATTTTGAGATATGAGAACGTCATTCATCTGGCTTTCCAAAAGCCAAAATTATTCTTTCCATTGAACTTCTCAATTTTATACTTTCCAATCTTACTTGATGGAACCATCTCAAGAATCTACCTAATTAACTTTCTTTGAGAACTTCAAAGCTTTTATACCAATTATTGGACGCACAGCGAAAATAGACCCAAAAAAATTAGAGAAACACCTCAGAGAAAGTTTACAACCACAAAGACAAGAATTTACGTAGTTCGGCCAAGATGCCTACTTCCACGGACGAGGGTGATTCAATTCCACTATGAAGAAGATAAAGAATTACAATTGCTCTCAAGAACTCTCTACAAAAAATATTCTCAAAAACTTTTATGTTGAACTTATTCAACAATTTTTTTTCTCTCTTATGTTGAACTTATTCAACAATCATTGAGCACCAATTTGAGAGATACTCTTGTGTTGAACTTATTCAACAACTTACATGAGCACTCTTGAGATACTATTTGAGAAACCTTTGGCCCCTTTATATAGCATGCCATTTTTTTCTCTCTTATGTCAAACTTATTCAACAATCATTGAGCACCAATTTGAGAGATACTCTTGTGTTGAACTTATTCAACAACTTACATGAGCACTCTTGAGATACTATTTGAGAAACCTTTGGCCCCTTTATATAGCATGCCATATGTCTATACATAGAAATCCAACATTTTATAGGAATATGAGTCCAATATTATGTAGGCTTAGGAATCCAATATTATTCTTGTCAAAGATTTGATCAAATGTCAAAGTCAATCTTCTTCAAAAGATATGGTCAAATATATCTTTCTTCATATCTCCACATTGTCAAAGATTTGTTCTTCTTCAAAGATATGGTCAAAGATCAAAGTCAATCTTCTTCAAAGATATGGTCAAATATATTTTCCTTCAATATATTATTTAGGTTTTGTAATCAATATATTCCTAAAAATTGAACGAATCTTCGTTTACCATGAAATCCTGAACTCAAGCCCAAACTGCCGAGTTTGTGTTGGCATTTTTTTTCGACGGGTAAAAGTCAAGTTGTTAGTCGAGTACAATATCAAATTGAGCCACATTCTATTTGTATCGAATCTACAAAACCAGAATACACTGATGAGGGGGCCAATAGCATAAACATATTTTTATGTAAAGTTCCAAGGGTGGAAGGAGGGAGAGGGTGTAAAGTAGGGATTTTCAAAGTTAAATTTTTAAGTAATGAATATTAGGTGGCAGGCAAACTGTCACTCCCTGTTCCCATTATATGTATTTGGAACATATTAGTTTTTTCTGTTTATATTATTTATTGCTTGCATGGTAATTAGGTTGCATCTAATGGAGACTAGACCCATTCTTTGGTTCAATTAGACTCACAATTTAATTGTTAGATTGGTTTGGTCATGAGTGAACCCATGGTCTAAACCTCAAACCCTAGCTATATAAGTTAACTTCTTTCTCTCTCTCTTACCTTATTCTCTCATTTTTCTCCTTCCTTCATTTAGGCAAGTACACCTTGCACTACATGAAAAAAATCTCTTGATCTTTGATTCTTGCTCTTATTTTGCATTTTATTAGTCTAATATGTGTACATTATAATTCTAAACACTTTTAGTACTTCGAGTTTTCAATTTTAATGGGTAAATTTAAGTAGATCTACAATTAAAGTTTAGGATTTTTATGGGTTTCTTGAGTTTTTGGTGGTTTTGATCTATTAAAATATAGTATTTAAGAAAATCAATTTTTGTGGTTAATGGAGCACTTTATTTTAAGCATTTTGGCTTTTGGTACACTTGATTCGGGATTAAAATAAGATTTTTATCAAGAAAATAATTTTTGAGATTTTTGGAGTTTTTGTCATGGCCGAACCTGCTGTTTGGAGAAGACGAAGTCTTCATGTAGACAGCGAGTTATGCGGCCGAGAGTGCTTTGCGGCCTGAGTGTTATGCGGCCTGAGCTCTTTGCCGCATACTAACCAACATGCGTCCATCTTGTTGGATGCATGACTGCCATCACACAAGTGTTTCGAAACTAATCCTTGAACTCCTTGTATTTTCACTCTCTAAATGAATGAAAAATTTACTAAGTCCAAAGAGCAATATGCGATCGAGTATCATATGCGGCAAGCAGGCATATGCGGCAAGCAGAGCATACGGTCACTTTTTCTTGGACGTATGAATCTGAAACCTTGGCACATCCTTTCATGGTTTTGTCTTTTCTCTCTGACACACTTTATGGCTTGTCCCATCAATCACTTTATGTCACTTCACTGATACATATTAAATACACGTCACTCAACACTTGTCCCAAGGAGTGGACTTTGTCATTTCATATGCGGTCAAGACTTCCCATGCCGCACCAACCCATATGCGATCGACTTTCTATGCATCACCTGTCCTATGCGGCACTGACTCTATGCGTCCCTGATCCTCATGCGACCTATGTGCACATTTTACTATTTTGCTTGGTTTGGATGCTTTATTGAGTTTTGGGATTCCACGTATGATGTTAATGATTGCTAATGTATGTGATCTACGTGACCATGTGTTAGACCTGATTATGTACTAGAGTCCATATAATTTACTAATGATTGGTAACTTGACTTGACTATTGGTATCCGTGCTGATACACTTACTATGTCCTATGTGTTCCTACGTAATTATGTTACATGTTTACATCGATATGTACCTATGTGTTAAGCGACATGTGATGTAATAAATTCCTCCAGCATAGACATGATAGTTGGTCAATAACCAAGATTGGTTAGGATTTATTTGATTATTGCATCACGTTGTGGTGAAACCAAATTAAACTACAAAGTGACAAACTTGATTCGTATCTAGCATGCCCATACTATGGTATGACATATAAGGAGAGTAACATGTGACCACGTCATGTGATTCCAGCTAACTGTAGGGTTAACTAGACAACTAAAATATGTAGAGCATTGAGAGGGACAAAATCTCGAGACCGTGCTTAAATATCCACCCTCAATCATTATATGGGGAGTGAAGGCTGGCCCCCATGCATATTATTTAAATCCTCATTAGTGGATGCCAATATCCGACTATTATATTATACTATGTGTTCTATGCGATCTTAGCATGGTGGCCTTATGAGGGACCGATGTATGCTACTATGTGCTATGCGGCAATTTATGGCTCAGCTATCTCCTGTTAGAATATGGTTCGATCTAAGGATTCCTATTATATGCATAATACCATTGGGATAACCCAGACTCCACCTAGTAAACCGTACAAGTGATTGACCGATTATGTAACTGAGCTTATTTGTGTATTGTATCTGCTATCAAATAGTCTAGAAGTATGGACTATCATGGTGTGATGGTCTAACCCTTGTCCTTTTTTGGTTGTAGGGTTAGATGTTGTGTCATGATAGGCTTTGAACCAAAACTATGAGACAAAACTGTATATATGTATATATTTCATAACCTAGTTTTATTTCTTCATTCGTGCTTCCTTTGTGGTACTTGCTATTTGGGGTCTAACCCCACTGGTTTTGCATGGCCAGGTTTATAGCCAACCCCCAAGGATTAAGCGTACTTTTTCCTGAACAATGACACACATGAGGAGGATGGTCACTAAGGGAAACGAGTAGGTTTCTTCTTCCCTGCTCGTTATTGTATATTTTACTCATTTTTGGCATTTAGCCACCGGCACTTGTTAGCCATAAATTTGAATATTTAGTTTCCTTACATGATTATAATTAATCAAACTACAGCTGATCATGGTCATATACTTTTGCTACTCTACCAGCTTTCTTATTTTTGCATAGTTGGTTTCCAGAATATTCTGGCAGGGCATTTGGAACGCCTTACTTTCTTGTCGTATATGTTCTACGTTTACTATTCTTACTTGACTGATTGAGACAATAGATGTGTTGTGTGACCCTAAGTGACTTGCTTATAGTATGCACCCCTTGTCAAGTTACAGCCATGACCGCCGTACGATATTATATACCTTGTACGTGGAAGCTGCCCATGTCCATCTCCGTATTCCAGTACTAGGGCGTGAGACAAACCAAGTATTTAAGACATTTTTCAAAGTCATAGTTAGGGCTATCTGATGGTCATATTCGAGTTGGATTTATGTGTCAAACCCAAATCCTATAGGCCTTTCCAGATTTAGATTCAGGCTAAATTCCTTAACTTTTGTACGTAATACATTTAAACTATCATTCATTTTAAAGTACCTATTGATTTACTCTGTGGACTACAACTAGATGGGTTTCACATGTAATTCATACTATATTCTTCAGTCTTATTTATCTAAAGAATTGATAAAGCAATTATTCTTTTCAATCAAATCTATATTATAAGTTGATAGTTGCAATATATTGATCCATTTCGGCTTCTTATCGGGTTTAGAGTTCAATTGAGGCTATACTTAAACCCTAAACATCAAGAATTTCAGGTTTACTTTAGGAATTCAAACCCTACAACTCTAAAATTGCTAGATTCTTCAAGATTAGCGACGTCAAGAGTCTTTGTTCGTCGTCAAAAAAATAACATGTTAGCAATTTTTTAAAGGACGTTTGTGACATTTCTGCTAACATGGCTGACTTTGCCATGTCAGCATATTTGCTATGTCGATGACATGAAGTGATGTTGTTATTCTCCTTGATATAGCAATATATATTGTGAGATTCATCTCACTGTATCGGTATTCATATTCAGATACGTGCATTTTTATTTATTTACTATTAATTGTGTTTTTTGGTATTTTGGATTTCTTGTTCTTGATAAATCACTTAACGACTTATGCAACGTATTAATTTTAAATTTAATATTTCTGTCTCCTAGCCGACATACCATCGGTATACTGGTCTATACCATCGGTATATCATTTGGAATATTTTCTACTTTTAGATATTTTTATGAATAGTATTTTAGATATTTTTATGAATAGTATTTTGGATTTTTTGTGAATAGTATCGATACATTATATTATCCACTAATTTTTTGGTTCTGAAGTGCCATATTATCCAATTGTCATTTGATTTTCTTTTGGATGGTTGTGATTGATTTAAATTATGGCGTTGATCCCTGATGTGGCAGATCCAACGGTCACGATTCATTTTCGACTTTTATATATACCCTTTAATTTTCTCTCTCTTTACCCCCCTCTCTCTCTCTCTCTCTTTTTATTTTCTCTCTATTTTTTGTGTGAGCTTGGTCTTGAGACCTAAGAGTGTGATTTCTAAACTCCTCTTGGTGGTAGAGTAGAAGGTTTAGGCTGGTAGTTTGATTTTAGGCAAGTATATCATGCCAGATTCTTGAACAATATTGTTTTATTGTCATTTTTGTTTTTTTGACTTTATTTGCTTTTAATTATTCAAAAATTGTCTTGTTAAATATGTTTTCTGCATAATTCTAGTGGATATGCATGTTTCTGAATTTGGTTTGAGCTAGATTTTGATTTCTTGTAGAAATTATGATATTTACTTGATAGCAAACTCGGTATAGGGAGTGATACCGGAGTGATTGCCATGAGACTTAGTATATATATTATATGAGACTTATTCCTAGTCTTGACACTTGCTAGACCTATTTTGACAAATTTTGGGATGTGATTTTGGCCCCAAAATCGATCTTTCCTGGACTTATCCTATGGACTTTCGACGAGAACCGACATATCGATGGTATATTGTAGTATACCAATTCTTGACTTTGAACCGACATACCGACAATATATAGTATATCGATGGTATACTATAGTATATCGACAATATACCATTTGGACCATTCATGACATTGAAAGTTGATGTGTTTTAAATTAGCATACCGATGGTGTACTAGTGTTTACCGACGACATACAGTTTGCCTGACTTGACTTTCCTGCTGTGTTTTAAATTGGCATACCGACGGTGTACTGGTGTGTACCGACGGCATACTGGTTTGTCTATATTGGAACTTGTTGTGTTTTATTTTAGTGTACCGCCGGTATACCGGTCTATACCGATGGCATACCAGTTTAGTACCTAAGTTGTATATATCATGTTTTTCGAGTTTTCTTTTCGATTTGCTTCTTACTTAGATATATCTTGATACTATTGTACTATCTTATATTGTCCAGCCCTGCCTTATTTTACCAAATAGTTGCTAACCTGAGTCCTATACTTGCCTTGACTTGATTTTTGTACATGCTTGATATTGGCTCGTATATGATTCTTGACCCTTGTAAATTCTTGAAAGTGGCTCGTAGTAGTACACTCATGATTTTTGATTCCTGTAGATGCTTGATAGTGGCTCGTAGTAGTGCACTCATGATTCATGATTCATGTACATGTCTGATAGCGGCACGTAGTAGCGCACTTATAATTCCTAACTTGTGTATTTTCCTATTGTGTCTTGTTATAATACACTCTTGTCCTGTCTAGAACAATGTGGTTATTTTTCTGTCTTGTACTTTTACTTCTGCTTGTTAAGACCTTGTCCAGTCTTGCATATCCCCAAGGGGAGTACATGTCTATGATGGATTCTGTGGAATATCGCACCCAGAATCCTAAACAAAAATATTGAGGATTTAAATAACTAGCGTGATTAATTAGATCACCAAAAGAGAAGAATCCCCATGTTGCATTCAGTCCTGTTGTTTTGTCGCTTTTCTGAATGGATTTGGAGCTCTCTGTCATGAGGGACATATTTCTATCACACCGTTGAGTGGGCAATCCTGTACATGTTTATTATTTTCATGTCATTATTATTAAGTCACCATCATGTGGAGCAGACATAGCTCACTATTGTGTGATGCATATATATGGGCTCACAGTTGTGTGATGCCACTTCATTAGGATAAAGACCGATTTGGTGGTGCATCTGCTATATATACTTGCTTAGTTCTGGTTGGATATCTTGGACAGTCTGGAGGGCATGCAACTGTACAAAAATTCTCAGATTGTTCATGTTAGTAATTATGACTTATGATAACCCTAGTTAGCTAATGTAACAAGCTGTACTTCTTGATTGGCTATGGTTGATGGATGGAGTCCATTTCCTGCTTATGTTAGTTCGTGTTCCTGTACTTGATCTCGTCTTGGTTTATGTACATGTTTACTACTTATGCCATATTTCCTGATCCTGTACTTACATGTTACTCCTGTTTATTAGACATGATCCGTTATATGTTTTCAGTTCTTATTTACTTTACATGATCTTGTATATGTTCACATATTCCTGTTCACTTTACTTGTTTTCAGTTTTCTTTCATGTTTCTTGGTGCACTTTATTATTACTCGGTGGTTACTTATTGCCTTTAGTATATCGTTACTTTGTTTGCATAATAGTTTTAGTTCTTACTTTGGCCTCTTTTGTGGTACTTGCTATTGGGGTATGACCCCATTGGTTTTGCATGGCCATATCTCATAGCGGAACCAGAGGATCTCCCATTAGATCCTGTGCATATTCTTTTGAGGCTTTTAGCCCATGAGCATGTGTTTGGCTCGTATTTTGGACTTAACATCTAGCCTATGGGCATGACATGATTAGTTGTATTCTAGACTATAGATAGAGTTGATCATATATAAATATTACTCTCTCTAGTTCTTTATTTTGTATTACTAGATCCATGATCATCTATCTATACATAGTTTGTGACGCTTTACTATCTTATGTCTGATGATCATATATCTTGTATATTTTTCTATTTGCTTGTGATTGAGATACTAGGATTGCTTGACCTAGAATTGATTGTTGGCTTGTAGTATTAACCTCCCATGTCTTTTACAGCCATGATCGTATCTCGGGGTACTGGAGTACTCTGGTATACGTAGCTGGCTTTTTCTACCCCAGATCTCCATATTTTGGTTCTGAGGGCATGGCATATATATGTCGCTAAACATCCAAGTATTAGCAACATATACTGACGTTAGTAATGTATTGATACGTGTAGCGACATTTGGATACATGTTAGCGACATAGTTCTTACATCGATGAATGTCGTTAAATGTTGCTGAATGTCGCTAAATATTTCTAATTTCCAAAAAAAACTACATCAGCTTTGAATTGGTCTCTGATATAGTAATAATTGTTTGTCTGATATATAAACAAAGAATACTCAATAGTCAATATAAGAAACCATAAACAGAAAATAAATAGATAATATATAAACAGACAATAAACATAAAATAAATAGAGAATACCAATCATAATGTCTGAATACATAAGCTTAACCATAATGTCTAAACAACCATAATCTATGATATATTGATGACTATCATCAATACAAAATAATATAATAGATCCAATTAGGACTGAAATACTCACAAGTCCATACAAGATCCAACGAGGGCCAAAACTCACACAAATCATAAAAACTCTATCCAAGCTAGGACTACTGGTGGGGAGGAGGAGGAACACTATGAATTAGCGCTTCTATGGCTTCCTGTGAAAGCGGTTGTTCTGACTGTCGATGCAGTGTCGATGCCGAAAGAGCTACAGGTTGTATCTGCTACAATGCTAATAGTCTCAAAGAGAAGAAATCAATGGTCATCGTCAGCCTCGATGCTACAGCTTTGGTCAAAGAAACCTACGACGCCTGTAGCACATCTACCCTACGTACACTGAGTCTTCTCGGCCAGCTGTACCACAATACTCAAACAAATAAACTCAACAAACTCGACAAAGTCACTTCCTTCTCGTCCAACTTGAACACGTCTCATATAACTTAAAGGTCATTCAAACACAAATTTCTATCCTTAAAAGTACCTCAAATTTACACAAGTTCTCAAAATATTGTTAACTGGGGATTTTTTTTCCAAAAGTCCTCAAAATCTTTAAAGTACTTTTTTACATGTAATGAATTTACTTCCAATTATTCTTGTTCATATCAAACAAAATGATTTATACACAACCCAGTAATTTGGAACAATTTGTTAGTGTTTGTTTTTGGAAAAGAAATGGCACGTTGGGTCCATATTAGCATCTCCATTGTCATTGGTCATTACCATGTTAATTTACAGGAGAGAATTGATAGCAAACTTATAACTACCAATCTTATAAAACATGGGACAAATTTAATTTGTGATTGCTTCTCAAGTCGATTCTTCTTACTTGTTTCAAAAATAATTTTATATTTCCCAAATGGGGTAAAATTTTCTTCTAGTTATTTTGGTTTACTTTTGAAAGTCATAAGTGTTTCAAAAGTTGCTTCAACTTATCAATTTTTTTTACAACAATTACCTTATCATTTTGTAAAATTCAACTTTTTAGTTATTAAATTTATTTTCAGTAATTTGACTACTATACGTATTTGTTAAATCATTCTTAATAATTTTAACAATAAAATTTTAAAAAATTTACATACATTTTCTCAACTTATGATGGATATATGTGTAGGTAGTTTGATAATATAGTTAATTACCCAAATGGTACATGAAGAATGTAGTGGTTGCCGTTTTAGTTATCAAACTTTTTTTTGTTTAATTTGGTACCTAAGCTTTGCATTTTCGTTTAAAAAATATTTGAACTAGATTTCGTTGTTATTTTTGGATGAAAATCGATAAAAATGGACATGTGATGGTCACGTGCCTTATTTTTTTATGTTTTTATTTTTTGACTAATAATATTGGTTTTCGAAGAAATTCTAACAAATAGCTTTTATCGAGTACAAAATGATAGCTCTACAATCAATTATAGTTGACGTATCGACAGGTCATGACAAAAATAACCCTAAAAATATGACACGTGACCATCACATGTCCATTTTTTTAACAATTTTCATCCAAAATACCAACAAAATCTAATTTAGGCACTCTTTAAACTAAAATGTAAAGCTTAGGTACCAAATTAACCCAAAATAAAGTTCGATCACAAAAATGGCAAGTACTGCATTTTTCAGGCACCATTTGGGTAATTATTATGTAGTTAAACTATTAGTTAGAATATTTTTTTCTTAATTTTTAATATAACGACTTATTTATACTAATTTTTAATTAATATTAAAAAATTACTTTAAAATTATCTTCTCCTATTATCATACCCAAAACCAGAGTACTGGAGAGAGTGGGCAAAACAAAACCAGCTACGTATTTTCGAGTAAAAAGATATCCCGAGATAAGGTCACGGCTATCTAGAAAATAAGTGGAAGGACTCTAGCATGCCACTGACGACTCCTATGGTCAGACATATCATATCTCAATTCAATTAATAAAAGAAGCAATAAAGAGTAAATCATATATGCGATGGAAAATGCGTCCCAAATACATATGCATACATAATCATGTTATTTGACATAATGTAAAGATATATCAACTGAAAATACACGAGGTAGGTAAATATACAACTAGCCGCGGTCCAGAAAATACACATACATCGTCCAAATACAGAGGGAACAAAGGCCCAAAAGCAAGGACTAACACATGTCCTTGGCTAAATACCACAAAATAAAAGTACAATATAGGGTGGGGGAATGAGATAACCCACTCGCTAATCTATGTCGCAATCCTCTGAGTGCGAACCATCAGGAGCAAGTGAAGGTAGATCCTCCGCGTCTGCTACAAGATCTGGCCATGCAAAACCAGTGGGGTCATATCTCCAATAGCAAGTACCACAAAAAAAAGTCAAAACTATGAACTAAAACCCACAACAACGAATAGAGAAAGAAAGAAAGAAATAAATGTGACTCGAGGCTCTTGCGCTACCAATACACTTATCTCGAGAATAAAAAAGACAATTAGCTAAATGACAGGGGACAAAAAGTATACATGAGACAAGTAAACGTGAACATGGGATCATGTAATGTGCCGAAACAATAACTAAGAACATGTAAGATATTTTAGGACATGTGGAAATGTACAATATATGGGTCATGTATAGTATGTAACTACGGGATCTAGAACATGGCATAAGCAATAAGCATGTAAAGGAACAATAACTGAATATAATAATAATGGTAATAATAGGACCCGTGAATAGACAATATGACTAGTTTTGTACCCTTACACCAAACAAGGAGAAAAGGTAGGAACCAACCTTATGACCGTTCACGTATCTGAGTCAACAACTATAATAACACAATGATAAAAATAATAACTAAGTACAATAACTATAGGAAAGGATAAGCCGACAAGCGACAATAAAGCATAGGGACATCTCGAAATCGGATCCATAACCCTTAAACCAAAAAAGACCCGGGTTATGGGTCTTTTCCCAAGAAAAACTTTCTGGCCACCCACCGACACATATGACAAAGCGAAGAAAGAAAAGACTACGCAAGCATAAGGTAAATAGAGGGCAAACAAAGAAACACGGCGAAGCATTTCCTACGGCTTACTATCATTAGCTAACTAGGGTTATCACAATCCTAATTACTAAAAAAATATAATTTGAGGTATTCCATAAGGTCACATGCCCTGCAGACTATCCAGGTTATCCAGGCGAAAGGATTACATAATATAAATAATATTTTTTTACTTATAATGCAACACTCGATGATGTATTGGAAGTGTGCCCCCTCAAGATAGAGAGCTCCAAATCCATATGGTGTGGTCGGGATAACGGGATCGCATGTAACCTGGAAACCTCTTTATATGTCTCTAATTAATCAAGCTAATTATTTTAATCCTTAATATTTTTTTTAGGATTTCGAGTGTGACATTTTACAGAATCCATCTAAGATATGATGCAAGACTGGACGATAGTTTAACACTTAAAGCATAAGCACCAGACAAGCCACAAACGTGAAGATATACATATATGTCAGGAAACAGGAGTGCGCTACTACGAGCCACTATACAGGACTATAAAGGAATGTAGTATCATGAGTGCGCTACGACGAGCCACTAACAGGACTCAGGACGTGAATCGACATATGGACATGAGTGCACTACTACGAGCCACAAACATGATAGTACGAGAATCTAGAGTCAAGAGTGTGCTACGACGAGCCACTAACAGGAGTAAGACAATGCAAGGACAGTGTAAATGTAAGGGCAAATGGCAATGAATAGCGCTTCATCCGACAATGTGCAAATACAAAGACATGGTATCGATAAAGGATATATAATTGTGTCAAGTACATAGGGTGTAAAACTTATTATAACTATACAAGTTATAAGATCATGCTAAGGGATCATTACAGTTAAAGAAAATATCAAAATCAGGCTAAAACAACCAAACAAGTATTATTTGCATGAAACAATTTTATGCATTTTGGAAAAATTGATACCTATTAGTAAATTGAGGATAACTCTCTCACATAAACTCCAGATGAGGATTTGTTTGATCAGTTGAGCGGAGCGAAGGTATTCTCAAAGATAGACTTAAGGTCGGGTACCACCAGGTGAAAGTGAAGAAGGAAGACATTCCGAAGACAGCTTTTAGGACTCGGTATGGGCAGTTTGAGTTCTTGGTGATACTGTTTGGGTTGACCAATGACCGATGGTATTCATGAACCTGATGAATAAGGTATTTTATCAGTACCTGGATCAGTTTGTGGTAGTCTTCATTGATGATATACTGATTTATTCGAAGACCCAAGAGGAGCATGAGAAGCACTTGAGGACAGTTCTGGACACCTTCAGAAAGGAGAAGCTATATGGCAAGCTTTCAAAGTGTGAGTTCTTCCTTAATAAGGTTAAATTTCTCGAGCATGTGATTACAGAAGATGGGATCTTAGTAGACCCGAAAAAGATTTTAGCAGTTGAGTCATGGTCTACCCCGAGTTCAGTAGCAGAGATCAGGAGTTTTTTTGGACTGGCAGGCTACTATCGGAGGTTTGTTCAGGAATTTTCCAAGCTTGCGGAGCCGATGACTTGACTAACCAGGAAGGACGTGGAGTTCGTCTGGACTGAGGATTGTCAGTCAGCTTTTGAGAAGCTAAAGAAGAGGTTGACTACAGCTCCAATATTGACATTGCCATCAGGAGCAGAAGGATTTTTTATATACAGTGATGCATCGGGTAAGGGTTTGGGTTGTGTGTTGTAGCAGAACGGGAAGGTGATTGCCTATGCTTTCAGGCAATTATGCTCGTATTAGAAGAATTACCCTACCCATGACTTGGAGTTGGCAGCAGTTATATTTGCTCTTAAATTATGGAAACACTACTTGTATGGAGAGAGGGTAGAGATCTTTACAGACCATAAGAGCTTGAAGTATGTGTTTACACAAAAAGAGCTCAACATGAGGCAGCGACGATGGTTGGAGTTGATGAAGGACTTCAAAATTTCTTTGTAGTACCATCCAGGAATGGCTAACGTAGTCACGGATGCCTTGAGTAGGTATCCACTGGCTATGTACTTGATGGGAGACAGACACTTATTGGCCGATCTTGATAGTTTGGGCATTAAGATATTAGTTCCTGGAGTCGCAACATAGATATGGGGACTTCAGGTACAATCAGAGTTAATGGACCTGATCAGAGCCACACAGTTCGAGGATGAGTCTCTGAGGAGCATCATAGCACATGTCCAGATAGGGTTGGCAGAGGACTTCAGTATTGTAGATGATGGATCATTGCGGCACGATACTAGATTGTGTGTGCCGATTGGAGCATTGTGCGAGAAGATTCTCCAGGAGGCGCATCGATCTTAGTACTATATGCATCCAGGTGCCAACAAGATGTATAGGGACATAAGAGAGGATGTTTGGTGGTATGGTATAAAGCGGGAGGTAGCTAGCTTCGTATCTAGATGTTTGGTTTGCCAGCAGGTAAAGGCGGAGAGACAGAGGCCAGGTGGATTGCTTCAGCTGTTACCCATTCCAGAGTAGAAATGGGAGCATGTGATAATTTATTTTGTTTCAAGACTTCCGCATTCTCCAGGAGGTAAAGATACAATTTGGGTCATCATAGACAGGTTGGCCAAATCAGCCTACTTTCTGTCATTCAAAATGGTACATCTACGAAGAAATTTATGGAGATGTATGTGCGACAGATAGTCAGATTGCATGGAGTTCCAGTGAGCATAGTCTCGTATCAGGAAAGTCGCTTCATGTTCCACTTCTGGAGGAGTTTTGTTACGACCCACACCCGGTATAGGGGCACAAGAGCGTGGGTACGTCCAGCCTACGCCGCAGCATCGGTAGTAGAACGCTGTCTAGGTCACAATACTACTATATAACTAAACACCTGTCCATGATATCCATCTCCATAAAGAGGTCAATATACATCTCACAATAATCTCATAATGTAAACTCAATCACAATAGCTATAAAATATAAGGCACGATAAAGATAAGAGAAAATAACATAGTTAAACACCATGTCTCAACATAAGATAACTCACAGTCTAGCTGTCCAACATAAAGTCTCCACTAGTCTCAAATTAAACTTAACATAAGTCTGACATAAACTGAAATAACCTCAATAAGTCTCAAAGCATAAATAAATACTCTCTAGATAGCTGCAGGTAACGTCTCATCTAAAGGAATAGTCTCCTCTAAGATCTCTGGTGTGTAGTCTGCATCTATACCTGGTCAGTAGTGTGTGGTACAGAAATCCTCAAGATCCTCTGGTAAAATATATCCAGTCAGGATTGGAACAAAGTACAAGCACTAACAACAGTTCCAGATATATTGGCAAAACTATAATATAGTGTAAAGAAATACAAGACAGATATGAATAACTGGCAATAAGACTATTGGAACAAAGAAAATGCTGGAATAAAAGAATACTGGAACATCATCATTAATATACATCTAGCAATGAAATAGGAATACAAGTACACGCAAGAACAATGAACTGGTATGTAAGTGTGTACAAGAACAATAACTAAAGCATGTAGAGATGCTAGATCAATATTCTAAAGATGCATGTCAATAATCATCTAACTAAGTGTGTGAAATATCAGTATATCATGTGATCAGCTTAGGACTATATGACTCATTACATTGATTAGCGATCATCCCTAACAGGTCAAACTAACCATATGTAGCAGCGATGAGGCATGTAAGGGTAAGGCTGCACCGACGTGAGGTGTGGGTGAGCTATGATGCATGTAAAGTTGGGTATGATCACATAAACTACTAATATTTCCCCCATGTTCCCCAGCTGGCACGGTGGATTCCCAATCACGACTCCTCGTGACAAGTCTCAATGATGCCAACTCGTGTAAACAACAGTGTCAGAGTCATGTACGCCATACAACAAGATTCATAGAGATAATCTACATAATGGAAACTGTTAGAGAATGTACTCGCTTGTGGTCCTTAGCTGGCAATACCAATGTCCGGGTTCCAAGGTATCGTCTGAAGGATCCAACGGTCCTATAGATACATCATAAACATAATACTGCATCAGACATTACACTAATACACAATCAAAACCATGATCTTAGGGACTACGCTAGGGTGGTCATGTCTGTCATTGCGGTGCATAACAGACAGTCAATGGTATGGTCTTGCCAGTACGTCAATGTACATATGGCAGTCTGCTAATCATGTTACGTGGTTACAAGTCAATGTAACTACGGGGTATCCATAATTACACTCGGGTCTCATAGTACATCTATAAACATGCATATAATCTTAACTAGCATATAACATTAATTACTTATAATATATATGTACACCAATACATATACAATATATATATATATATACACGTGTATATATACCAATTTATACGTATAAACGTATACCAATGGAATACATATATTATACATATATATATACTAATTGAATTCATATACTATATATATATATATATATATATGTATATATATACCAATATATCAATATATACAATACACGTATTAAACTATAACTAAAATACGTATGCATACTAATGAGAAATACGCGTATGCGTGCACGTGTACAAGTACGCCAGAAGGAGAACTCGAACCTGCGTACGCGGGACGAGGCATTCGTATCGAGGGCGTCAGCAGCAGGTCACGGCGGAGTCCAGCGAGTCGACAACGTCGTGTGGACGAGTTGGCGGGAAGTCGACCCGTGCAGCGGTCGGCGACTTCGTGCAGTCGGGGAGGTCGACAAACTACTCAGTGCAGCGTCGTACGGTGGTGCTCGTCTTCAACAGTGGTTCGCCGGACCGTCGAGGGTTATCATGCGGGAAAGGTCGTTGGGTTGCTGGTTTCAGTACTCCGGTGGGTCTCCGGTCGAGTGCAATGAGAGAGGGGGTGGTGGTGCGGTCGGTCCAGTCGACGTGGTGAAGGAGAGGCAGACTGACGGCATCGGGGTCCAAGCTCTGGTCGGCTTGCAGGCGGTGAGAGGGGGAGAGAACGCGGGACTAGGCTGCTCCGGCGTTCAGTCGCGGGTTCATAGTCGGGTCTGGCCGGCTCAGGGTTGCTCGGTTTCGGCGGGTTCACGGTCGGGTTTGGTCGGCTCAGGGCTGCTCGGTTTCGGCGGGTTCACGGTCGGGTTTGGGTCGGCTCAGGGCTGCTCGGTTCCGGCGGTGAACATTAAGGGGAGGAGGGGATGTCGGATGGGAGTTACTTAGGGTTAAGGGGAATAAAGAAAAGAAGGGAATATATATATATGTGTATGTGATGTTAGGTTTGACCTAGAATACGTTGACTTTGGTCAATACTAGGAAAAGTCCTTGGCTTGTTATGGAGATATTCCAATGGGCTAGGGTTCGAATGGGTCTAATGAAATTGCGAAAATTGCATTGGTCTAAGGGTTTGGAGGCCATGGTTTCAAGGGATCGATGTTAAATTACACACCCCCAAAAATCACGGAAAATATACTGAAAGGGAATGGGTTTATATCACGTGTCGTGTCCAACGAGTGTACACCTAATGCACTTTTGCATAAAAGTGCCCAACAATTAAAAAATTGCACAAAGAGTGATTCTGGTTTTAATTAATTAAAATTAAATGCAAGGAGGTGCTCTACAATTAAATAAAAGTACAAATGGCTGGATTTAAGTGGGACACAAGCATCAATTAATGGTTTGGCATGTCTAGGACAACGGTGTGAATCTGTTGGAAGACAAAGCGTAGCGTTCTAATTATCGAATAACGATAAAACACAACAATCAAATAAAGTTACAGTAATTTAAATAAAATTAATTATTATGCAATCATTTACTCATTAATTACAAAAAGACGAAAATATCCATAATCTGAAAAGTAGGGGTGACAAGTTTGCAGGCTAGCTTGGGCACTCAGCTCAAGTTCAGTACCGCATATCACCCTCAGACATACGGGCAATCGGAGAGGACTATTCAGACTCTCGAGGATATGCTATGCACTTGTGTTTTAGATTTTAGAGGTTCTTAGGAGGATCATCTTCACTAGGTAGAGTTTTCTTACAACAACAGCTACCAAGCCAGTATAGAGATGTCACCATTTGAGGCGTTATATGGACGGAGATGCCGTACTCCGTTATCATGGGATGATGTTGATGAGAGAGCTTTATTGGGACCAAAGATGGTAGTGGATACAGCAGAGAAGGTCAAGCTCATCAGGAATAGACTTTGAGTGGAGCAGGACAGACAGAGGCATTGGGTCGATAGCCATCGAAGACCATTAGAGTTTGAGGTATAGATTTTTGTTTTGCATTGCTTGTGATTATTTATTTTGTTAGAGTGATAAGGTTATGTTTTATGCTAGGTTGGCGGTCTGGTTTTCTTAAGGATTTCTCCAACACGTGGCATAATTTGTTTCGGCGGAGGCGGAAAGCTTAGTCCGCGATTCATCGGACCTTTCAGTATTCTTGAGAGGGTCGGTGTAATTTCATACAGACTAGACTTACCACCGACATTGGAGGGAGTGCACAACGTGTTTCACGTGTCACATCTGAGATGATACGTGGCAGATCTTAGATCACTCGGAGATAGAGGTGGGCCCTACTCTAAGTTATCTAGAATAGCAAATTGAGATTCTGGATCGGAGAAAGAAGGTGCTGAGGAACCAGATGATTCCTTTGGTGCACTCGCGTGGAGGCATCACTCGCCAGGAGAGAGTACCTGGGAGCGAGAGGCCGAGATGCGCGAGCGATATCCATATCTGTTCGAGCCGTGAGGTATAATTCTTTCTTGCATTGTATTGATTGCTTTTGGTAGTTAGTTTCTTCCTTAATTTTGAGGACAAAATTTTTTTCTAAGGTGGGTAGGATTGTCACCCTCATATTTTTAATCAAGGGTAGTTTGATAATTGACATGAGTATTTTATTTTAGGAGTATTGTATTAAAATATTGTGCATGTGTTATTATTTATTTATTGTATTATTTATTTATTATTAGATGCTAGATTATTTTAGACTTGTGTAGTGGACCTAACTAGTTAAATTAAATACATTAATCCAATATTTTATTTTAGTTTAGATTGAGTCTAATAATTAGGCCCATAAATTAGGAGGATGGATTAATTAGTGAAACCATTAGACTAGAACCTTTCCTCCTTAATTAATTTCTTCATGAGAGGCCCCAAGGGGTGTATTAGACATTTTACATCTCTTGGGAGAGGGCTAGGGTCTGCCACATTATGAGGGAGGAGAGAGAGTCTATCTTCTCATTTCTTATTTTATTTAGATCTAGATTTTTTATCATTTCTAATTTCTTCATTCCTTAACCATTTCCTCACAAATTTCTTCTCAAAATTTTTCCCTATTCTTCATTGGAGGCTACTAGAACAAGGATCTACAAGAAGAAAGCAAGGAGCTATAAGGAGAAGGCCAAGATCTACAAGGAGGAGGCCACATTCTTCATTTAGGGATTTTTTTATTAGAAATCCATCTTCCAATAGGTACATTTCAGTTTTGTCTCTCTTAGTAGACTCTAAATCTGAGATTTAACCATAAGAAACCATCCACATGCATAGGCTACCCATTGGAATTGGAATTAGGTTCATATAAGGCCTATGGAGGAAGTTATGTGTGTTTTTGTGTCAATTTTAGGGGAATTCCGAGATTGGCACATGTGGTGTTTGTCAATTAGTCAATTAGATCAATTTGACATATGTTTGATTGTTTGTGACTAGTATCGTATCCATAATTGGGTACGTGTAGGTCGTATCTCGTCAATTTGGCGATACGGATTAATTTTGGGGGTTTTTCTCCGACACGAAGATTTGTGCATATCACTTCTTGACACGGACACATAGTTGATTATATATATATATATATATATATATATAAGTATAAGTATAAGTA
Source organism: Iris macrosiphon (assembly GCA_036927795.1). Lineage (NCBI taxonomy): Eukaryota > Viridiplantae > Streptophyta > Magnoliopsida > Asparagales > Iridaceae > Iris > Iris macrosiphon. The sequence continues at coordinate 122,032,676 of JAYESA010000004.1, forward strand.
TAAGTATAAGTATATATCCATATCTATGTATATATGTGATATCTATATAGTGTATATAAATATTTAAGTATATATGTGTACCTATATGTATTATGTAAGTGTGTATATTATATATATATATATATATATATATATATATATATATATATATATATATATATATATTGATATACATATATTGGTATCTATGTATATGTATGTGTGTTGTGTGTGAGTGGGTGTCAGTGAGTGAGAGGGCAATGTGGCAGCAGCTAGTGCAGCTCATGCATAACTACTGGGCATCAAATCAGCAGAGTGCACCTCAAGCATCAGCAGTATCTACCATAGGTCGGGCACCCTTCAGTACCTTGAGGCAGTTCTGCACATGGAGTAATGTGTGCATAGTAGTATCAGCTAGGAGGGTCTGCAGCAACAGCAGGTTCAGCAAGAGTGAAGCCAACTGCAGGGAGCAGTGGCAGTGTGCAACACTTCAATGCACAACAGTAGCTCGTGCACAGTGGCAGCAAGGGGGAGAGCAATTCACTGCACAGCAATTGGTCTCAGCAAGGTACAGCAGTGCACTTCATACACAGTGCTCGTGCACAGCAAGGAGGAAATGTGCAGCTGCACAGTGCAGCAGTATGAGTTCATGCACAGCAACAAGGTACCATCTGTAGGTTCAGCAGCAACAGCAAGTCGAGCCACCACCTCCACTGTGCAGCAACCTGCAAACCATAATAGCTTCTAGCAAAGGCAGTAGCAGCAATAGCATAGTATCGTGCATTCAGGTATCAACACAGTATCAACTCTGATGGTTTAGTCAGTGGATTAGTTTAGTTATTTAGGTGTTAGTTTAGTAGTGTATTGATAGTTAGATTCTTAAACTATAGTACTATATACTAGTAAGTATTGTATTATTAAGTTAGTAGGTATATGTATTGTATTAGTATATATATATTTCAAAGTTTAGTAATGGGGGGTTAGCTATATATATTAGCTATATTCACTAGGATTGACTTACCTTGGGATACCAAGGTAATGTCAAGGTAATGGGTGAATACTCAAGGTATTGGGTTTGAATATTGAGATAGGTGTGTAGTAGTATGAAACACATTTGTGCAAGGGCAAGGTATTATATTTGTATTAATTTGTTAAGTATTATATGTATTGACTTGTATATATATATAAATTACTATTTTCATATATTAAAACTTGCGTATCTTGTGATACAGAATTTTGTGTGTCTCATAGTATATTAGATTAGCTAGTGTAGCTTAGTTTCATAGTGTATTGACCTAGTATCCTAGAGTTGGACTCATACAACCTAGAAATAGTCAGTTTGAATTAGAAATGACTTTATGACTTCGAATTATATCAGTTTTAACTTATTTTTATTTTTGAACCTTGTATTGATGCAATATACCATATATAGGTCTGTGTGACACCAGCTTGGGCATTGAGGGACACAGCTTGCTTAGGACTTCAGGCGAGCACATTTTTTTATTAGTTTTTAATTCATAATAGTGTATATATTCATGTTCTAGAACTGTATACTTGATTTTGACACAGTGATTTCATGGACTGGTACTACATGGATCCCGTCAGAAGATGTTATCCCCTACCGTGTTCAGCGGGTACTCCTGCACATATATTTTATCGTGTGTATTGGGTATTGATTATTATATTTCGTGTTCATACATTGCTCGTGTTCAGTATACTTATTCGTGTACACGCACTGCTCGTGTTTAGTATGATTATATTCATGTACACCCACTTCTCGTGTTCAGTGGTCATATTTATATTCGTAACATATAGTGATTGGATCCATTGGTATTAGTTGGGGATGGGAGAGTAGGAGTTGATTATGTGATCAAAGCCCCATTATTCATCGTGTATATACCGATTACGTACCACACTTGTAATCAACTTACCTTATAGATCATGTTCAACCTAAACCGATCACATAATAAACTTGTATTCTGAGGCACATTAGTTAGATTTCAGATTATTTCCTCATATTGCAGATATTCATATTATTGTTCTCTATTCCAGTATATTACATGTCCTCTTGTTTATTTATTCATATATTTAGTTATCTTGTATTCTTTTTATTATCTATTTTATATGCTCGATTATGTTATTGAAACTGCTTTCTGAGTTATGTACTTCGCTCCAATCATGACTAGATATATTTTTTTAGATGATTGGCTTTTAGAGCAGTATCCTATATTCTACGGGCCGTAGGACGGTGTACCTTTAAAGGATACTCCTGTCGACCAGGAGGACTTAGTTGCAGAGCCCGAGGAGGTTTAATTTATTTGTATTGGACTTGTATTAGACTTTATTTGTTAAGATTCATAGCATGGATATTCTTTCAGACTTGTGGATTGTATCTTGTTTCTTTCCTTCGCTATTCCATTTATGCTTTATCTTCCTTAGTTTGTATTGTGATTGAGTTTAGTTATATTTGTGAGATACCATATTGTTCCTCCGTTTGGAGTTGAGATGATTGACAGGTACCATATTACATTATTGAGATGTTAGTTAGTTAGAAATGACCCAGACAGCATTCTACTGCTAATGTTGTGGCATAGGCTAGACGTACCCATGTACTCGTGCCCGAATATTCGGAGGCGGGTCATGATAGAAGTAATATGACTCTGTTCTTGTACTACATGAAATGAACCTAGGTATAACTTGAAAGGTCATTAGTAATGTAATATTTTGCTACATGCTTACTTAGTATTGGTTTTAGTGAATGTTGCTTCTGTTCGTTGATTTTATACTCACCAGTACTTTCTGTAAAGTGCTGATCCACCAACAGTTTGCTTGTTCTCAGGTGCTGGATCGTCTAAGGAAGCGATAGTTGTACCTCATCCCAAGGACCCAAAAATCTAGAGTTGATGCCTTGAGTCGTATCGAGATTGCTTTGAGTTGTTTTAGTATAAAGGGATATAATTTATGGAATGATGTCATTGTAATCGAGAGAAAGAGAGCATGAGCAAATTATAATCTCGGCCAAGCGTCACTTGTAACACATCTTGATTATCAATAAAGAGCTTATTTTTATATGCCATTGTGTTCTTTACTTTTCTACAATATTATGCCCTGCTCCCGTCTCGAATAGCTTACTTGACATTGTTCAAAGCTTTGGCCTTGTGCAAGCGCAGCTTAGGCTTGCACATCATTATGCCCATACGAGGACGATCGGTCCCGCAAAGACCCTAGCGAGGATGAAGGCCCCCTGCGGGACCGGGGCATAACACATTCTCCCTTCGATCCAAAATAGATACGGGTTGCTCCTCATAAGACAAGTTGGTACCAACGACTAGCTCAAAATGGTCAAAAATATGACTCAGATATGGGACATACATATGCAACTGAGATATATGAAATACATCGTGCACCTCACATAGCGAAGGTGGAAGGGCAAGATGATAAGCAACATCGCCTACCCGCTCAAGGATATTGAACTGACGTATCGCAGACTAAGCTTCCCTTGAACCCCGAATCTAATTGCTCCACGGCTCGGCAAAATTTGTAAAAATACATGGTCGCCAACACGAAACTCTAAAGGCCTATGATGATGGTCTGCCCAATGTCGATGCCTATCTTGTGCAACCAGAAGTCGCTCTCTGCTCTGCTTAACAACTTCCACTGTTTGCGTGATCATATTTGGGCCTAACATCTTTCGTTCGCCAATATTACCCTATGCCAATGGTGACCTGTACTTTCTCCCATATAATATCTCGAAGGGTTCCATCTAAATACTCACCTGATAACTATTGTTGTACAAGAACTCGATTAGATGAAGGTAATCTTTCCAAGACCCTCCAAAATCCAAGGTACAAGCCCTTAGCATATCTTCCAATATCTGGATGGTTCTCTTTGATTGCCCATATGTTTGAGGATGGTAAGTGGTACTGAACCTCAACTTGGTACCCAAACTCTGGTACAAGATCTTCCAAAAATATGAAGTGAACCGAGTGTCTCGATCTGATACAATACTTACTGGAATACTGTGTTGTCTCACTATCTGTCGCATATATATTTATGTCAACTGCTCTGTGGACTGTCCTACTCGGAAAGGAAGAAAATGAGCTACTTTCTTGAGACGATCTACTACCACCCAAACTGTATCACGACCAGTAGGTGATCTTCCCACTTCCATGCTGGGATAGGAAGCGATTGTAATAATCTTGTTGGTCTTTGTTGCTCGACCTTCACTTGCTTACATACCAAATACCGAAAAATAATCGTGCTATCTCCCTCTTCATTTCGTTCCACCAGAAATATTGTATGATATCTTGAAACGTCTTGGTGCCTCCTGGATGAATCGAATATTGGAAACTGTATGCCTTAGTCATAACTTCTTGACGGATATCTCTGCTTGGTACATAAAGACGGTTTCCAAACCTAAGAGTTCCATCTTCATGAATCGTTAACTCCTTTTATAAACACCCGAATTTTTAAAAATTTAAAAATTAATTTTTGGGATTTTTTCTTTGATTTTTCTTCAAGTATTAATATTTTTGGGAATTAAATTAAATATTAAAATATTGTAAAAATTATATTTTGAGTGTAAAGTTATATTTTAGATATTGTATAATTTTTCTGGAATTTATTGGTCTCAAAAACTATTTTTAAATAGCTAAAAATATTATTTTTAATTAAACCAGACTAAACCAAACTGAACTAGCTTGAACCGAACCAAACCAAACCAAATTAAACCAACCCAACCCAATCCCTAATGGATTCGGACATGACCCGAACCCATAACCCGACCCGACCCGTTAACCCATTTCTACAGTAACTGTAGAAATTAAAAAAACCCGACCAGTTGACTCCCCGCCGCCGTGGCCGCGACCCTCCGGCGACCCAGCCGCCACGACCCTTCCGTTCAACTCCCCTGACCGGTCGACTCTCTGGTCCCCCTCACCGTAACCACCATCGCCAGCCAACCCTATATAAACCCCCCAATGTCCGAACCCCCATCGCCATTACCCTCTCCGACTTCACTCCGGCCGACTTCGACGATATCCGCCGACGATAACTTCGGCACCTTGACGACCCGACCGCTGCTACTCCGGCGATGACCAAGCAGCAGTTGATGACCCACGACCACCACCTCAGCACCTCCACCCCGCAGTCGCCGCCGACGATCGACCGTGCGTCGTCGCCCCGTTCACGCATAGCACACCGCGGCCGACCCCTATTCCGATGAGTTTTTCTTCCTCCTTGCTTAGTCGCTTTTCGATCGGCTTGTTACGATATATTCGTTGTGTGACCCTCTCGAACCCTGTGCAATTAGATTGGGATATTGTATCCTGTGTCGATCGCAAACCGTGACGCAAAAACAGGAAAAAATAACCCAATTTCTGGTTCTGGAAACTATCTCGAACCCCTATGTTCATGGCCATTTTTCTCCTAACATGTTTAATATTTTCAAAATTCATTTGAACAGTAAATTAGACAATAAAACCAAGTTTTAAATCCTGTAATTAGTTTATTTTAATCTATTGCATGTTGTGTTTTATTCGCGGGTAAAGTTGACCAAAAACTTAGTTTTCAAAATCCAAATTTCCTAAAACTGGGGGGGCGTCCCGCTAAACGAGGGGACTTTGTCATATGCGAATTGCATCCAAAGACGCGTATCGTCAATACGGACGTATAGGATTTCGCGAAAGTTGATTTGGATGTGCGTGCACACCAGAATCAGCGCGTATCCGTCGAAACACCCCGTATCGGGCCTGTTCTAACACTTGTCATAATTGTGTGTGTGCATGTCATTTCGTAATGAAACTTACGCCATCGGATTCGTAGAATTACGCTGGTCATATGACCCATGTTTTGTTCGATTCTGAGAACGTTGACGAAATCCCGTATCGTGGGCCCCACGGCTCCACTTGACTCGCAATTTTGTGACCGGCTCATCAGAATCCAGTTTTGGATATTCCATTGGGTTCGTATCATCTTTCAGGAATCATAGATACTAAGTTTGACGAATTTGGAGAATATTGTCTCTGGCATATTTTTTTGGTGCGAAGTGGGCCACCTATGGACCCCGCTTTGACCAGAAACTGTCAATTCTGCCCTTGTGTCCAAATCAGACTTACTGGTAGTCAATCATAGCTATTTTATGTCTTCTGAGAGTGATGGTAATATTTTTTTCAGCATGTGGAGGCATACCTGAATTTTGCTATTACCGGAGCAACTGAAGGAGTTCAAACCCGAGGCAAGTGTACCTTGCCAAACTTGCAGTAATTGCCTTAATATTATTTGCTTGATTTATTTCTGTGATGTATCTGCTCAACCTAGGATCGTGAGACATTTTTTAGCGTTCGAACAATATTTGGGTATCGACGCCGTACGTGGAGTCGTGTAACATCACTTAGAGAGTTGATAACACGATCCTATATTTTTGTGCTTGCTTTACCAAGTACTTCATACCATAGGACACCTGACACTATTCATAAGACAGAATCTTTTCTGAGTTATTCATGGTGATTCTGTATTGGCTTACAGGATTCGTGACATAGATCTTGCATATACATAAATATCATTATGACTCGCTGTAATAGTTAGAGGTCATGATCTTGCGTGTTATGGATAAGAGACGTCGTGGATATGAGACGTATGATTACATTGGGTGGGGAGAGACACATAGGATATAGGCTGATTATATATATATATATATATATATATATATATATATATATATATATATTATTGCGGTGCTTTAGCCTTTGTTCCAAAGCTTGTCCCACTACGTAATATTACTGCTACAAGCTCCCCGACACAGAGCTTGTAGTGGTCTCAGCCTGAGTACTAGTGATGCTCTCATTTGCATATCATATAGTTGGTTACATAGTTTGTCCTGTTGATATTTATATTTATATACTGCATTTATTTGGCTTTAGTTATTCTTGTACCTTACTATGTCCCCTGATGACCTGGATCCGGATTATGTCCCCAGGTATAGCAAAGGAGATCTACTCCGAGGTACTAAAGCAGTACCAACACCAGAGGACGAGGTGGTGTTAGAGGATTTATCCTGAGTATTTTGTTATATACTTAGTCATTTCTATTTTTAGATACTCTATTTCCTGTCTCTTGGATTACTGTACTAAACTCATTATCGGGTTATTCTCCGAGACATTTTATTGAGACTTGTTGGATTATATTACTCTTTGATTAGTTTGACATTTGAATTATGTTTATTTTCTGTGGATGAGATTAGAATTAGACTGTGACATGTATTGTAGACCATTTTTTTACAGCTTAAGTACACTCTAACAGGTCCATTAAATTGGGTTTGCCCATTGGAGTGTGCTGCTGGCCATTGCCACATGGCTAGTCCCTCGGTATTTTGGGACTGGGGCGTAACATAGTTTTTATGGTGGCCCATGCAGGTCTACGACTATATTGTTTCAATTTTAACTAAGGGACCGAGCAAGCCTGCGATAAGGATAGGATAAATTATAGGATCTCATCCACTTGATTGATTCGTTCTTGACCTCTATATCGACTTCAAAATAAATTCTTGACTTACATCCTTTCTTGATTTCTCTGTGCGCCTCTTATAGTTTATTTTGGATGCAGAGTAATCGATCCACAAGCAAGCGATAAAACTCCTACAAGAATACCACAAGTTGCAGTTGTCACCTACGACAATGGAGTGACGCCATTAAGTGGAGATCCCTCCACTCACCAAAGCAATCAAGCAGATCAGGTCGTCTTGAGGTTCCAGCGAGACGATATTCCACTACCACCATAGTTTACTCCACCAATGCCTATTTTTCCACCAGGATAACCTATGGACGGACATCAGATATTCCAAATATTCTACGCAATAATGCAAGCCCAACAACAGGTTCATCAAGAGGCCCAACAAAGCCAAGCAGAGAAGTTCTTTGACGGACTTAGCTCTGAGCTGTAGAAATTAACCAGCTCCGTTGCAACTATCATACACGGACGTCCTTGCTGCAGCACCACCCATGGAGTGCATCACCAGGAGAGAGTCCAGCTAGAAGTGGCCGCATACATTAGCTCCAGACCGAGCACAGCAGGAAAGAGCTGCAAAGCGACCACCGATGAATCCACCACAGAGAGTAGTATCATATTCCCTAACCCTTCCTACTTGTCACTACGGTTGGAAGTTAGGCCATATTGAGAGGGAGTGTAGACTTAAATTGGGATTATATTTAGCGTACGGATTCAGTCAGCATTTAGTAAGGGATTTCCCTAAGAGTCGAGAGAAAGCACTGATGATTCATCGACCAGCCCTACCAGCACTAGCACTAGTACTCCCTACTTGTCATTATTGTGGAAAGTAGGCCATATTGCTAAGGAATATCGACGCAGATTGGGATTGTGCTTGGTTTGTGGATCCAGCCAACATTCAGCTAGAAATTGTACGGAGCATCGAGGAGAAATACTGATGGTTAACCGATAAGCTTTACCAGCACCGGAAGGATATCAGCTGAGGCCACCCTTGGCATCGCAGACAATACTCTTCCAGCAGGCCCAGCAACAGTAGAGGACACCACCACAGGGACGTGGACAGGCTTTTGCGATGACGGTAGAGGAGGCACAGACTCGTGGAGTAGCGAATACGAGTAAGATATAAGTTTTATCATAGTTATCTATTCCTAGTAATGCTTAGCACGTGCATGTTAGTTCATTTCCCTAGCCTAAGCCTAGTATTATGTTAGCATGAACTTGTTAGTTTAGATTAGTAACTGGTACCCAAGTTTTCATAGGCTGTAATTGATCCTTGCTCTAACCAGGCTCCTTTACTCTTGAGTTACTTATCTTTCATTGCCTAGGGAAAACTTTTTATTTATTCCCTACGTGTTCTGCTTGAACAAAATTCTCACCCTTATTCTCGATTTTTCCTTGTTCATGGTTCCTTATCCTTTGTGTCGTGCTTCAAACATGTCTTGCAACCGCGTCATTTCTTCTGACCGGTTATGTTTTATTTTCTTAATTGCGAGGACGCAATTCTTTTAAGGTGGGTGATTGTAAACACATGGATTTTTAAAAAAATTAAAATAAATTTTTGGGATTTTTTTGTGATTTCTCTTCAAGGATTAATATTTTTAGGAATTAAATTAAATATTATAAAAATTATATTTTTGAGTGTAAAATTATATTTTAGATATTGTATAATTTTTTGGAATTTATTGGTCTCAAAAACTATTTTTAAATAGATAAAAATATTGTTTTAATTAAACCAGACTGAACCAGCTTGAACCGAACCAAACCAAATTAACCCAACCCAACCTAATCCCTAATGGATTCGGACCCGACCCGAACCCACAACCCGACCCGTTAACCCATTCATACAGTAACTGTAGAAATTAACAAACCCCGACTCGTCGACTCCCCATCGTCGCCGCCGCGACCCTCCGGCGACCCAGCCGCCGTAACCCTTCATTTCAACTCCCCCAACCAGCCGAATCTCCGGTTCTCCTCCCCGTAACGGCCGCCACCGGCCAACCTTATATAAACCCTCCCAGTGGCTGAACCCCCATCGCCATCACCATCTCCGACTTTACTTCGATCGACTTTGACGATATCCACCGACGATAACTCCAGCACCCCGATGACCTGATTGCTGCTACTCCGGTGATAACCAAGCAGCCGCCGATGACCCACGACCACCACCTCAGTACCGCCACCCCGCAGTAGCCGCCGATGATCGACTGTGCACCGCCGCCCCATTCACGCGTAGCACACCGCGGCCGACCCCTGTTTCGGTGAGTTTTTCTTCCTCCTCGCTGAGTCGCTTTTCGATCGGCTTGTCACGATATGTTAGCTGTGTGACCCTTTCAAACTCTGTGCAATTAGATTGGGGTATCGTGTCCTATGTCGGTCGTAAACCGTGACGCAAAAATAGGAAAAAATAACCCAATTTCTGGTTCTGGAAACTATCCCGAACCCCTATGTTCATGGCTATTTTTCTTCTAACCTGTTTAATATTTTCAAAATTCACTTAAACAGTAAATTAGACAATATAACCAAGTTTTAAACCCTGTAATTAGTTTATTTTAATTTGATGTATATTATATTTTATTTGGGGGTAAAGTTGACCAAAAAATTTGTTTTGAAAACCCAAATTTCCTGAAACTGGGTACGTTCCGCTAAACGAGGTAACTTCATCATATGCGAATTGCATCAAAAGGCGCGTATCGTCAATACAGATGTGTAGAATTTTACGGAAGTTGATTTGGATGTGCGTGTACACCGGAATCAACACGTATCCGTCGAAAAGCCTCATATAGGGCCTGTTCTGACACTTGTCAGAATTACGTGTGTGTGCTTGTCGTTTCGCAACGAAACTTACTCCATCGGATTTATAGCGTTACGCTGGTCCTATGACCCAAGTTTAGTTCGGATTCTGAGAAAGTTGACAAAATCTCGTATCGTGGGCCCCACGGCTTTACTTGACGGACAATTTTATGACCGGTTCATCGGAATCCAGTTCTGGATTTTGTTGGGTTTATATCATCGTTCTAAATTCGTAGACACTAAGTTTGATAAATTTGGAGAACATTGTCTTTGGCATATTTTTTGGTACGAAGTGGGCCACTAGTGGACCCCATTTTGACCAGAAACTGTCAATTTTGTCCCTGTGTCCAAATCGAACTTATGGGTAGTCAATCATAGCTATTTCATGTCTTCTGAGAGTGATGATAATATTTGTTTTAGCATCTGGAGGCGTACCTGAAGATTTTGCTGTTACCGGAGCAATTGGAGGAGTTCAAATCCCAGGCAAGTGTACCTAGCCAAACTTGCAGTAATTGCCTTAATATTATTTGCTTAATTTATTTCTATGACGTATCTGCTCAACCTAGGACCGTGAGATGTTGCTTAGCGTTCGAACAATATTTGTGTGTCGATGTCGTACGCGGAGTCGTGTAATATCACTTAGAAAGTTGATAACACGATCATATACTTTCGTGCTTGTATTACCAAGTACGTCATACAATAGGACATCTGACACTATTCATGAGACATAATCTTTCCTGAGTTATTTATGGTGATTCTGTATAGGCTTACAGAATTTGTGACATAGATCTTGCATATACATAGATATCATTATGACTCGCTGTAATAGTTAGAGGTCATGATCTTGCGTGTTACGGACATGAGACGTCGTGGACATGAGATATGTGATTACATTGGGTGGGGAGAGACACACATGATACATGCTGATTACATATATATATTTATTATTGTGGTACTTTAGCCTCTGTTCCATAGCTTGGCCCACTACATGATATTACTGCTACATGCTCCCCAACACAGAGCTTGTAGTGGTCTCAGCTTGAGTACTATGATGCTCTCATTTGCATATTACATAGCTGGTTACATAGTTTGCCATGTTGATATTGATATTTATATTTATATTTATATTTATATTTATATTTATATTTATATTTATATTTATATTTATATACTGTATTTATTTAGCTTGAGTTATTCTTGTATCTTGCTATGTCCCCTGAGGACCTGGATTCGGATTATGTCCCCAGGTATAGCAGAAGAGATATACCCTGAGGTATACGGGACAGGAGCAGACATTGGAGCAGTACCTGCACCAGAAGACGAAGTGGTATCAGAGGATTTATCTTGACTATTTTGGTATATACTCAGTCATTTCTGTTTTTAGATACTTTATTTTTTGTCTCTTGGATTACTGTACTAAACTCATTATCGGGTTGTTGTCCGAGACATTTTATTGAGACTTGTTGGATTATATTACTCTTTGATTAGTTTGACATTTGAATTATGTTTATCTTCTGTGAATGAGATTAGAATTAAACTATGACATATATCGTAGACCATTTGTTTTACAGCTTAAGTACACTCTTACGGGTCCATTAAATTGGATTTGCCCATTGGAGCGTGTTGTTGGCCATTACCACGTGGCTAGTCCCTCCGTATTTTGGGACTGGGGCGTGACACCTTCCTTAGACCAGACTAATATTTTGTCCAAAGCTTTTGAATCTTCGGGTCTTCTGCCCAAAATGCCTTAATTCTTTCAATCAAAGTAGGCTGAATCTATAAACTAGCAAATACTCCCACGTCTTGCGGAAATAATACCTCTATACCCATCTCTTGTAGGTCTTCCAAGATATGCCGTATCGATGTTAACATATATGCACTACCTCTCCTACTAAGGGCATCTTCTACCACGTTCGCTTTTCCTGGATGGTACTGGAGCTCCACGTCATAGTCCTTCAACAGTTCTAGCTACCTCCTCTGCCTCATGTTCAAGTCCTTCTGGGTGAATACATACTTCAAGCTCTTATGATCCGTGAATATTTCTACCGGATCTCCATATAAGTAGTTTCTCCATAGCTTAAGTGCAAACACCCTGCCACCAACTCTAAGTTGTGTGTTGGATAGTTCTTCTCATGATCTCGAAGCTACTGAAACGCATAAGCTATCACTCTTCCATGTTGCATTAATACACACCCGAGCCCCTTGCCAGACGTATCACAATATACGGTAAACCCTCCAGAAACTACTGGAAGCGTGAGAATCGTTGTCAAAATTAGTCTCTTCTTCAACTCTTCAAAGGATGTCTGACAATCCGTGGACCAAACAAATTTAGCCTCCTTGCATGTCAAACGGATCAATGGTGCTGAAACCCTTGCAAAGTCTGCCATGAATCTCTTGTAATATCCTGCCAAGTCCAGGAAACTACGCACCTCTACTACTTTCTTAGGAACCGGCCAATTCTCTACGGCTTCAACCTTCTTCGGATCTACTGCCACTCCTGCTCCCAAAATGATATGTCCCAAAAAAGATATGCGATCCAACCAAAACTCACACTTGTTGAGCTTTGCGAATAACTAGTGTTCTCTTAGAATCTCTAAGACCTTCTGAAGATGCTCTTCGTGCTCCTCTTCGCTACTGGAATATATGAAGACCACCACAAACTGATCTAGATACAACATGAAGATGCGGTTCATCAAATCTATAAATATTGCTGGACTATTAGTCAGTCCGAAGGCATAACTAAGAATTCGTAATGCCCATATCGTGACCGAAATATTGTCTTGGGTATGGCGTGCTCCCGAACTTTTAGTTGATGGTATCCTGACCAGAAGTCGACCTTGGAAAAAATCTTAGCCTTGCTCAACTAATCAAACAAATCATCGATTCTTGGTAATGGGTACTTGTTCTTCACTGTCACTACTGTAATGCACCGTAACAACACGGTGCATTACGGTAAGTCAGATTGAATGAGGCAATAGCTAGTTACATTTTAATTTAAGAGATTTGGGAGCAAGTATTGATTTAAGTTGGTTTCATGTGCAGATCGTAAGCGGAGTTCGATAGAATCAGGTGTTCGTTCAGAGCAGTACTGGGATAACAGGATTGGAGCAATAATGTTATATTTCTTAGTCCGATCGGTCAAATAATTTGGAGAGCATGGCCTGCTCGTACGGTCATACCAATTGAGTAGATCGTGCTTTGCATCAGACTACGGGTTCAAGGGATCGTCCGTATCGACAAGGCAAGATGCTTAGTAGATTCAGACATGGTAAGTGGGCTATGTCCCTTCTCCTCTACTCCTTCATGCCTAATAATATGGAACACACGTAATGGCTGAAACCCTTGGACTGGAATATTGGAATCACTGTACTGTAGCATGCATAAGCGTCATTTGGTTGGATATGATTTGTTTCTTGAGTTGGTTTTGCATTGGACAGTTAGATCTTGAGTTGGATTTACTTTTAGACAGTTGGAGCTTGAGTGGATTATCTTGGTTGGAACATCGAGGTATTTTGGGCGGGCGAGCGAGCATGCATCCGTACACGAGTATCAAGTTGGATGCTTTGTTAAGCAAAATATGCAGTTGTGGTTCAAAATCGGACAACTAAATCAGTGAGGGTATTATGCCATTGTTGGGGCATTATGCCACGGAGCCTTTGGAGCGAGTGGTGTTGCACCAATTGGAACACTGTGTCGAGAAGCGACATAGTGCCTATGGGGATAACTTGAGATGTTGCCTTGGTATATAAGTTGGAGAATGGTTATGAATAATTGGATAGATTGAGGTGAGTATCGTTTGGTAGGGCGAGAAGAGTCGATTCTCTCGTCATACCTACTTGGTGTTTGCATTGGTCACGGACAACCTGTTGTGCACAGGGTTTGGTTTCCTCGAACGAGATATGCTCCGAGGTACCGGGCACGTTCGGTCATGGAGGAGACAAATGGTAACGTGCCTTAGGCATGGTGCTTGCAGTTTGATACGACCAGGCGGGCTATCTACTCAGCGCTGGATCGGGTTGAACTATAATTGATTAGTTCTTTATTGCTTGGCCAGTGACTCCATATAGATAAGAGTTGGTTTGCTTTGGTTTGTACTTTTCGTGTAGGCGGCAGCTACCTTACTTCCGGTAAGACTGTGCATATCGATGATTGGATTAGTAAGGCTTAGATTATGGCATGGTTTGATGATGGATCTAGAGGCTTGGATTATGGTTCGATAGGCTCACGTATTGCTTACGTTTGAGTAGAAATGTTTGCATGCTAGTTTTCTTTTGAGTTGGATATATATGCTTGTATATTTGCTTGAGTTGAATGCTTGCATGCTTAACCTGCTTTACAGTTTTTCTTAACATGTCATACCTCTGCCATAAAATGAATCTAGGATTCAAGTAGAAAGATCACCATATAACTGTTTGTATACACTATTCTACTTAGTGTCGGTTTAGACGAGTGGGTTATCCCTCTCACCAGTACAGCTGTGTACTGACCCACGTTTGTGGACATTATTTTAGGTACGCAGGTGTAGTGGTGCTGCTTGGATATACGAAACATGATATATGGAACGGTAAGTACCTTGTGGGCAAGAGAAAGAGCAAGAGTGTTGTATCGCCTTTGAGGTAATTTCCTTCGTGGCATTTTTTATTTGGACCCTATCGAGAGCTTCGATGCGTATACTTTAATGTATACTTGGTACAGAATACTTGAATTTCACTACAACTTGGTCATTTTGATGATAACTATGATGTTTGACATCATCGTCTTGTGCGAGCACAACTCCAGGCTCGCACGGCATCACGTCCCGATGAGAACTATTGTCCCGCGGGAGCGCTGCAACATGGTAATTCACGTTTAGCAGGGACGATCGAGCTTGCGAGAGATTGGGGCATGACAAATTGGTATCATAGTGCCTGGTTCATTTCCTTGGACTTTGTCTTTTGGTTCATCATAAACTCTAAATAGCTTCCGCGTGTCGTTTGACTCTTGGCTTTACTCGGTGCCGCATTGAATGATTTATGCAACAAGCCTATATATTTGTTGGTTGTAGGTGCATGTTGTTCTTTGTTGCGTTGGCTTTCGTTGATTTTCGATAGATCATGTAGCATCGTTTGGTATTATTACATTCATGCAGAAGTTGTGTGGTATTGTTGCATTCGTGCAACAAGTTGAGAGGTGTTGTTGTGTTGGTTTGGCTTATCGTTCGGAGAGATTTCTAGTTGCATCAGTGGAGTAGTTGGTTGGTAGACGAGATTGGTTATGTAGCATACTATGAGTAGAAACAACGGAAGTGAATGGAATATTGCACGAGTTGCTCGTGTAGCGAATGTGTTAGACGAGTTTGATTTTTTGGCTGGACAAATCATAGAGAGCATTGCACGAGTAGCTCGTGTGGCACATTGGTTGAGAAGGTTTGAGTTTTGCTTAGGAATATCATGATAGTGTTATACGAGTTGCTCGTATGGCGAATATGTGAAACATTTGGGTATTGGCTTGGATTACTTGGAAGAGATTGTTCCACAAATTGCTCGTATAGCAAAAGTATCGGATGGTTTGAGAAATAATTAGAAGTATTAAGAATGGAAAATGGCACAAGTTGCATTGAGCGAGATTGACAGAAGAGTTAGATGGTTCATGCATTAGCTGAGTTTTATGCCAGACTTTGAATTGGAATGGCAGGATCACGCAGAATGGATGGTTCAAACTGATCTTGGATTAGTGCAAAGAAGGGTGACGTGAGGAGTGACTTGAATCTGAGTGGTATATGGTATACCCCTTAGTAATTGAGACATTGGAATATTTTGGATAGGCATCAATAGAATTGTCATAATGGATGTGGGTAACAGGAATGGAAGTTGGTTGTTGCACATCGACTGAGTTATCTATCCGAATATGAAGAAAGCGAATGTTGAGCTACGATCGACAGGATCACCCCAGAATAGTTGGTTTGGAATAGACGTTCGTTGATGCAGAGTAAATCTAGCACGATAGTGGCTCTATTTTCAAGTGGTATATAGTGCAATAGAATTTGACTCAGGTATTCTTTGATACGTTATACTTAAGCAATCAAGAATGGACTTGTACAAATGGTAGTATCGTTGGACTTGAGTGATCAAGAACGGACTTGTGTAAATAGGAGTTTTGTTGGACGAGAACAGAATAAGTAATGGAAAGAGTGTTTCGAATTTGAAGGATTGATACAGACCAAGTATTGGAAACAAGTTGAGATCGATTAGACAAAAAGCTGAATATCAGAGTTCGCTTGTATGATTTAAAAGTTCGGTAGATCATTCATTGATGCAAAGAGAGATAGAGTTGATCATGAGGAACAACAGTTGGGGAATGCTTGAGCGAATGATGGGTGTATCAAAGAGTAGCGAGCACAACTATGGATTTTGGTAATGCAAGGGTGCAATTAACTTACAGATGGAACATGATTTGGTTTGGAGGAGCAATACGATGGATTCATAAGAACTTGAAGAATTTTGGATATTGGCGCTCGAGAAGTTTGACTCAAAGTTTAGCGGAAGTAAAATTGGCGAAATGGTACAGCAATGATGGATGGATTCTCCGGAAGACATGAACGGAAATGAGGCAAGTCTAGTTGATGTTAAGTCAGATTGGAAGTTAACACTCGCAGTATTGAGACAAATTGAGGCAACAAGTGAAGGCAACATAAATTTAAGATTGTGTTGGAACTTGTGAATGAGTCATCGAGAACGTATGGACGAATCGAAACATGAAAAAATCAAGACGGTACTAAGAAAATAGAACGAGAGCAAAGATTTTGGCAGATAGACTTTTGAAGATAGCGGGACAAGAAAGCAATACTGAGGCAAATCATTGTGTGGCTCGAGCAAGTTGGACGTACAGTGTTGATAAAAAATAGAGCAAGTCTATGTTTCACGAATCGCTGCAAGTGGTATTGCGATAAGTCGAACAAGACGGTTCAAAATTTTGATAGATTCAGGATAGAATGACGGATTGATGGAAGACGGTTTCCACGAGTACAGTTTGATGACTTATGGCTGAGATAGATAGTAAGACTCTAGGTGGTTAGGTGGCATTTGGTTGACAGGTTGTCAAAGGTAGTGCATGAAGTATTCGGATTCAGAAGTTCGTTCAAATTTGATTGTTGGGTTATGGCTCAGATTTGTAGAGGAGATATAGCATGGTTCATAGTAACTGTCCGTCGTGATAACTTACAATTATCGAGTGTAGCTTCGAGGCAGCTGACCCAAGAGACTTGATCGCCAAATCTGAAATAAATATTGAAGACCCATAGAACGACCTTTGTGGCAGCATATTTGGGAATGCGTCGAGGGTGGATGTGAGTGGTGTATATTGAAGATAGGTCTAAGTAGCTGAGTGTTGGATTTGAGAGATCCTTGTGATAGCCTTCAGCTGAAGATACAGCCAGAAGATTGAAGCGTTGGTAAAAATGGCCTAAGTCAACTGATAAGATTCGGAGTCACAGATTTTTGAAGATGGCTTTGCCTTTGACTCGTCGTACCCCAGAAGGGAATATCATTCATATGAATTGACAACTGTGAAACTAGCTTTGAGAAGTTAAAGCAGCTGCTCGTTCAGATCAAATACTTATAATACTGTAAGGGACAGATGTGCCTCAGATCTACAAGATGCATCAAAACTTAGTCTGGGATGCGTGCTCATACAGAAGGCGAAGGTGATATTCGTGCTTTGAGGCAGTGGAAGCAGTGAAAAGAACTATTTTATGCGTGACCTAGGAATTGTGGCAAGTGTGTCCACGTTAAAATTATGGCAACACTATCCTTATGGCGTGGCGACGAAATCTTCGTGGATCACATGAACCTCAATATAGATGTTTACCTAGTGAGGTATTGAGATTGAGGAAGAGATATTGGGTTGAGCTGATCTAAGAGCATATTGTAATATTTGGGTAAGTCGTCTAGTGGGGGTAGTATCAGTTATGATAATCGTTCCGAGCAACAGATGATAGTTAGAGATGGTGCCTACAGAACATTATGCTATTGGAGTCAAGCTAGAGTTTTGTTGGTTGAGCTTGGATGGTACTAGTGTGGATTCAGAGATAATCGGATGGATTGAGTCAGAACATGAACTAGTTTGAGTCAGGTGGAAAGATTGTCAGTGGAAATCATCGTATTTGAGAATAACGCTTGTGCAATATGTTATGGGATGAACATCAGGATCGGTTCAGTCAAAGTGAAGCGATGAATATCTCGGACATGAAGATACCCTTGTAACTTGTCTAAATTTGCCATCGCTAAGCTTGGCTGAATTGCATGTATTTCAGGGATGCCTTAAATATGTGTGTGATCCAAATTAAAAGATATATCAAATTCTAATTGAGCTGCAAAGAGGATGTGGAAATATGGAATTTGTATGAGCGTTCAACGTTAAGCAAGATGTTGAGTCTGGATCAGGAAAAAATAAGTTGCATGAAGCAGAGTTATGAATTGGGCAAGAGGCATGCGAGTAAGGAATGGATACAGGTTTGGTTCGAGGACGAACCTGATTCTAAGTGGTATATTATGTAATATCCCATAACCGCACGGTGTATTATGCTGAGTCGGATTGAATGAGGTAATAGCTGGTTATATTTTGATTTATGGGATTTGGGATCAAGTATTGATTTGAGTTTATTTTATGGGCATATCGTAAGCAGAGTTCGATAGAATCAGGTGTTCGTTCAAAGCAGTACTTGGATGGAGCAATAATTTCGTCTTCCTTAGTCTGATTGGTCAGATGATTTGGAGAGCATAGCCTGCTCGCACGGTCATAACAATTGAGTAGATCGTGCTTTGCAACGGACCACGAGTTCAAGGGCTCAGCCGTATCGACAAGGCAGGGTGCTTAGCGGATTCAGACATAGTGAGTGGGCTATGTCCCTTCTCCTCTACTCCTTTATCCTTAATAATATGGAACACACGTAATGGCTTGAACACTTGGACTAGAACATTGGAATTACTGTACTGTGACATACATAGAGTGTGCGTTATTTGGTTGGATATAATTCGTGGCTTGAGTTGGTTTTATGTTGGGCAGTTGGAGCTTGAGTTGGATTTATGTTTGGACAGTTGGATCTTCAGTAGATCATCTTGGTTGGAACATCGAGGCACTTCGGGCGGGCGGGCGAGCGTGCATCCGTGCACAAGTATTAAGTTGGCACTTTGTCAAGCAAAGCGTGCAGTTGTGGTTCAAAACCGGACAACTGCATCGGTGAGGGCATTGTGCCACTGTTGGGGCATTGTTCAACGGAGCCTTTGGAGCGAGGGATGTTGCACCAATTGGAATACTGTGTCGAGAAGCGGCATAGTGCCTATGGGGATAACTTGAGATTGTGCCTTGGGATATAAGTTGGAGATTGGTTATGGATAATTGGATGGATTGAGGTAAGTATCGTTTGGGGGAGGCAAGAAGGCTTGATTCTCTCGTTATACCTACTTAGTGTTTGTATTGGTCATGGACAACCTGTTGTGCACAGGGTTTGGTTTCCTTGAACAGAATATGCTCTGGGGCACCGAGACCGTTCGACCATAGAGGAGACAAATGGTAACGTGCCTTGGGTGCAGTGATGGCAATTCGATACGACCAGGAGGGCTAGCTACTCAACGCTGGATCGGGTAGAACTGCAGTTGATTAGTCCTTTATGGATTGGCCAATGACGTCATATAGATCAGAGTTGGTTTGCTTTGGTTTGGTTTGGTTTGTTCTTTTCGTTTAGGCGGCGGCCACCTTATCTCAGGCAAGAGTATGCATATCGATGATTGGATTAGTAAGGCTTGGATTGTAGCGTAGTTTGATGATGAATATTGAGGCTTGGATTATGGTTCGATAAGTTTACACGTTGCTTGGGTTTGAATAGAAATATTTGCATGCTAGTTTTCTTTTGAGTTGGATATATCTGCTTGTATATTTGCTTGAGTTGAATGCTTGCATGGTTAAACTGCTTCAAAATTTTCCTTAATATGTCATACCACTACCATGAAATGAATATAGGATTCAAGTAGAAAGATTACAATATAACTGTTTTCATTCACTATTCTACTTAGTGTCGGTTTAAACGATTTGGTTACCCCGCTCACCAGTACAGCTGTGTACTAACCCATGTTTATGGGCATTATTTCAGGTATGCAGGTGTAGTGGCACTGCTTGGATATATAGGACATAATGTATGGAACGGAAAGTACCTTGTGGGCAAGAGAAAGTGCAAGAGTGTTCCATCGCCTTTAAGGCAACTTCCTTCATGGCATTTTTTATTTGGACCCTATCGTGAGCTTTTCTACGTATGCTCTGATGTGTGCATGGTACACAATACTTGACTTTTGTTGCAACTTGATTGTTTTGATAATAACTATGATGTTTGACATCATCGTCTTGTGCGAGCGCAACTCCAGGCTCGTACGACATCACGTTCCAATGAGAACGGTTGTCTTGTGGAAACGTTGCAATGTGGTGATTCACGTTCAGCGGGTACGATCAAGCTTGCTGTAGATTAGGGCATAACAACTGTGTTTAGGTGTCTATAGTCGATACATAACTGGGACAACCCATTCTTCTTCTTTACTAGAACCACTGGCGCTCCCCAAGGTGATCCACTGGTTCGGATGAACTTCTTTGCCTTCAGTTCTTCTACGTGTTGGTACATCTAGTTCTGATGGTGCCATCTAGTGAACCTTACAAGATATTGGTCATGCTCAGGGAACCAACTCTATAAAAAACTCTACTTCTCTCACTGGGGGTAACCCTGGTAGTTCTTCTTGAAAGATATCTAGGAACTCCTTGACTATCTCGGGAAGTTGTTCCTCTGATATCAATGTCGCTGTAATTCTCTCTTCATGATAGTCTCCCACAGATGTGTCAAAGTCAAAATCGTCCATGCCTGAGATACTAAATAATACCCTACCCTTATGGCAATCTATCATAGCATGACTGTCTTTCAGCCAGTCCATGCCTAAAATAACGTCAAAGTTACCCATAGAAAACTCGATCAACCGTGTTGGTAATGAATGCCCGCACACAATGACTGTACACGATATACACACTTTATTAACTACTACGAGCCCATTACCAATGCGCATATTCAAACTCTCTGGCAAAGCCTCGAACTTCAATCCAATATGTGTCATAAATTGCGTAAATATAAATGAATGAATGCCCGCACACAATGACTGTACACGATATACACACTTTATTAACTACTACGAGCCCATTACCAATGCGCATATTCAAACTCTCTGGCAAAGCCTCGAACTTCAATCCAATATGTGTCATAAATTGCGTAAATATAAATGAATGAGATATACCGAAATCAAACAATGCTACAACAGGAAAAGATGCGACAAAGATGTTACCTGTCACAACGTCGCCCGATGTCAAATCTTCCTCCAAGTAAAAAGTAAATGCTTGCCCTTGGCCCTGCTGCGCTCCTCCTTGTTGCCTCCTTTGGAAGCATTATTGTGGCCTCTGTTAGCCCTTTTGTTGATTCTGTTATTGCTGGTATATCTGAGCTTGCGTCAGTAGTGGATGCTAAGCTAATGGCCTCACTACTATCGCTGGCCCACTCTGCTGGACTGCCCCTGGTGTTGGCAGTACTGTAATTGTTGGACTGGCCCTCATGGCCTCTACATTATCGAACAATTGGCAATCCGGTGATCTGAACTATTGTACCTCATACATAACCCATTGGCTGTCCTACACACATCTTTAGTGTGGCCTCTCTTGCCACAGTAAGTATAACCCACCGGTGCTCCCTGGCGATGCTGTTATTGTTGCTGCCTCGGCTACTGCCGAGCTGGTACTGTCACTATTGAAAATGCTGCCCTTCATGGCATTGAAACATGGATACGAATGCCAGGTGATGGTGCTGACATTCGGGGTACTCCTCCACCTCCTCCTCCACTTTGAGCAAGAGACCTCTTATGGCCTCCCATCCTCGCCGACAACCTCTACATAGTAAGCTCATGCCTTCGAGCTGCTATCAATACTTTTTCATAAGTCTGGTAGTCATGCCCCTCAACCAGTTATAGAATTTCTAGATGAAGTCCTTGCTAGAACCTCATCGCCTTATCCTACTCCGTAGCGACCATAGTCGGAGCAAATCTACTCAGCCTGCAAAACTCGACTGCATAACCATCCACAGTCCTACCGGCCTGCTTGAGATTGATAATCCGCTGTTGGAGCTCATACTATACGACGACTCCAAAATACTTAGCCCAAAATCGAGTCCTGAAACTGTCCCAAGAGATAGGATACCTCAAGCCAACCTCCACTGATGCCCACCAATCATGGGCAAGGTCTTGAAGCTGCAGTCAGACCTGATCAACTTGTTTATCGGCTGAGACCTTTGCTGCCGCCAAAATAACCTTGATGTCTTGCAACCACGTGTCTGTTGTAATGGCATCTTTTGTGCCATCAAAATACCTCGGATTAAGTAGGCAAAACATGACCGACGCCCTCGAATCAGTCCTTCCATCTCTCTTCAAGGCCGTTTGTAAGCCCTGATTCAACAAGATATTCTGCTCTTGTTGTTGAAACTGTTGATGTTGCTGCACTGCCATCTAATGCTGCTATATAGCCATTATTCCCCGAAGAATCTCTAGTAATGTCGGGGTGTCAAGTACCGTTGGCATTGTCGGTACTACTAGGGTACGAAGATTTTAGGGGTTGGTTGCTCAACATGTCTAACTTTCAGTTCCACCGAGCCAGCTTGCTCAACTACTGGCTCTATCCGGATCTGACTCTGAGCAGGTGCTACCTCTTATTATTGTCTAGGGGAAGCCTGTCCTTCCATGCCTGCGGCTCCAGCAACTGAAGAAGCCCTAAAGGAAATGACAAGAAACATCAAGAACAGGACGGAAAGGATCAAGTAGGAAAGCAGTTTGAACAGTTCAAGCATTGTTATTGAGGAAGACGGAGCAAGATATCAAAAGAGACATGTTTAATTGAGACTCCTATGACCACAACACCCCCACAAGTTTGAAAATACAGATCTGCATGGGCCACCACTAAAATCTTGTCATGCCCCAGTACCGGAATACAGAAACAGACATGGCCAGCTCTCCCGTACAAGGTATAGAACGTCGTATGGCGGTCACAGTTGTAACTAGACAATGGGGTGCATACTATAAGTAAGTCACTTAGGGTCACATAGAACATCTATTGTCTCAATCAGTCAAGTAAGGATAGTAAACATAGAACATCTATGACAAGGAAGTAAGGCATCCCAAGACCCCCTGCCACAATATTCTGGAAACCAGCCACACAAATTTATAAGCTGGCAGAGTAGCAAAAGTACACCACAATGATCAGCTACAGTCTGATTAATTACAATCATGTAATAAGACTAAATATCCAGATCTACGGCTAACAATTGCCAGTGGTGTAACCACCTATTTTTACTATAGGAATATTTTAGTAATTTTGTATGTTAGGGGTATTTTGGTAATTTTGTACGTTGTTAATATTATATGATTATATTTTTGTATTATTGGTTAGTTTAGAATTAATGGGTATGGCCTAGAATTAATTAGTGTTAGTTGTCTAATTAATTAATTAGAATTAAACTAAGTTAGTTGTTATAAAGGAATATTCACTATTAGTTGTAGAGATTCCCTTCTAAATTAAATTAGATTCATTTCCTTTAAAAATTTTAAATTTAATTTAGATAAAAAAAGGAATAAAACCATTTGAACCCAACCAATAGGAGAATGGCATGTGTCTTTCTTTTGAATTTAGTTTCCCTCCAAATTGCTACTTCCTTTCCAAGCAATAATTTATTTTAAATACCAAATTATTTCCCTCTTAAATTCTAGATCTAGAATTCAAACTTCACTTTCTCTTCACAATTCTCTTCATCCATTCTTCATCAAGGAGCAAGAAGCTTGGATAGGAGTCACCAAGGAGGAATTCGTGTCCAAGTCATCCCTACAGTGTCCAAATTTGGAGTCCACTAAGGAGGACACTTCTAGTAGAGGTAAACTTCTCAATTTTACCCATTATATATATAGGAAGCCTATTGAGACCTATAAGAACCTTCTAGTTGGAGAAAATGACCTTTCTATGATGGATCTAGGTACTAGGGGGCCTCAATTTGGATAGATCTATGCATTTAATGGTTGTATTGTTGATTTTTGGGCTCAATTTGGGAGAAATCCAAGTTGTGTCCATGTGTTGGTTGTTTCGTATCCTCAATAGGAAAAATTGAGTCTATTGTGATGTGTGATGTGTGATAGGTTCTACGTGTCCACAACTGGACACGGGGAGTGCGTGTCATGATACATTGTGACACGAGGTTGAGTATTGGTATTTTCTTTATTTTATTGGTTTCTTGTGTCTATATTTCCATAGATCTATTATACTTAGTCTATATTACTTCATTTTAGCTCTAATTCATATATTATATGTGCTCATATATTTTGGTGGTGTGTATTGGTGATTAGAGTTGGTATCAATTACGTATCGGAGAATTTGGGGGTGATATACAATAGTGCACCCAAGGTGTTTGTTGATTGGTCTTGTGTATGTAGAAGGGAGCTGTGCACTGTATTGAATAGTGTGTCTATGTGTGTTCAGTTTAGAAGAGAAGGGGGGTGTAGGTGTGTGTTGGTGGTTATATGAAAAGGGTATGAATAGTGTCAGGTTTAGTGAGGGTGCAGTGCACTCTTGTGCACTGTATTGGAAACTCAGGTAAGGACATTAGGAGTAATGGTAAAGAAGTATTATTGGTTGTTTTGGTGTAGATCTTGTGGTGTGTAGTGAAGAAGGGAAGAAGTACAGTCAACTGTTGTGATCATAGTCGGGTATTGGGAGCAACAACAGCTACTACATTGGCAGTTGGTGTTGCTCAGGTAAATACAGAGAGTAGTGCTGCTAGGCTCGAGTAGATAGAGCAACAGTAGCCAGAGGGGTCAGGTAGGGAATGCTGCAATGCTCAGAGCAAGGTGCAGACCTGAAAGGAGTCAGTGTAGAAGCAACTGTTGGTTTCAGGTATGAGAGAGTTTAGGCATCGGGTTGACAGTGAGCTGTCAAGTAACTACTTGCAGTACAGTTGCACTTTGGGATATTTGTTAGAACATCAACAGCTGTAATAGCAACTTGGGAAGGATAATTATGCATGTTACAGTTAGAGTGACAGTAGAGAATGTGGACTGCACAAACCTTATATGTAATAGCTACCCCAACAGAAACAAGGGGCTGCATTGCCTGTGCTGAACCTTATATCAGCTGTGTCAACCATGGGTGCACATAAAATTGATTAGTATGGGTATCATATGATATCCATTAGTGTATCCTGACAGTGAGCTATGAGCATAGTGTGTGTATGTGAGGGTGAGTTAGAATGTAGTGAGTATTGGGTCTTAATGGAGGGATATCAGGTGGAGTTAATGAGGATGAGGAAGTATCAGTGTGTGTGGACAGTAGGGAAAGTCTGTTTCAGACTTGGATTAGAGTGTGGAGTTGAGTATCTTTCAAGTATCAATATAAGTTAAGGTATTATAGGTTTATATAGTGTACTTATGATACTAAGTTATGGGTAATAGTATAGGTATAGCTAAGATGTAGGACATCAAGATACGGGACATATTTGTGATACGAGATTAGATATCACATATAGACCAAGGTATATATATATATATATATATATATATATATATATATATATATATATATATATATATATATATATATATATATATATATATAACTAGCATTGACCTAGAAACATAGGTTCAACCTAGTTTGACTTAGTTTGACCTTATTTGACATAGTTTTGACCTAGAATATGGTTTTAACCTATTTAAGTATTATTTATGATTCCAAAACACTGTATTGATATAATATTCCATATTTAGGTCTTCGAGGCACTCTTACGGATACCATTAATACATTACGTCAGATTCTAGGCGAGTACATTCTCTGATAGTTTCTCGTTTATGATATCTTCTATGTTTCATGTATCTAGTATAGATAGCCTTGACTTTTTGACACATGGTTACACGGATTGGTATTACTGGATCCCGTCATGAGATGTTATTCCTGGTGGTTCTTGGCGTATCATGTGCAAGCCATGTTGTTCTTGTACTTGTATGGACACTGATTCTTGGGGAGACTTACTACCTTCTCAGAGAATCTTATGTCATAGCGTGCCATGGTTGGATCCACTATACCAGTCGGGGGCAAGGAGTATTTAGTGTAGATATATGATTATACCCCGCAGTTCCTGTTTTCCTGTATAGTATTAATCATACAGCCTATGTATGATTAACCAGGCCATAATTCCTGAACAAAAGACCCAAGTCGATCACATGTTAAATCTAGTACTCACTTACTTAGCTAGTTGTATTTCCTGACTCTGATATATGATGTCCACTTCTCTTGTATATATATTCTTGCATTCTTATTTCTGTATATTCCTACCATGCTCTATTTATCTTATATATTTTCTCTATTTACTGCTATATAGTCTTTATCATTTATTGAAACTGCTGTTAGAGGTATACTTCACTTCAATCCTGACTGGATATATTTTTTCCAAATGACACAGATGAGTGATATCCCACTCACTACGGGCCTCAAGATGTAGTAGGACTAGAGCTAGAGACTGTGGCTAAGGAGGAACTCATCCCAGTTGAGGTCGAGGATACTTTACCTATAGTTCAGTAGATAGACAGATTATTTGTACTAGATTTGTCTCCAGCTTGACATTAGTTCTTCTATTCTTTTTGGAGACTCTTTGGATATTATTAGTTTTGTGAGATGTATTGCCTCTTATTTGTTCTTCTTATATAATATTTGTGCGTTGCTCTTCCTTATAGATTCTGTAATTGAGTATTCATATTTTTGAGTTATCATTATGTGTTGATGATCATTATTGATAGATAGTCTAGAATACCAATACAGCGTTTTACCGTCGATAATATGGTGTAGGCTGGACGTACCCACGGCCCAAGCCCGATTATTCAGGGACGGGTCGTAACATGTGGTTAAATGCCCAAAAGAGTAAAATGTGCAATAACGAGTAGTGATCAAGAAATCCACTTGTATCCCTCAATGGCCATTCGCCTGGTGCACACCATTGTTCAGGGGAAAGTATGCTTGATTCTCGGGTGCTGGCTCTAAACCTGGCTATGCAAATCCAGTAGGGTTAGACCCCAAATATCAAGTACCAGAAGCACGAATGAAGAAACAAAACCAGGAAGAATAAACACACACACACACACATACATAGTCATGTTTCCTAGTTTTGGTTCATAGCCTATCATGATATAGCAATCTAACCCTACAACCAAACAAGGACAAGGGTTAGACCATCGCACCGTGATAGTCCATGTCTCTAAACTATTTAACAGAAGGTACAACGCACAACCAAGTTCAGTTACATAATCGGCCAATCACTTGTACGTCTTACTAGGAGGAGTCTGAGTTATCCAAAAAATATCATGTATATAAAAAAGGAATCCTCAGGTCGAGCCATGTTTTAGCAAGGGCTAGCCGAGCCATAAAATGTCGCATAGCACATAGTCATATGCACCGGTCCCTCAGAAGGCCACCATGCTAAGATCGCATAGAATATATAGTATAATATAATAATCGGATATTGCCACCCATAATGAGGATTTAAACAATATCCATGGGGGCCAGCCTTCACTCTCCATATGATTGAGTGTGGCTAGTTAAGCACAATCTCGGGATTCCATCCCTCCCAATGCTCTACATATTTTAGTTGCCTAATTAACCCTATGGTTAGCTGGAATCACATGGCATGGTCACATGTTACTCCCCTTATATGTCGTATCATAGTACGGGTACGCTAGATACAAATCTACTTTGTCACTTGGCACTTCAATTTGGATTCAACCTAGCGTGATGCAACAATCAACACAAGTCCTAGCCACACTTGGTTATTAACCAACTATCATGTCCATGCTGGAGGAATTGTATTATATCACATGTCGCATAACATGTAGGTACACCTTAATGTAAAACATGTAATATAATCATATAGGAACACTTAGCATATAGAAACACATAGCACGTAGTAAGTGTATCAGCACGGATACCAATAGTCGAGTCAAGTCACCAATCATTGATAAATTACATGATTTATAGCACATAGCAACACATGGGTTGAGTCAGGCACATAGGTAGTCATAGTCACTTGGCCGCATAATCTATTTCTACTCATAGTCGGGTTAGGCATATAGTTAGGTACAACACATGGTCACTTAGTTCTCATGCATTTATAATCATTTATAACATGCATAGAATCACAAAATCCAATAAAACATCCAACTAAGCAAAACAATAAAACATGCACATGGGGCCGCATAAGAACCAGGGACGAATGGGATCAATGTCGCATAGGTCAAGGCCGCATAGAGGTCGGTGCTGTATAGGGGTTAGGCCGCATAAGAGTCAGGCCGCACAAGGGTCGATGCCACATAGGAGTCAGGCCGCATAAGTTCAAGGCAAAGTCCACTCCTCGGGACAAGTGCCGAGTGACGTACATTAAATGCATGTCAGTGAAGTAACTGAAGTGATAGATGTGACAAGTCATAAAGTAAGTCAGAGAAAAGACAAAATCATAGAAATATGTGTAAGGACGAAGCAGAGTTATGCGTCAAAGGTAAGAGGCGCATAGTGCCAATGACGTATAAGTCTGCTTGCCGTATACTCTGCTTGCCGCATAGATATCTCTTGGACTTAGAGAATTTTTTATTCGTTCAGCAAGTGAAACACAAGGAGTTCTATCACTTAGAACACTTTGTGTAATAATCAATCATGCATCCAACAAGATGGACGCATATTGGAAGGTATATGTGGCACAGAGCTCAAGCCGCATAGCACTCAGGCAACATAGCACTCTCTGCCGCATATAGTGTTGGCCGCATGGGACCTACGTCTTCTCTAAACAGCAAGTTCAGTTATGGCAAAAAACCTCCAAAAATCAAAAAATTATTTTTTTCCATAAAAATTTTATTTTAACTCTGAATCAAATGAACAAAAAGCCAAAATGCTCGAAATAAAGTGCTCCATCAACCACAAAAAATATTTTTCTAAAATACCATGTTTTAATAGATCAAAACTAAGAAAAACTTTTGGAACCCATGAAAACCCTTAACAAAAATGCAAATATACTAAATTTTATCCATCAAAACCGAAAACTCCAAGTATTAAAAGTACTTAAAATCATAATGTACACATATTAGACTAATAAAATGCAAGGAAAAAGCAAGAATTAAAATTTAGAGTTTTTCCATGTCATGCAAGGTGTACTTGACTAGAAATGAAAGAGAGAGAAAAATAAAGAATGAGGGAAGAGAGAGAAATAAGTTAGCTTATATAGCTAGTGTTGAGGTTTGGACCATGGGTTCTCTCATGACTAAACCAATAATTAAACCAAGAGTCAAGTGAACCAAAGAATTGGTCTAGTCTCCATGACATGCAACCTAATTAACCATACAAGCAAAAAATAATATAAGTAGGAAAATTAATATGTTCCAAATACATATATTTGGAACGGGGAGTGGCAGGTTAATAGAATGTGATTATTTATCTTGCATTATCTTTATGGGTTAATTCTAAGATTCATTGATTATTTTGTTAAGCATGATGACTAAAGGATTCATCGAAGGATCAAAGTCACTCACTAGTTGGTGAATTGCTGAGAAAGAGAGATCTTCTTCTTCGGGATTTCAGGTGCGGCTCACTGGCATCGACATTGGCACCGACAATGGTTTATAACACTAATTCTCTTTCTCTCAGTAATTCGATTGAATACGAGGCAGTGAAAGCAAGCAATAAAAACCATTCATCGAAAACAACTACGAAAATAAAATCATAAAACTAACAAAAAAATCTATCGAAAACCAATAACGAAAACCAACAGCGTACGGTTCTTGAGACTTAGACCCTTATATAGAGTTTACTCCCCAAGACACAATGCAATGCATCTTAGGAGAACCTTCTAAGGATTCCATCCCATAACAAGGAACAGCTCTCCATTTCTTTTTCTCGATCAATCAATACCAGCAAGTTTTCCCAATATCTGATTCTGACTCGACCATTCTAGCTGTTAGCCCACACCGCGCTTAACAACAATATCACCGTGCTCGGCAACGGTATCACCACGCTCAACAACAGATCAGGGCACTACACATACAACTGGAATCTCCTAGTATGGATGATTTTATGCTGGTGCTGGTATTGGTGAAGGGTACTAAAATGAAAAGCCTGACATTAGCACATGATTCCTCTTACGACCCTCCACTGCTGATGTGGTCCTCCTGGATATATGCTCATGCCTTCGTGATGCCTCTACAGTAGACTAGGCTGGATATGCTGATGGACTGGATGACAAGTACTGCCCTACTCCAATATGTACCCCTTCTGACTACAAGTCCTCGGCTAGAAATACCTCTGGCATTCCCTGTCTACTGTGCACTATCAATATCTGGATACTCTGCTGGAGAATGAGGTCTCGTTATTGCTGTGACTCTATCATATCCTTGATAATCCCTAGTAGTGAATGCACATCGGGCTGATCTGGTACTACCCCTGCTTTGAATGCTAACTGCACTGGTGGTATGGGGTACCCTGACTCTGGTGCTGCCTCAATTGACTATTGATCAACCACTGGCACTGACTGATGAAATTCTGACAGAGGATCCTCAGGAATAGAAATTGTGTCCCAGAACAATAAGGACACCAAGTATCAATAACAGACAGGGAAAGATCAAAGATCAATAAATAATATATCAGTTCAAGAAATTCAAAGATAACAAGGTAAAATAAATTTTAAGGGAGCCAAAATTATGCATTGAGATTCAAACAAGATAAATCCCCCGTAAGTCTGAAAATAGACCTGCATGGGCCACCACTAAAATTTTGTCATGCCACAGAACCAGAATACTGGAGAACTAGGGAGAAACAAAGCCAGCTACATATTTTCGAGTACAAAGGTACCCAGAGATACGGTCACGGCTGTCTAGAAGATAAGTAGGAGGACTCTTAGCATGCCACTAACGACTCCTATAATCAAACAAATCCTATCTCAATCCAATCAACATAAGAAGCAATAAAGAGTAAATCATATATGTGATAGGTAAGATATCCAAAACACGT
Organism: Iris macrosiphon; assembly: GCA_036927795.1. NCBI lineage: Eukaryota > Viridiplantae > Streptophyta > Magnoliopsida > Asparagales > Iridaceae > Iris > Iris macrosiphon. The sequence goes on from JAYESA010000004.1 coordinate 122,064,071, forward strand.
ACGCATAGATAAGCATGTGAGTTGACATAATGTAAAGATACATCAACTGAATAACACAAGGTACGTAAATGTACAACTAGCTGCGGTCCAAAAAATACACATACGTCATCCAAATATAGAGGGAACAAAGGCCCAGAAGCAAGGACTAACACATGTCTTTGGCTAAATATGTCACGACCTGCACCCAAAAAATTGGACATGAGTCGTGGGTACGTCCAGCCTACGCAGCAGAATCGGCGGCAGAACGCTGTCTAGGTCCGTTCTAGGTCAAAATATATATATCTCACATTAACCTGTCAATATAACCTCTCCAAAAGGAGGGCAACCACGCAATATATATATGCCTCAATCATAAAAACTAGTGGAAGAGTAAAAGCATGATAAGATATCACAAGGAAACAAGAACCAAAGAGCAAGTACAATATCTAGATATACAGTCCAAGTCTACAATATCTCAAAGCAGCAAAAAAATAAATACAATCATCCAAAATATCAACTGGGAACAACCCAGGAAAACCCACCTAGCTAACTAGGGTGCTAACGGCGTCTCCTCGACGGGCTCCTCCTCAGTCTCCGGGTCACAACACTCCTCGACGTCCGGCCCATAGAATGTCGGACAAAAATCCTCAGGATCCTCAGGAAATAAAATGCCCAGTCAGGACTAGAGCGAAGTACATAACTCTGAAAGCAACTCCAAGTACATGGTAAGGTGTATATGACTAGCAATAGAAAAGTATACAAGATGCACAGGAAAATAAATACATGATGGAGCAGATAAAGTAGCTGCAATATAAAACTGGAGAACAATACAAGTAGTAGAGAAGTAACAGCATGTGAGAAAACAGGAATACTAACTAAGTGCCTTGAGCACAAGTTCGTTATGTGATCGGCTTAGGTTGCACATGAATAATCTACGATAACTCCGTTATACGTGAGTTGCATAACCGACATACACATGAATACTGTTTGGCTTTGATCACATAACCAACTCCTACTCCTCTCCCCCACTAATACTCTTGGTTCCAACCATGATACGCTACGTACATGATAAATAACTCGCGCACATAAATGCGAGATCACACGAAGCACATGATAGCACATGAGAATCAATACCCGAAGTATATGATGAAATACACGTGATACAATACCCGCTTAACACGGTAAGGGGGATAACATCTCATGACAGGATCCACTAGTACTAGCTCGTGAAACAATGTGTCAGAATCAAGTATTACAGTTCTAGAACAGGTGATATAAACGCTATCATGAAATAAAAACAATCAGAGGTAGGTACTCGCCTGACGTCCTGAGCAACTGATGAGGATCGAGATCCGGACTAGCGTCACAAGAACCTATTACGAAAAGCAAGATTAAATGGGGTTCCAAAGAGTAAACTGATATAAAATAACTAAAAATAAGGTTCTAGGGTTATTCTAGGTCGAACGGGTCAAACCGGTAAAATTTGGGTCAAAAAGTCAACTCGGGGTCCAAAAAGTCAACTCTGGGTCAAAACTAGGTCAAATGTTGACTTTTATGGTCAATGATGACAATTATGGTCAATGCTAGGTCAAACTAGGGTGTCCCTAAAATTCTAGGTCAAAAGTAGCTCATTAAGCTAGTAAACCCTCAAACTCGGCTCCTCGAGATACTGGGATACCCTCAGTATCCAATATCTCAACTAGGCTACGCACCCCGCCTATACCCGCTAAAACCTATGCTAGCACGCGTAATTATATACACATATACATATAAAAGCAACTCTAATCCTATTCCTAGGCAATTGCTCAAAAACCTCGCTCGATACTCAATACCTTGGGTATCTCAAGGTATTGAGATACCTTGATATCTCAAGGTATTGAGATATCAACTAAACCTCACCAACACTACGCATCTAGCTAGCTATCTGTGCAAATACATATATACCTAGCTATATATCTAGGCTAACATATATATATAAACACATATGAATATCTGCATAACTATATGTATATCACACACAAACACAATACATATAACCCTCATACCCATACTCATATATCTAACTATATATATATCTACTTAATTATACTATCTATCTATCTATCTATCTATCTATCTATAGATCTCTCTCTCTCTCTCTCTAGCTACTGTTGCTACTAGCCTACTGCAAATGCGCTACCTGCATACGCTGCACAAACGCTGCCCAAGCTGCGGCTAGCTGCGGCTATCGCGCTACGCTCCTGCTGCTGTAACAGGCTGCTACTGCGGCACTGCGCTACTCACTGCAGCAAGCTGCTCCCCCCTTCTTGCTGCCCACTGCCACATGCTATCTCCCCCTCGCTGCATCCTATTCTAGCTGTTGCTGCCTTTCCATTATGCTGCCATAGCCTGCTGCCCATCTAATCCCCCCTCGCATAGCAGCTACTGCTGCGCTCTCTAACCCTCGACACACCACACACACAAACACACATACAGACACACACATATATACAATCATATATACGTATACAAACACATATATATAAATATACACACATACATATATATATAAACTCATATACATATATATAAACACACTTATATATATATATATATATATATATATATATATATATATATATAGACGTATATATATATATATATAGACACACACAAACACAACAACCACACACAACACCAATGCACGCCCAACGACCCTTATACCTATAAATAACTATAAATGTATAAAATACAACCCGAGAACTCAAGCACACACTCTCCGAAGCTAATCTAACGTGCGTACAAGCCCGAAACCAAGAAACTAAGTCAAAATGGCCATTCGGTTATTTCGACGAACACATGGTGTGCGGTTCGCAAAACCTCGTAAAATGCACACGAAACCTACTCAAAATTGGCCTAAATTTTATTCACGGGTTCTAATCGATGTCTAGATCCTAGAAAAAATGCTAACTCGTCGATTCTAGATCCGTACCAAAAATGCGCACGCACATAGAACCTACGACGATGAAAACCCCCAAAACGCCCGAAACGCCCATTTCTCCGCGACACGACCTCACATATCCGAACAGAGACACATACTAACCCCCAAGACACCCAAGCACGTCTACCTAGGTCCGTCTAACCTAGGGCATCATCCAAAATTGGGCTAATCTCGGATTTCACCCAAAATTGACACAAAACCTAATGTCAAACTCTCCAAACACAACCAAACTTGTTCTAACTTCCTTCCACGGGTAGCCTTAAGGTCTATGAAGGTTCTAAACTACTAATTACACTATATAATAGTAACCACTAAGAGAAAAGTTAGGGTTTACCTCTTGGGAGTTGGAATCCCAAGGCCAAAGTCTCCAAAACTCTTGAAATCACCACCCTCAAGCCTCCAAGCCTCCAAATCAAGCCTCCACACTAAGTCTAGGCTCTAAACACCTAGGTTAGGGAAAATCAAATGGTTAGGGTTCACATCCATGATGAATAGAAGAAGAAAGAGAAGAAATAACTTACTTGAGACTTGTTGGAAGAAGGAAGAAGAAGAAAATGTAGAATGGAGAAGAAGAAGAAGTGAAGGAATGAAGAAGAGAATGGGGGGGTTCGGTTCTGGTCTGGAAAGAGGGGGGGCCAGCCATAGCATGTAGAAATAGATTTCCTTAAGCTAAAAAGACTAAAATACCCTCTCCTTAAGTCATGCTAATTGGGATTTGGGTTTGGGGTTCCAAAAGCACTCAAATTAACTCATAATCACTCCAACTAACTAAAATAAAATATAATAATAATTCTAAACCCAAAAATAGGCCTCACAAGGGTGTTGGTTGGGTCGGACATAGGTCCACTAGGGTCTGACATGGGTCCAGACTAGCCAAAATCCTAAAACAATCAATAAAAAAATAATACAACCATCAATTAAATATAAATATAATTAATTATAAATAATACACAATTTACCAAATAAAAATAAAAAAATAACCCTATTTTCTAAAATTGGGTAGTGACAAGCCTACCCTCCTTAAAATAATTTTGTCCTCAAAATTAAAAGATGAAAGTAGGACAGGAATGCAAGAAAAATAAAAGAACCATACCTCAGGGATCGAAAAGATAAGGGTATCGCTCGCGCATTTCATCCTCCCTCTCCCAGGTCGACTCACCTGGAGAGTGATGTCTCCACGCGACGCGAACCAAGGGAATAGTCTAGTTCCTCAATACCTTCTTCCGTCGATCCAGAATCTCTACTGGCTGCTCTGGATAGCTAAGTGTAGGGACAACCACGATCTCTGAGTGATCCAATACGTGACTGAGATCTGCCACGTACCGTTTCAACTGCGACATGTGGAACACATCATGAACTCTCTCTAGTGTAGGCAGCAAATCTAGCCTATACGCCACAGCGTCGACCCTCTCAAGGATGCTGAAGGGTCCGACGAAACGTGGGCTAAGCTTCCCGCCTCCACCGAAGAGAATAGTGCCCCGCGTCGGAGAAATCCTCAGGAACACCAGATCTCCAACCTAGCACAAACAAGGTCTCAGCACTTAATCTAAAATAAGCAATCACAAGAAAACACAAGACCAAAATCTAGATGCTAAGCTATACCTCAAACTCCAAAGGTCTCCGGTGGCTATCGGCCCAATGCCGCTGCCTATCCTGTGCCACCCGAAGTCTATCTCTAATGAGCTTGACCTTCTCCGCCGCATCAACTACCATCTCCGGGCCAAGCAAAGCTCTCTCGCCTACATCATCCCATGATAACGGAGTGCGATACCTCCGTCCATACAACGCCTTGAATGGTGACATCTCGATACTGGCTTGGTAGCTATTGTTGTAAGCAAACTCTACCAAGTGCAAGTGATCCTCCTAAGAGCCTCTGAAATCCAAAACACAAGCACGAAGCATGTCCTTAAGTGTCTGGATGGTCCTCTCTGACTGACCGTCTGTCTGTGGGTGATATGCACTACTAAACTTGAGTTGGGTGCCCAAGCTAGCCTGTAGACTCCTCCAGAAATACAAAGTAAAACGACTGTCCCGATCTGATACTATGCTCATAGGGACTCCATGCAGTCTGACTATCTGGTGCACATACATCTCTGCTAGTCTCTCTGTAGACATACCCACTTTGAATGGTAGAAAGTGGGCCGATTTGGTCAACCTGTCTACGATGACCCAAATCGCATCCTTCCTTCCTGGAGAACGGGGAAGTCCAGAAACAAAATTCATGGTCACATGCTCCCATTTTTACTCTGGAAAGGGTAACGGTTGGAGCAAACCTTCTGGCCTCTGTCTCTCCGACTTCATCTGTTGGTATACTAAGCATCGGAATACGAAGCGTGCTACCTCCCGCTTCATCCTGTACCACCATACATGTTCTCTCAGATCTTTATGCATCTTGTTGGCACCTGGATGCATAGAGTACTGGGATCGATGCGCCTCCTGAAGAACCTCCTTGCGCAATGACCCACTCGACACACACAACCTGGTACTATGCCGCAATGAACCATCATCAGCAATGGTGAAGTCATCTGATAATCCAATCTGAACCTGTGCCCTGATGCTCCTTAGGGACTCGACCTCAAACTGTGTAGCCCTGATCCGGTCTACCAACTCTGACTAAATCTGCAGTCCCTACATCTGCATCTTAACTCCAGGCACTATAACCTTAATGTCCAAGCTCTCTAGATCTACCAGACGATAACGATCTGTAGTCAGGCACATAGCTACCGGATACCTGCTCAGCACATCCGTAACTAAGTTTTCCTTCCCTAGATGGTACTGCAACAATATGTCGAAGTCTTTCATCAACTCCAACCATCTCCTCTGCCTCATGTTCAGCTTTTTTTGGGTAAACACATACTTCAAGCTCTTGTGATCTGTGAAGATCTCAACACGCTCTCCATATAAATAGTGTTTCCATAACTTCAGAGCAAAGATGACCGCTGCCAACTCCAAATCGTGGGTAGGGTAGTTTTTCCCATGAGAACGTAATTGCCTAGAAGCATAGGCAATCACCCTCTCATTCTGCTGCAACACACAACCCAGTCCCTTCCCCGATGCATCACTATAGATAGTGAATCCTCCAGATCCTGATGGCAACGTTAACACTGGAGTTGTCATCAACCTCCTCTTCAGCTCATCAAAGGCGATCTGGCACTCCTCTGACCAAACAAACTCTATGTCCTTCCGAGTCAGCCTAGACAACTGCTCTGCAATCCGGGAAAAATCCTGAACAAATCTTCTGTAGTAACCTGTCAGCCCCAGGAAACTCCTGACCTCGGCTACTGAACTCGGAGCACTCCATGCCTCAACTGCCATGATCTTTCTCGGATCCACCGAGATCCCCTCTCCAGTCACCACATAACCAAGGAATTCAACCTTGTTAAGAAAGAACTCATACTTCGAAAGCTTTCCATAAAGCTTCTCCTTTCTGAGAGTCTCCAGCACTATCCTCAGATGCATCTTATGCTCCTCTGGGGTCTTCGAATACACCAAAATATCATCTATAAACACCACCACAAACCTGTCCAGATGCTGATGGAATACCTTGTTCATCAGATTCATGAATACTATCGGGGCATTAGTCAACCCAAACAGCATCACCATAAACTCATACTGTCCAAACCTGGTCCGAAAAGCTGTCTTCGGAATATCCTTCCTCCTGACCTTTACCTGTTGGTAGCCTATCCTCAGATCAATCCTAGAAAATACCCTCGCTCTGCTCAACTGGTCAAAAAGATCATAATACACGGCAGCGGATACTTGTTCTTGATTGTGAGGTTGTTCAGAGCCCTGTAGTCGATACATATTCGTATCGACCCATCCTTCTTCGGCACAAAAAGTACCGGAGCACCCCACGGAGAAGAACTAGATCTGATAAATCCTTTGTCCTGAAGCTCATCCACTTGTTTCTTCAACTCTATCAGCTCACTATTGCTGACTCTATAGACGTGCTGGGATATCGGTTCCGTGCCTGGCACCAAGTCTATAGAGAACTCCACATCTCTGTCCGGAGGTAACCCTGGCAACTCCTCCGAAAAGACATCCATGAACTCCGCTATCAGTGGATGTTGTAACCTCGGCTCTACCACTAGGGCTCCGCAGAAGACTCCCTCACTCTGCTCCGCTGCTCCTCTGGCAAACTCAAACTCTGGCTCACCCAGCGGACTCAACAACATTTTGCCTCTACGACAATCTATACTAGCACAGTACATACTCAACCAATCCATCCCGAGTACAATGTCGTAGCTCAGAAGTGGCATTACGAGTAGGCACACACTCAACTCTCGGCCTCCCAAGGTAACTCTCCGGTCTCTGCAGACATCACTAACTAGGATGATGCTACCCCCGGTCGTGATATTGCAGAGTCTAGCTAAAGGTTCAGCAACAAGATGGTTTTTAACAGCAAAAGATACAGACACAAAACTATGGAAAGCACCAAAATCAAATAAAGCAAGTGTTGGAATGGAATCAAGAAGAACAGAACCTGAGATTACGTCACCAACGGTGCAAGATACGATATCCTCAAGGAGGACAGTAATTGATCACACTCTCTCTCAGCCTATATCCTATATCCTATTACGTCACCAATAGAAATCAGGAAGGGTCCTAGTTGTGATTGATCACACTCTCTCTCAGCCTATATCCTATATCCTATTACAGGTAAACCTAGAAACTGGACCTGCAAACTATGACCTGCATACTAGACCTGCATTCTAGACCATGCATGGGCCGCCACCAAAAACGTGTCACGACCCGCACCCAAAAAATCTGGCATGAGTCGTGGGTACGTCCAGCCTACACCGTAGAATCGGCGGTAGAACGTTGTCTAGATCCGTTCTAGGTCACAATATCTATATCTCACATTAACCTGTCAATATAACCTCTCCAAAAGGAAGGCAACCACACAATATATATATGCCTCAATCATAATAACTAGGGGAAGAGTAAAAGCACGATAAGATATCACAAGGAAACAAGAACCAAAGAGCAAGTACAATATCCAGATATACAGTCAAAGTCTACAATATCTCACAACAGCAAAATAATAAATACAATCATCCAAAATATCAACTGGGAACAACCCAGGAAAACCCACCTAGCTAACTAGGGTTCTAACGGCGTCTCCTCGACGGGCTCCTCCTTAGTCTCTGGGTCACAACACTCCTCGACGCCCGGTCCGTAGAATATCGGGCAAAAATCCTCAGGATCCTCTGAAAAAAATATGCCCAGTCAGGACTGGAGCAAAGTATATAACTCTAAAAGCAACTCCAAGTACATGGTAAGGTGTATATGACTAGCAATAGAAAAGTATACAAGATGCACAGAAAAATAAATATATGATGGCGCAGCTAAAGTAGCCGCAATATAAAACTGGAGAATAATACAAGTAGTAGAGAAGTAACTGCATGTGAGAAAACAGAAATACTAGCTAAGTGCCTTGAGCACCAGTTCGTTATATGATCGGCTTAGGTTACACATGAATAATCTATGATAACTCCGTTATGCGTGAGTTACATAACCGACATACACATGAATACTGTTTGGCTTTGATCACATAACCAACTCCTACTCCCCTCCCCCACTAATACTCTTGGATCCAACCACGACACGCTACATACATGATAAATAACTCACTCACATGAAGGCGAGAGCACACGAAGCACATGATAGCACATGAGAATCAATACCCGAAGCACATGATGAAATACATATGATAGAGTACCCGCTGAACACGGTAAGGGGAATAACATCTCATGACGGGATCCACTAGTACCAGCTTATGAAATAATATATCAAAATTAAGTATTACAGTTCTAGAACAGGTGATATAAACTCTATCATGAAATAGAAACGATCAGAAGTAGGTACTCGTCTGACATCCTGAGCAACTAATGGGGATCGAGATCTGGACTGGCGTCGCAAGAACCTATTACGAAAAGCAAGATTAAACGGGATTCTAAAGAGTTGATATAAAATAACTAAAAATAAGGTTCTAGGGTTATTCTAGGTCGAACGGGTCAAACCGGTAAAACTTAGGTCAAAAAGTCAATCTGGGGTCCAAAAAGTCAACTCTAGGTCAAAACTAGGTCAAACATTGACTTTTACGGTCAACGAGGACAATTATGGTCAATACTAGGTTAAACTAGGATGTCCCTAAAATTCTAGGTCAAAACTAGCTCATTAAGCTAGTAAACCCTCAAACTCACCTCCTCGAGATACCAGGATACCCTCGGTATCCAATATCTCAACCTACGCTACGCACCCTGCCTATACTCGCTAAAACCTATGCTAGCACGCATAATTATATACACATATACATATAAAAGCAACTCTAATCCTATTCCTAGGCAATTGCTCAAAAACTTCGCTCGATACTCAATACCTTGGGTATCTCAAGGTATTGAGATACCTTGATATCTCAAGGTATTGAGATATCAACTAAACCTCACCAATACTACGCATCTAGCTAGCTATCTGTGCAAATACATATATACCTAGCTATATATCTAGGCTAACATATATATATAAACACATATGAATATCTACATAACTATATGTATATCACACACAAACACAATACATATAACCCTCATACCCATACTCATATATCTAACTATATATATATATCTACTTAACTATACTATCTATCTATCTATCTATCTATCTATAGATCTCTCTCTCTCTCTCTCTCTAGCTACTACTGCTACTAGCCGACTGCAAATGCGCTGCCTACATACGCTGTGCAAACGCTGCCCAAGCTGCCGCTATCGCTTTGCGCTGTTGCTGCTACTGCTGCCGCTGCTGCTGCAACGCTGCCGCCGCGGTGCCGCTGCGCTGTTGCACGAGCGTTGTTGTGCTGCTCACTGCAGCAAGCTGCTCCCCCTTTCTTGCTGCCCACTGCCACATGCTAGCTCCCCCTCGCTACCACTGCATCCTATTCTAGCTGTTGCTGCCTTTCCATTCTGCTACCATAGCCTGCTGCCCATCTACTCCCCCCTCGCACAGCAGCTACTGCTGCGCTCTCTAACCCTCGACACACCACACACACAAACACACATACAGACACACACATATATACAATCATATATACGTATACAAACACATATATATAAATATACACACACACACACATATATATATATATATATATATATATATATATATATATATATATATATATATATATATATATATATATATATATATATATATATATATATAAACTCATATACATATATATAAACACACTTATATATATATATATATATATATATATATATATATATATATATAGACACACACAAACACAACAACCACACACAACACCAACGCACGCCCAACGACCCCTATACCTATAAATAACTATAAATATATAAAATACAACCCGAGAACTCTAGCACACACTCTCCAAAGCTAACCCAACGTGCACACAAGCCCAAAACCAAGGAACTAAGTCGAAATGGCCATTCGGTCATTTCGACGAACACGTGGTGTGCGGTTCACAAAACCTCGTAAAACGCACACCAAACCTACTCGAAAAGGCCCAAAAATTACCCACGGGTTCTAATAGATTTCTAGATCCTAGAAAAAAATGCTAACTCGTCGATTCTAGGTCCGTGGCAAAAATACGCACGCACATAGAACTTACGACGACGAAAACTTCCAAAATGCCCAAAACGCCCATTTCTCCACGACACGACCTCACGTGTCCGAACAGAGACACGTACTAACCCCCAAGACACCCAAGCATGTCTACCTAGGTTCGTCTAACCTAGGACATCACCCAAAATTGGGCCAATCTCGGATTTCATCCAAAATTGACACAAAACCTAATGTCAAAGTCTCCATACACAACCAAACTTGTTCTAACTTCCTCCCACGGGTAGCCTTAAGGTCTAGGAAGGTTCTAAACTACTAATTACACTATATAATAGCAACCACTAAGAGAAAAGTTAGGGTTTATCTCTTGGCAGTTGGAATCCCAAGGCCAAAGTCTCCAAAACCCTTGAAATCATCACCCTCAAGCCTCCAAGCCTCCAAATCAAGCCTCCACACTAAGTCTAGGCTCTAAACACCGAGGTTAGGAAAAATCAAATGGTTAGGGTTCACATCCATGAAGAATAGAAGAAGAAAGAGAAGAAATGACTTACTTGAGACTTGTTGGAAGAAGGAAGAAGAAAAAAATAGAGAATGGAGGAGAAGAAGAAGAAGTGAAGGAATGAAGAAGAGAATTGGGGGGGGGGGGTTCGGTTCTGGTCTGGAAAGAGGGGGGGCCGGCCATAGCATATTGAAATTGGTTTCCTTAAGCCAAAAAGACTAAAACACCCTCTCCTTAAGTCATGCGATTTGGGTTTGGGTTCCAAAAGTACTCAAATTAACTCATAATCACTCCAACTAACTAAAATAAAATATAATAATAATTCTAAACCCAAAAATAGGCCTCACAAGGGTGTTGGTTGGGTCGGACATGGGTCCACTAGGGTCTGACATGGGTCCAGACTAGCCAAAACCCTAAAATAATCAATAGAAAAATAATACAACCATCAATTAAATATAAATATAATTAGTTATAAATAATACACAATTTACCAAATAAAAATAAAAAATAACCCTATTTTCTAGAATTGGGTAGTGACAAAATACCACAAAATGAAAGTACAATATAGAGTGGGGAAATGAGATAACCCACTCGCTAATCTGAGTCACAACCCTCTGAGTGCGAACCATCAGGAGAAAGTAAAAGTAGATCCTCTGTGTCTGCTACGAGATCTGGCCATGCAAAATGAGTGGGGTCAGACCCCTAATATCAAGTACTACAAAGGAAGTCAAAACTATGAACTAAAACACAACAATGGATAGAGACGAAAATAAATAAATGCGATTTGAGACTCATGAGCTACTAATGCACTTATCGAGAGAATAGAAAAGATAATAAACTAAATGACATAGGACATAAAGTATACATGGGACAAGTAAAGTAAACGTGAACATATGATCATGTAATATGTTGGAACAATAACTAAGAACATGTAAGGTATTCCGGGATATGTGGACATGTACAGTATATGGGTCATATATAGCACGTGAGTATGGGATCTAGAATATGGCATAAGCAGTAAACATGTAAAGAAATAATAACTGAATGTAATAATAATGGAAATAATAGGACCCGTGAATAGACAATAGGACTGGTTTTCTACCCTTACACCAAACAAGGAGAAAAGATAGGAACCAACCCTATGACCGTTCACGTGTCCGAGACAACAACTACAACAACACAATAATGAGAATAATAACTAAGTATAATAACCATAGGGAAGGAAGCCGGCAAACGACAAGAGAGCTTAGGAACTTCTCAAAATTGGAGACATAACACTTAAACCAAAAAATGCTCGAGGTTATGGGTCTTTTCCCAAGCAGAACTTACCCTCTGGCCACCCACCGATACATATGACAAAGTGAAGAAAGAAAAGACAATACGCGAGCATGAGGTAAATAATGTGCAAACAAAGAAACACGACCAAGCATTTCCTACGGCTTGCTATCATTATCTAACTAGGGTTATCATAATCCTAATTACTAATAAAATATAATTTGAGGTGTTCTGTAAGGTCACATGCCCTGCAAACTATCCAGGTTATCCAAGCAAAATGATTACATAATATAAATAACATATATAAATATTTTTACTTGTAATGCAACACTCGATTGTGTGCTGGAAGTGCTCCCCGCACGACAGAGAGCTCCAAATCCATATGGCGTGGCCGGGATAATGGTATTGCATGTAACCTGAAAACCTCTCTATATGCCTCTAATTAATCAAGCTAGTTGTTTTAATCCTTAACATTTTTGTTTAAGATTCCGGGTGTGGTATTTCGCAGAATCCATCCTAGACATGATGCAAGACTGGACGAATGTTTAACACTTAAAGCATAAGCACCAGACAAGCCACAATAGGAAGATATACATATATGCCAGGAAATAGGAGTGCGCTACTACGAGCCACTATACAGGATGATAAAGGAATGTAGTATCATGAGTACGCTACGACGAGCCACTAACAGGAATCAGGACGTGAATCGACATATGGACATGAGTGCGCTACTACGAGCCACTAACAGGATAATACGAGAATCTAGAGTCAAGAGTGTGCTACGACGAGCCACTAACAGGGGTAAGACAATGCAAGGACAGTGTAAATGTAAGGGCAAATGTCAATGAATAATGCTTCATTCGATAATCTGCAAATACAAAGACATGATGTTAGTAAAGAACATATGATTGTGTCAAGTACATAGGGTGTAACTCAGTATAAATATACAAGTCATAAGATCTTGCTAATGGATCATTATAGTTAAAGAAAATATCAAAATCAGGCTAAAACAACCAAACAGGTACTATTTGAATGAAACAGTTTTATTATTTTGGAAATTGATACTATTAGTAAATTAAGGATAACTCTCTTACCAGAACTCCAAATGAAGTGATTCAAAAAGATTTGGAAATTCAAGACAAAGATCTACAACTTTCATGTTTTGAGTTTTATGAGATTCTAGCTACAAAAAAGCCTAAATAGGCAAAAAGCCATATTGGTCAATACGCGTGTGTCGCACTAGGCTCTACAGAAAATTTGTGCACGGCACGCTGCACACGGTAGAAAATCTGTGCACGATGTGCCGTACGAGGCAGAAATAAGCACGCGAAGCACCGTGAACGGTAGAAAATCTGTGCGTGGTGCACCGCGCTAAAGAAAATAGGCACACAACAAAAAATCTATGCGCGGCGCATTACGCACGACAGAAATACTGTGCGCGGCAGAAAATCTGTTCACGGTGCACAACACGCGACAGAAAATTTGTGCGCGATTTACTACACGGCAAAAATTCTTTGCATGATGCACTTCGCGTAGGAGAAAATTTGTGTGTGACACATTGCGCACGGCAAGGAAATCTGCGTCCGACGTATTACGCGCGGCAAGGAAAAGTGCGCGTGATACTATTCATCGCCCCTGCCAGAACATGTCCGAGAAGACGAAAATTTCTAGAATTTTTTAGCCATAAAACCTTCAATTTAAATCGAAATACGACATTTTAAAAGTCAAAACCGCATAAAATTAAATTTTCTACAACATGGTACAATTAGATTTGAGAAATTCTAAGTTTTAAGAGATCAAATCCACGAAATTGCCTAAAGATACAATTTAAAACTTAGATCTACTCCAAACCGTTCATCAAAATCAAAATTATCAAGTACTAAAGATGTAGAGAATCATACAAAGAATATTTTTACGCAATAGATTCAAGAAAAACCAAAAATGAAAGAAATCCAAATTCTTAGGTTAAATCAATGGCAAGATGTACTTGCCTTGGTTAAAGACTCGAACCTAATCTTCTACTCCACCACCAAGAGGGGTTCTGAAACCATACTCTAGGCCTCAAGTCCAAGCTCCAAGCTTGAGGAACGGAGAAGAAGAAGAAGAAAGAGAGAAAGGAAGAGAAAGAGAAAATGAAAGAGGAGAAAGAAAATGGGAGGGGTTATATGAAGTGAGATTTAATCTCATCCATCCATATCGCCACCTCACTAATCAATGCTCCATCCATTCCATCTCAATCATCTAAAGAAACACAATAATCCTTTGGATAAAAGGGTGATGTGGTTATTAACCAAGGGATTTTTTATTCTATACGCGGGTCCTAGCACGGATCTATGACAATTGCCAATGGATATTCTACTGGTCCAGGATAATATCTTATAACAAAATAACATCCAATTTATAAAAAATTAACAAACATGATACAAAAAATACAAAATACAGTCTAAGTTAATTTTTGAAGAAAAAATTTTAAATACCAAAAATCAAGCAATACGAAATTCAATAACAAAGGTTACACCTATATTTTTTAATTAATTAAGAATATAAATATGATTTAGGCAATTCATTTTTTTAGTCGTTTGCCGCTATATAATAGTAGAGATCTAGGGTCTGCTTGACAATTATTGGGATAGCGTTTATGAGATATTTTTAGATTACCGGTTATGAATGGTTATGAGGGGTTCAATTTTGGGTGATTTTATGTAGCGACTTTTAAACCAATCCATGCTTGTTAATTCTTTAACAATCGGTTCTGATTTTTTTTACAAGAATAAAATGACCTATATGCTCATATATAAAAACATAAAAAATAAAGAGAACATAAAAAATATTTATAAACGACTTTATAACAATCTAGATGAGTTTATAACAATTGGATATAATCTAGATGGATTAAGAATTCACACGAAAGATCGCCTAGATGAAGATACAAGAGACTATTTTAAAAACTCATCGGAGGAAGCAGCCATAGTTTGGAGAAAATAAAAGAAAAACAAAGATGGGGAGAAAATATGGTAGGGTATTAGTAGTTATAATTTTTTTTTGGTGAGGATATAAATGGAATAAAATAATAATAAAAATTTAAACCCACATATTTGAGGTGTTTATAAAGACACCATAAATTATACTACACTGATTTTGCAAAATTTTGAGGCCGATCAAAATCAGTACCTCAAGAAAATTACCAAACATAATTTTTTTAAATGCTTCATAAACGATAAGATTAAAAAGGCCATTTCTAAAGGCACATAAAAAGTTACTCCAGGATGGCCCAATTTTTAGGACTGTCAAATTTATTTGACAGTCCTTCCAATATAGAGTACTGTAAAAAATTTTAACAGTCATACCTATTGGAAGGACTGTCAAATTTGGTTGACAGTCCTAAATCTTTAGTCATGTCAATTTTTTTGACAGACCTTCAAATAGGTAGAACTGTCAACATTTTTGACAGTCCTAAAAATTTAGGACTGTAAAAAATGTTGACAGTCCTACCAATACGTAGGACTGTGAAAATTTTGACAGTCCTAATAGGCAGTCCTGAAGTAACTTTGGATGTTTGTAGAAGCATGAAAAATACGCTGGATAGCTATACGCAGCATGTTGATGCTGGGCAGCGTAAAAATATGACTTCAGAGCCATCGGCGTGCAACAGAGCTTCTTCGCTAAGTACAGTGTAAAATATAAGCTCAAGGACTATCCGCGTAATACAGTATCGCCTTTATGGCGTAAAACTCATCCGCTTTAATACAACATTGAAGTGTACGAGGAACGCTTCGTATTCCCCAAAATGAACCTATCAAATCACGCTGTGAACCTGACGTCTGAACTCCTGACAAAGAGTACTGTACGACTACCCAGACGACGGCTATTATGATGGCGCGGAACAACGACCCAGGCTGTCGTTTAGTGCCATTTCCTTGGCGTAAACTGCTTTTACGCATACAAAGGAATACGCTGCCTAATTTTACACAGGCAGACGTGAACTTCTTATGCTCCGCAGAAGAGCTACATTTTGGTCGCTTCGCTCCGTCGCGAGCCTCCGGTCCGGCATATCCTTACCTTCCGCCACGGTGCCCGACATAGCCGGTGGGGAGTTTGTTCGGCAAACAGACTGCCACGTCAAAAGCTGCTCTTCGTACAGAGCTCGAGGCACGTCTCTGCATTTAATGCACAGAGTGATGGCAGAGCTCGAGACACGTCTCTGCATTTAATATGCAGAGTGATGGCAGAGCTCGAGGCGCGTCTCTGCATTTAATGCGTGAAATGATGGCAAATCTTTGAGATACGCCTCTGCATTTAATGCGCGAAATGATGGCAAATCTTTGAGACACGCCTCTGCATTTAATGCACAGGATGAGGACAGAGCTCGAGGCATGCCTCTGCATTTAATGCACGGAATAATGGCAAATCTTCGAGATACGCCTCTGGAATACGCTGCCTAGTTTTACACAGGCAGACGTGAGCTTCTTACGCTCCGCAGAAGGCAAACAGACTGCCACGTCATCAGTTGCTCTTCGTACAGGGTTCGAGGCGCGTATCTTCATTTAATACGCAGAATAATGGCAAATCTTCGAGACACGCCTCTGCATTTAATGCGCAAGATGGGGGCAAATCTCTGCATTTAATGCAAGAGATTTGATTATATCTCCAAAAGCCATAATTTTGGCTAAAACGTCAACATCATCACTTTGGCACATTACGCCATCAGGCTATTCTCAGCTATAGGAGCACGCTGTACGCTATCTCCTTGGAATATGCCAACTCAGGCCACATTTGCATTGGCACGTATTGAGGCTATTCGGTCCAGAATTCGCTCAAGACCTCAGTCATGGGAGGAGGATCAGCTATCTTTTATGCCCACTCGGCTTCTACGCCTACTCGGCTTCTATGCCCACTCGGCTTCTACGCCTACTCGGCTTCTACGCCTACTCGGCTTCTACGCCTACTCGACTTTTATGCCTACTTGGCTTCTACGCCATGGTGACAGTTATTGGCTTCTACGCCAACCTTTTCTACGCGAGGGATAACTACCTACGTGGCTTTTACGCCGTGATCTTTGCAGCAGTTATACGCGTTGTCTCTTAATTGGACATGCGTCATATGCTCATTCAAAAGGTCATCTATACACGGGCAATGGTTATTGTAACCGTCGTATAAAAGGGTGCTATACTTTCTACTACTCGGTTTCTACGCCGACTGAGTGGTCACTGTCACTAAAACTCTATAAATAGAGACCTCTGTTGATAGAGGTCGAAGGTCGAAAAAGTA
This sequence comes from Iris macrosiphon, assembly GCA_036927795.1. Taxonomy (NCBI): domain Eukaryota; kingdom Viridiplantae; phylum Streptophyta; class Magnoliopsida; order Asparagales; family Iridaceae; genus Iris; species Iris macrosiphon. The sequence continues at coordinate 122,081,671 of JAYESA010000004.1, forward strand.
GGCCGAAAAAACAAGGTCGAAAAACAAGGTCGAAAATTGGAGGGAAAACGGTCGAAGATTTGAATATCATAACCGAAGAGTCTTTGAGAGAGAAGAATCCAGAGCTCAGGCAAAGAGTTGTGATCGACGACTTTGGCATCGAGCATCCACTCTCTTCAGCAACCTTCGAAGCTGCTTTCTGCCTTCTACGGCACTTCTTCATCATCGTGTGGTCCAAGGGACAAAGTGATCGACTGTAGATCAGACTCCTATAGCAATATTTACCCAGATTAAAAAATTGTACTTAACATCCTCGTATAGGATTAATTGTACTTCTTGTTTGTGAACCTAAGAGCGGGTTTCGTATAAACCTCGTTTTCCATTTCTTTCGTTTATTTATCAAATAACAAGATGGCGACTCTGCTGGGGACATCTTTCTCTTCTTATGAGGAAGTGATTACTCAATACGATACGGTATCCGTGGGATCCGTAAAGAACATACTAGTTGTCCAGTTCGACCAGTCTGCCTACAAAGACATGCTTCGAACAGGGGATAGCTCTTACTCTCTCTCTGTCCAAGACAACAGGAAGCTGCATAAGGTCTGGATGCCCAAGACATCCCCTACCATTCCTGTCGACTCTCCGACCTCTTCGACCAACGAGGTTGTAGCATCGCTCCCTCCGCACCTTGCACATAAAATTCAGTCTTCCGTCAGTGACGGAATAGACAAAACTTCTGGCAATGCCTCAGTGCTAATCCAGAAGTATACATCGCGCTCTGCGCATAAAGCTCTGTCTCCCGTCACTGGAGGAATAGACTAAACTTCAGACAATGCCTCAGCGCTAGTCCCGAAGTCTACTCCGCGCTCTGCGTGTAAAATCCAGTCTCCTATCGCTGACAGGACAGACATAATTTCTGACAATGCCTTAGCGCCAAATCAGAAATTTTAAACGTACTCCGCGCGTAAAAATGCATCTACCCGCGAAAAAATAGATGATCCCTGCAATCTACGCAAGGGAAAGCAAGCGGCGGACTGCTCAACTTCTCGGCCTTTACGCCAGCAAGGGAAGAATCTGCCTACCCTCCGGATTACGCGAGAGGCTGACGGCCGACTGAGGACATCCTCAGCTTTACGCCAACCTGAGCAGAGCTCCAAATTACGCCAGGGGAGGCCCCTCAGCGTAAAGAAGGCTCAATTTACAGAAAGACACCCTCCTCGGAGATTATCCGCCACCCAGATGGCCAACCTGTTGTATATAGGTGGCACAGGAAAAACTATGGTTCACAACATCCGCATGCCCACTGATGTGAACAGAAGGAACAAGCCATCATCTTCTTCTTCTGTAAATCCTTCTGACCGGTGTAAGTATATGATCCAGAAATGCAAGGATAGGGGATCTTCCAGCATGTCTATTATGCCTCCTAACGAGCACTATTGTAATAGTCATAGGATTGTAATTAATTGTTGTTGTTCTGAAGCAAAACGGTCGGTTTTCGACCGGTTGAGCTACTCTCCGTCTTTCCAGGAAGAAGAGCCCACGCATGCATCTGTGAACATGGCTTCACACATACCTAGAGGAAGGTCGGGCTCAAGACGTCATCCCTCTAGAACTCCGAGCGAAAGGAGATTCAACATGCTCCTTAGGAACACTGAAGCTGGGGTGTTTCGAAACACTCGTTCGAGGTCACGACAACCGGTTTCGTACTCTTCTAATTCCGATGCTGGGGGTCGCCAGTCTCCCGAATCAGATGCCGAAAGTATAGAGTCAACTTCTACAGATACCTATACTGATCCTTCAATGACACCCAGGGAGATGGGAGTTTATGCCATTGGAGATGAACGCGAGGAAGCTTCCCCGTCGGGAAGCACTGAACAACGCATTACTGTACTGGAGACATCTCTGAAAGAGATGCAATCCATGATGGAGAACATGCACCAGATGATGCTGACTCAACACACAGCTGCCATGGCTCAAGCATCGGTCCCTCCAACTCAGATACGTGTGGGGGTGGACTTACCACCATCCAACATGATCCAAGAGCCTGCTCTAGATCAGGAGTCAGCAGTTCCTCCGCTTCCTCACTCGAAGAATGTATTACCTCTCGTTGGTGTCGCGATACAACCGATTCCTCACCACTCCGTGGTCCCGCTACCGGCTGAAAATCCGATGCAGGCAGTACGGGAGTTGAAAGCCCAATTTGATGCCTTGAAGCACAAAGATCAGCTCAAGAAATTGGGAATCAACCAGCCTTACCCAGCTATCTGGGAAGAGGCCCCTTTCCCTCATAAATACAAACCACAGACCATGGCTCTGTTCGAGGGAAAAACATCACCGAGTCAGTACATGAACTACTTCAGTATGATGATGGTGTTACTATAGGGGAATAACGCCCTCCTCACTCGGGTGTTCAAGGGCTGTCTCTTGGGAGTGGCTTACCAGTGGTACCACAGCCTGGCGGACAACTGCATTACTTCCTTCGACGACTTCAAAGCCTTATTCTTCGCAAGATTCTACGAGGGAGGGATGGACATGTCGATGTCCTCTCTCATCGAAGTAAAGCAGAAGAAAAAAGAGGACGTTCGCACCTTCATCAAACGTTTTTGTCAAGCCACTTTGCAAATGCCTCCCGGAGTTCCAGACTCGGCATTGGTCGACATTTGCAGGAAGAACCTTCTTCCCGTCATCTCGGTATTCACTGGAACATATCAGTTCCATGATTGGCCCTCGTTCATCATCTCAGTGGTAGCCGCCGAGGACAACAGTCGGAAGGTGCATGATAATGACATCATGATCTCTACCTCCGATAGGGGCAAGAGGTCATCCCCCAACAATGACCATCCTCGTGGTGCCAAAGGAAAATAAGCTCTGGCGATCAATACGTCCAGGCAAAAGACCACGGCAACCACGCAGACGAAACCTGGGACTTCCAGGCCCAATAAAATATACTCTTTCGATGACGACGATATTCTGAGCATATTCGAGTATCTCGTCAAAAGCGACAGTACTAATAACCCCAAGTACTACATCTTCCATAGATACATACACCACCCTACAAAAGCGTGTTATGTACTAAAAAGGAAGATCCAGGAGCTGATCGATGCTAAAGCCATCACTCTGCACAACAGCGAGAAGACGGTCACAGCCAACATGATCTCTCTGCAATTTGGTAATCTGCCTCCCCAAGAAGTCTTAGACGGTGTTACACCTATTTCCCGGATCCAGCAAGGGGTCAAAATCATGATCTACTACACTTAACTACCCAGCGGGGCAAGATCATATGGGTTCATCCAGATCTGGTATCAGAGATCGAAAAGGAGACTCAAGCTGCTAAGGCTAAGTCTAAAAAGAACTCAAAGCATAAACTGTGTCACATGATTACGGTACACTCGACATCAGAAGACGAGGTCTTGTCTACTGGAACCTGTTTAGGAAAAGCTTATCTCAAGGACCATGGAGCAAGTCAGGAAGATGCACCGGCAGACGCTTCAGCTACCAAGCCTTCAGAGCAAGAACTCGCTATACCAGAGGTCGGTCCTTCAAAACCAACTTTGCCGGACAAAGGGAAGCAAAAAAAAGTGCGTTTCGATAAACCTGTGAAAAACATTCGAAATAAAGGTTTAGAGAAGCCGTACAACTTTGACATCCTAGCCCAATTGGCTAATACACCAGCCAGGTTGTCCATCTTTGAACTACTCAGGCTCTCTCAAGACACTCGTCAAGCCCTGAGTGAAGCATTGATGCAGGCGGATGTATACTTGACCCAGCTCAAGTCCCCTGACGAAGAACCCGTGGCATGTCCCCAATGCCACAGTGTGATGGAGGTGGTCCCGAATATCACTTTCACTCAAGATGACATGCTGTTAAAACATAACAGGCATGACAGACCCCTCTACTATACCGGGTACGTCGGTTCCATGGAGGTCGACCAAATTCACATAGATCCGGGATCATCAATCAGCATCATTCCTCATAGTCTGCTTAGACCACTGAGGATTCCTACCAGCGAATTGGCTTACACCACCACTACAATCGTGGGTTTCAACGCAAGAAAAAGTAAGTCGTTGGGGAAAATTTGCCTGAGGATCCAGATTGGCGACCTCAAATCGGTGGCTACATGTTATGTCATTGATTCAGAGGTGTCCTATAACATTCTGCTGGGTAGACCTTGGATTCACGACCACAACATCGTTCCTTCGACTCTACATCAATGCTTTAAATATGTAGATGCCCAAGGAACAGTACAAACGGAGTTTGCTGACCTGAACCCGTCTAGAGGAGTAGAATCCCACTACTCAGATGCCGTGTTGTACTCTCAAGACTACATGGAAGAGGTGTCAGGCGAAGCAAAGAAGGAATCCCACCGGGAGCCAGAAAAACCCTCTGCCGAACAACCTCTGTCTATCAAGGTGAAAGGGCGAACTACTCGTCCAAAAGCCACGGAGCCAGTGGCTATCCACCTGAACAAAACCAGGTCAGGAAAAGGAGGCGATCCTCTAGTGATCACTCTAAACTAGAAGCCTCCACCCTTAGTCATCAACCTTCGGCGCAACAGGCAGTCGATTGATGTAAATGCGACCAGGAACGTAGTTTCGGATGATAATAAAGATCATCTTTTCCAGTATATTGACGCTCAATTTTGAATCAGGAATCCTCTCCCCATGACGATATAGAACCTATAGCACAAAAATTCTTGGAAGCTATAGATTTCTATCATCCGTATATGTGGGAAGTAGCGTCATCATCCAATATCACCACGACATATGGACCACATGAGGATTCTATCTTTATTGTCCCACCTACTTGCAGCAGTCAGCGTTCAATAGTCTACAATCGCATGTGCAACGAACCGATTGTACAAGAAGATTCTTTCGATGACGATGCTGGTAAAATACAGGTTCACAGATACAGCCCGCAAGCTTTGAAGATCATGCAAAGTATGGATTATGACTTGAAGCTGAAACCAGATCTCAACTACGGGAAAGGCAGACGAATACCGCTGCACGGCGATCCCTACTATCAACGAACCAGTTTCGGCTTAGGGTATACCACCTCCCTTACAGCTTCTGAGTCAAACGAGGATATCTTTTTCCTCGTTCAAAATAGCTCGTCGCCCTCCAACTCATCTCATGCTCTCGAACGAACATTATTAGTAAATATGGTAGTGACAGATTCCTTCAAAGCAGACGAACAATGGGAATTTCGCTTCAAGCAGAGAGAACCTTCCACTGAAGATAAAGTTATCCAGATTGATGTTGGGGATGAACTTTCGCCAAAGCAGATATTTATCAGTAACAATCTTTCCGAAGCAGAAAGGGAAGAAGTTATCCAGCTGATAAAAGAATATATTAACGTCTTTGCGTAGAATTATGAGGACATGCCAGGCCTTGATCCAAAGGTGGCTACTCATAAGCTCAATATATTGCCCGATTTGAAGCCTGTGAAGCAGCACCAACGCTGGTTTCGCCCGAACATAATGGATGCCATTGAAGCTGAAATAAAGAAGTTGATAGCCTGCGGTTTCATCCGGAAAGAACAATATCCCGACTGGGTCGCCAATGTTGTCCCGGTCATGAAGAAAAATGGAAAAATACGTATTTGCATCGATTACCGAGATATGAATGCAGCCTGCCCCAAGGATGAGTTTCCTCTTCCCATCACAGACGTCATGATTGACAATACATGCGGTTTTGAACGTATGTCTTTCATGGATGGATTTTCAGGATACAATCAAATCAAGATGCATCCTGAAGACGAGAAACATACTGCCTTCCGGGTATATTGCTACACGGTCATACCCTTCGGATTGAAGAATGCCGGGGCTACGTACCAACGGGTTATGAGTAACATATTCCATGAGCATTTATGCAAAATAGTGGAGTATTACGTGGATGATGTAGCTGTCAAAAGCCGCCTCAAGAATAATCACATCCAAGACTTAAAGACAGTATTTGAGTTAATGCGCCAACATCAACTCAAAATGAATCCTACAAAGTCCTTTCTGGGGGTATCTAGTGGCAAATTCTTGGGATTTGTCATTACCGCCAAAGGCATTCAAGTGGACCCTGACAAAGTCAATGCCATCTTAGAAATGCGACCGTCTCGCAATCCGAGGGAACTCAGGGGATTTTAAGGTCGTCTGGCTTATATCCGGAGATTCATATCCAACCTCTCTGGGAGATGTCAGCCCTTTTCTTGTCTCATGAAGAAAGGTGTATCCTTCGTATGGGACGAAGCATGTCAGCAAGCGTTTAATGATATCAAATGCTACCTCATTAACCCGCCAGTTCTGGTGCCTCCCGTCATAGGAAGACCATTCTTGCTGTATGTTCGAGCGATGGATCATTCTCTGGGAGCTCTTCTCGCACAAAAGAATGATATGGGTCATGAACAGGCTATCTACTACCTCAGCAGGATGATAGTCGGAGCCGAACACCGGTACAATCCAGTGGAAAAAGAATGCTTGGCTCTAATGTTCGCTATTCAGAAAATGCGATACTATGTCACGGGCCAGACCATCCATATCATATCCAGGATCAACCCTCTTCGGGTATTAATGAACAAGCCAAGTGTTCTTAATTCCCGGCTCGCGACTTGAGAGATGTTATTAACACCGTATGACATGGTGTACGTCCCTCAGAAGTCCATCAAAGGCCAAGCGTTGGCTGACTTCCTAGCTGCTCATCCGATCCCGGAGGCCTCCAAACTATACGAGGACATTCCCGACGAAGTTGCAGAATGTAATTCCGCAATGGAAAGTGATGCATGGCGACTATTCTTCGATGGTGCCTCCAGGACAGGTCCCAGGGGAAACGTGGTTTCGGGAGTAGGAGTTGTTCTGGTTACTCTTGATAAACTCGTCATCTATCAGGCATATTCTCTTAGCGTGCCATGTTCTAATAATGTGGCGGAGTATAACGCTCTACTAATCGGGCTCCAAGTTGCTAAAGAATTGAGCGTCGAATCTCTGGAAGCTTTCGGTGATTCTCTGCTGATCATCAATCAAGTCAGAGGAATATATGAAGTCCGGAATCCAGACCTCATCACCTATCAGCGAGCAGCGGTCGAGATAGCTATGACATTCAAAGGATTCTTCCTAGAGCATGTGACCCGATCTCAGAATCTGGAAGCTGATGCCCTAGCCAGTCTAGCTGCAGATTTAGCTATTCCTATAAGAAGGCAGAATTTGGTAATCCTTCTTAACAGAGATTTATTCTGTGTAAAAAACAACTTTCACATAGAACACAGCTACGCTGTGAATACAGATCTTCCAAAGAGAGATTGGAGAAGTCCCTTTATAGATTCTGTGGCATACAGAATCTTGCCGGAAGACCCTAAGGAAGCAGTATCTGTCAAAAGACGATCATTGCACTTCTATTTCGACGCATCTTCACAATGTCTATATCGTCGGTCTTATGACGGACTATTATTACGATGTCTTTCTGATAATGAAGCACATCAGATTATCCATGAAGCTCACGACAGCATATGCGGAGCGCATCAACCCGGTCCTAAGCTACAGGATCGCATCAGGAGAATGGGCTATTATTGGCCTACTATGATCATAGATGCAATAAAGTATGCAAGACAATGCAGAGCCTGTCAGGTCCATGTAGACTTTATTCATTAACCTCCTGAATGTCTATATCCTACGGTTGCGTCCTGGCCTTTCGAAGCATGGGGTATGGATATCATTGGTCCTATTCACCCGTCTTCTTCCAGAGGTCACCGGTTCATACTGGCCATCACAGATTATTTCTCCAAATGGGCAGAGGCGATCCCTCTTGCTGAGGTGAAGGCATCTAATGTGATCAGCTTCATCAAGCATCATGTCATTTATCGCTTCGGGATACCTCGAAGGATAATTCATGACAATGGACCTCAGTTCATCAGCCAAGCGTTTTATCGATTTTGCGATAAAAATCGGATACAAAATATGGCCTCTACGGCATATAATCCTGCTGCTAATGGTTTGGCGGAAGCTTTCAACAAAACCATTATCAAGCTCTTGAAACAGTTCGTCTCTTCGAACAAGAGGGATTGGAATGAGAAGCTAGGAGAATGTCTCTGGGCATACCGCACAACGGTACGAGCACCGACAGGTTGTACCCCATTCTTACTGGTTTACGGGAGCGAAGCAGTTCTCCCCATTGAGATCCAAATTCCGTCACTCAAGATAGTTTTGGCTAATGAGTTGACTCAAGAAAAGAATAACCTGTTAAGTCTTCAAGAGCTAGAAGGATTAGACGAGAAACGCCTCCAAGCTCAATAGCGCATCGCGTTCTACCAAGCACGCATTTCCAGAACTTTTAATCAAAAAGTAAAGGAAAGAGTGTTCAAAGTTGGCGAGCTAGTTTTAGCCGTAAGAAGGCCGATGATTCTTACTCACATGAGTAAGGGTAAATTTCAGCCCAAGTGGGAAGGCCCTTATGTGATCGAGACGACGTTCTCAAACGGTGCTTACAAGTTAGCCAAGCCTAGTGGAGACTTGTTAATAGCTCCTATCAATGGCAAATTCCTGAAGAGGTACTATGCTTAACCTCCTTTGCTCAAGTGGAATATGGCAAAAATATCATTCTGACAAAACTACTTCCAAAACGAAACTAGTTGGATCGTATTCTATCATGTCCATATAACCTCTGAATAGATATGTTTAACTAATTTGGAACTTCAAGACCTATCACGTCCATATTACCTCTTATAGTATTTTGTGTACAAATTTTAGCTGAAGCGTATTCTATCATGTCCATATAACCTCTGAATAGATATGTCCTACTAAAACTTACCGAGAGTATATCACGTCCATATTACCTCTGATATCACTTTCACCCAAATCTGTCATTTATATTCCAAAATGATGGGTCCATAAAGTCAGATGAAAGCCTCTTTATTATTCCCAAAAAGAGCAAAATTACATTAAAAAGCAAAAAAGTACATCATTTGGGAGGAGCAGTTAGGTCGCGAATCTGCCGTGCCAGAGCAGCCATCCTCTCATCCCTGGAGTTCAAGACGTCAGCGCGAGCACGCTCCAACCTTGCTGCATTATTGTTCAAAGCGGATAGCTCGGACCGAGTACGTACGAAACCCGCACGGACAATACCCGCTTGCGTCAGATTCTGCTGGGCGGTCTCCCTCCGATTCTTCAGCACATCTCGAGTTGCCAACAAAGAGACAGCCATCTCCTCCGCTCGAGCGAGTTTATCTCTCAAGCTGCAGACCCTTGTTGTCACTTTCTCATAGTCGACTTCATACTGAGTCAGTTGAGGAATGACGTACTCCAGTTGGGCACGCTCCTGATCCATCTCCTGCTGCTGTTCCTAGACGGACTTGTCCAGAGATTCCAGTTGCCCAGCAAGCTCTGCAGTCAAGGAGTTGAACCTAGCCTGGACCAGGTCGTCAATGCTGCCTCGAGATAGCTGTTGATATTCGTTAATGGGTTCCTCCAAACCATTAACTATCTGCTCCAGTGTGTCAGCTATCCCAGTATCGTCGTATTCTCTGATCGGCACTATCGCAAACTGAGAGGACCTCCTCAGCGCCTCGAAGCTCAGATTCTTCTCCAACGCCATTGATATCAACGTTTTTATAGCTGTGTAGAAGATACTGGTATACTGCTCAGTCAGCATGGCTAGATCCGAATGGACGCTGGGAGTGGCTGTAATATTGGCGAATCCCCCTCCAGGAACGACCGCAGACGATGTTGCCACAGCCGTCGCCTCAACTGGTGGTGCGACAAAAGAAGATGCGCCAACACCGAACGAAGTGACTGGCGTACTCGAAGGAGGCATTGTCGTAGTGACAGGCTCATCCTCCTCCTGAGATATCGGAACCATCTCGGGCGAGCCGGCACCCGAAAATGTTTTCTCTTCGAGGCCGGGCACCTCCATGTCATCGTCAGGAGCTGACACAGAGCCAAAGGGCGCGTCGACACTACCCTCCCCGAAGATGTCTTCCCCTGAAAAGAAGACAAAAGGAAGTTAATATCAAAATGATGTTAATTTTTCTAAAAGAGAGGCGTAAAGACGACATTTACCCATGGCCGATGGCATATATGTCGCGTCTGCGACCAGTACAGCTAAATCATGTCTTAATGATGCTAGGCAAGCTGTCATACCTGGAGAAGGGGGTGTGCTAACTGACATCGGCAGGTACTCCTCCGAATCCTCGTCAAGTTCCAACCGAGGTTCATCGACTGGGATCTCGCTGGGTGTACTAGCAGACACGGTAGGGGGTTCTCTCGACGCTGATCTGGATAAAGATATCATTATTCGGCTCGACCCCGAAGGCGATCTCGTACCACTACCCAAATCGGTAGCAGCGACAGCAGCTTCAAGCAGGAATTTTTCGGCACCGCCAGCTGGAACTGTAGAGGTCCCCTCTCTAAAAGGCGAGGAACCTCCAATCAAAGAATCGTCCCCAACAGGGGCAGATGCAGGCTCAATTCTAGGAGCCTCATTTTCGGGAATCCTGAGAGGACGATTAACCGTCTTCTTCTTCCTCTTGTGAGGGAAAGTCTCCTTCGGAGAAGGAGCCCTTCGCTTCCCAGAGATTACCAGAGGCCCTGCAGGCGAAGGTACTTCACCCCTCGGTACCGCCAACAGAGGCTCATCTGGATTAACGGACTCTTCACCCTCGTCAGAAAAAACTGAGGGGATTTCGACTCTTCCCCCAGGCTTGGAAGAGGGCATCCTAAAACTTCCATGCATATCAAAATCGCGATGGAAGGTGTTGGTTGTTACATAGAACTGGGCATACGAGTGGAGAATGCGCAGCTCCATGGAGAGTGAAATGACGGGCACTGTAAAGATTGCTCCAGTACAACCCATGATGAAGTATCGCCATCCTCTCGCTCCATCAATGAGTTCGCCCCTGGACCTGAAGCTGGTAACGGCATTACCCACATACAATTGGTCATACCCAAATTGTTTGGCAAACCGACAGGCAGGTAGGGCTCCAAGAAGCAATGGTCTTCACTTCTGTACAGTAAATAGGAAGGTCTAATGCAGACCAACCAATTAAAAGCCTAAGGAGAAAGAACTTTCTTCCCGTCGCCCATATCCTGAAGTCTGATCCCCTGTTGATTGAGATGTACAGAGGGGACAGTGCAGAAAAGCTTCCAGCTGTGACTGAAGTTCAACACTCGCCGACAGTCTAAAACTGTGGTCACGTTCCAGGAGGAATTCTTATAGTTCAACAAGAAACTACCTCTCGAACTACTGCCAGAGCCGGGAGACATCACCCTGGGGTTATGGAGAATTAACCATCCCATCAAATACAGGTATGGTAATTCTACCCTGGGAAAGCTATCACGTCGAGTTTCATCGGCGAGCAGCCCATCAGTCATGGCCCTCAGGCCAGCTTGTATGCGACACACTATGGTAGGGAGCAAGCCCAGTCTTGACCCGAACACCAGATGCATTGCAGGCCATAGCGTGTTACGGTGAATGCGGTCCGCAGATGCGATGCCGGGTACCACCAATCGGTGCAGCCATATGGAGAGGAAGCCAGCCAGTTGAGCTTCCTTGGACAAAGGCCTGCGGCAATGCCTCAAATAACTGTAGGCCTTAGTGCCTGTTGGATATTTTCCTATCCCTTCGTCGAGAATCTGGTCTAGAGCCTCAGCGTCCTCCATAAGATCGTCGACTACCTGAGCACTAAGCACGCTTAGAAAATTCAAAGGCTGATCCTTCGTATCCAAGACCTTCTCCGGCTTAGCAGTCCTGGCCCGGTGAAAGAAGAGGTAGGACGCCCGTTTATTGGTGTGAGCCAAATCCGAAGGCTCACCATAAAAAGCGGTGCAAGCGAGGTAGTGGCACATCAGCTCCTAGTACACGGCCACTACCCGAGGGTCTGAACCCTCCAACTCCCGGTTCGTGGGAACATACTCTTCATATGGAGCATCCCCCATCGGCAGTCTCGAGATCTCTACCATCTCGTGGAGGGCCAATCCTAACTCCCCCAGTGGAGTGGCGAAGGTCCCGGTGAGCGAGATATATCGCTCCATCAGTGTCAGAAACAGGTTGGGGTTAAGAGGTAACCCGACACTGGTAGCACTCACAGCTGCGTACAGACCAATGCCCTCCAGCTCGGTCTGAAAATGCTTTAGGGCCCAGTCAGCTAAACGAGCCCAACGAAGATTTGTAAGGGTGATCCACCCACCTGCCCGAGGGTTCACCTTAGGGTATACTCCCCCGTGCCCCATGAAATCATTACAGAAAGTCGGTAATTGGACCGGCTGGAGCACTAAACTGTCTTCACTCGGGACACTACCCGGGTACAATCCCCTGAACGGCATCACAGAGCCAGAAGGGCGGCTGACAAACGACCCCTGGTCAGCTCCTTTCAGATGAAATATCTTCCCCGCCCGGCCGTGAAGATCGGGAGTCAGCGTCCATGACATCCTTCTGGGATGTGTAACATGAAAGAATGCCGAGATGGGATAGTCTCTCAGCATCTTGGGCAGATACAGAACCAAGCCCCCGGCAGGGAAAACCCAGAGTTCTTTCTTGGGCTTCGTCTGGGACTGCTTGTCAATCATGTCCCCGAAGAGAAAATCCGGCTTTATATATTGGTCCCCGTCTATGTACGTCAGGGGCTCTCCGTTGATCATGTTCAACAGCGTTCGCTCGCCTTGAGCGGATATCAGGATTCCCCTTCCTTCAGGATATTGGGGTCCAGAGATGGAAAATATCACATGGGACAAATCCTCCAGGTAGTTGGAGTGCAGCATCCCGGCAGCGGAACCCATCACCTCAGCCAATGGAGACGCATGCAAGTTAACTACAAAATGCAAGAAAGACAAGTCAGTTTCTATACTAGACAATCTTGCAGCATATGCAAAAAATCAACAGTCGGTGCTTTACGCCAAAACTGTAAAAACTTGATCTTTTACGCTGGAATCTCATTCTAATTCATAAAATTCAAGACTGGCAGTATACGTAAAGTTTCGACGGTCTGTGTTTTACGCCAGACTGCCAAAATTTGAGTTTCTACGCCAGAATTCTCATCCAGAAGCGTAACACTCAAATTTTATAGTTTACGCCAAGTTTCGACAGTCTGTGCTTTACGTCAGACTGCAAAAAAATAGAGTTTTTGCGCTGACACACTAGAAATATGGGCATAAAAGATGAAATATCTCTGTGCATCATCTTCCTCAAAGAGGCTATCAGCACAGAAGACAACCTAGCGCGGTCACGTACAACGTGTACGAAGGATTTTCAGTCGTTCTTTTTCATCCCAAAAGCTCTACCTTTAAGGCCGGGTGCACTGCTCGTCGGCGGGGCACTTCGTTCAGAATGAAGCTCGCCTTGCCCGACCGAATTCGCTCTCGCTTGGGCAGAAGAGCGAGAAGAAGAATCAACCTTCTTTCCTTTAGAGGAGGGGGTTTGTTTCGGGGCCATTACTTAAAACTCTGAATGCTCGGAGAGGAGACGAAGAAGAGAACTCGAACAGACAGAGGTTTTCTTTCGCAGAAGACGGATGAAAAGTTTCTCTCAAAAACATGAGATATATATAGAGTTCGGATGGACTCCTCGAATCCCGAACCAAATCTCATATTTAATATTTGGTTATGATTGGGGACTACGTCAGCCTATTACTCAGAGAAGGCGGACAGTCAGCGAATTCGAAAAGTTTTCGTGCAAAGCAGATTCGTGGTTTTTACGCTAAGGAGCTTTCTACGCTCGACAGCTACAGATCTACGGTTTTTACGCTCACACGCTATAAGTCTATGGTTTTACGCCTGGATACTTTTATGCTCGGTAGCTTTTACGCTCGAGAGGCTACAAACCTATGACTTCACGCTCAGCAGCTACAAATCTATGATTTCACGCTCGATAGCTTTTTACGCTCAGAGGCAACAGATCCACAACTTCATGCCCGGAAGATTTTCTTTTTAGAGGCTATAAATCTACAGTTTCTACGCCCGGATGCTCTCATGCTCAGCAGCTTTTACGCTCGAGAGGCTACGAACTTATGATTTTATGCTCATCTATAGTTACAGATCTATGACTTTCCGCATATCTGGAAAATACGCAGGCCAGAGTACGCGTATATCTGAATAATTCTCAAGGCGGTCAATTGTAGGAGTTCATACAGAAGATACTCCTTCTTGACCTTAAAATATCCTAAGTACCCGAAGCATACAGAGTTCAACATTAAAAATGACTCTTCTCCTTGGGTCGATTGGAAGTTCATCCAGACTCCAGTCTGAATATTTCATCTACAGTTCAAGATGGCGACTCAGTTTTTGACAGCCATTTCTCGCCCTGTTCCAAGGGATTTTCGAGAAATCATTCTTGAAGATGATTGTCTGCACAAGAATTCTGTTTATCATAAGTGACAGTTCAGAATTCTACGCGGTTCCTCATTCCTAATAGCAGGACAGTCCAAATACTCGAATGCTAAGCGGCTTTCTGCGCATCCTTCGTTGTGCGTAAAAGACAGGACGGGACCTAATACTCTTTCTATCAGAGTCGACGTAAAGTTACCAAACATGTCGAAGCTACACATATTCAGACTTCACAGCAAAGTATATGGCAAGATAATCATATGCACAGAAGAAAGACGATTTTATTAAAATTATGATTACATATGAGATAAATCCAGTCTACAAAGGGTTTTTCTTCATTTTTATGATTACATATGAGGGAAATCCCGTCTACAAAGGATTTCCTCATCGTCGTCGGAAGGCCACCCCCAGAATTTGTTCTGCCAGGTTCTCGCATTGGTGAACTTCTTCATCCATCTTCTCCAGCAGTTAGTCGGTTTCCGCAACCGACTAACAAGAAAATGGTCAGTGGCGGAAGGATACAAAACTGGGCCTGCATAAATTATGCAGATCCCATGCTCCGTACGCCATGACAGATTGAGTTGAGGTATTTCACCCAACTCAATACTCGAGGACAGAGCTAGTTTGTCTGCTCTTGTCCATGAACGATAGGAGAAAATACAGCTTGCAAGCTTTGTGGTCAAATACGACCCTTCCTCTCTCCGGAAGAACCGCCATACAAAGTTGTTGATTATTCCGAGCAAAGGAGGCTATGATATCCTTCCATGATCTATCATTGTAGAGGACATTTGCTCGAAGACGCCATCTTTTTTGGCTCTTTACATGCTGGAAGAACATGATCTTCTTCTTCCTCAAGTCGACCCGACGAACTCCGGCGATCATCTCTGTGTGGTGAAGGAAATATGGGAAGAACAGGCTAAACTCCTCAGCCTTTTATAGGCGAGAGAGAGCCCACCGAATCCCAACGGATCCCCAATAACTCTGCCATAAAGTCAGCCTTGAAGAACGTGTCAGACTTGACCGTTTCATGCTTCATTCAAAGCGTTTCAAATTACGAGGAATTTGAAAGCTTTGAAGGGGGTCTTGTAGAAGCATAAAAAATATGCTGAATAGCTATACACAGCATGTTGATGCTGGGCAGCATAAAAAGATGACTTCAGAGTCATCGACGTGCAACAGAGCTTCTTCGCTAAGTACAGCGTAAAATATAAGCTCAAGGACTATCCGCGTAATACAGTATCGCCTTTATGGCGTAAAACTCATCCACTTTAATGCAGCATTGAAGTGTACGAGGAACGCTTCGTATTCCCCGAAATGAACCTGTCAAATCACGCAGTGAACCTGACGTCTGAACTCCTGACAAAGAGTACTGCACGACTACCCAGACGACGGCTATTATAATGGCGCGGAACAACGACCCAGGCTGTCGTTTAGTGCCATTTCCTTGGCGTAAACTGCTTTTACGCATACAAAGGAATACGCTGCCTAGTTTTACATAGGCAGACGTGAACTTCTTACGCTCCGCAGAAGACAAACAGACTGCCACGTCAAAAGTTGCTCTTCATACAGAGCTCGAGGCACGTCTCTGCATTTAATACACAGAGTGATGGCAGAGCTCGAGGCACGTCTCTGTATTTAATGTGCAGAGTGATGGCAGAGCTCGAGGCGCGTCTCTGCATTTAATGCGCAAAATGATGGCAAATCTTCGAGACACGCCTCTGCATTTAATGCGCGGAATGATGGCAAATCTTCGAGACACGCCTCTGCATTTAATACGCAGGATGAGGGCAGATCTCGAGGCACGCCTCTGCATTTAATGCGCGGAATGATGGCAAATCTTCGAGACACGCCTCTGGAATACGCTGCCTAGTTTTAAACAGGCAGACATGAGCTTCTTACGCTCCGCAGAAGGCAAACAGACTGCCACGTCATCAGTTGCTCTTCGTACAGGGTTTCGAGGTGCGTATCTGCATTTAATACGCAGAATGATGACAAATCTTCGAGACACGCCTCTGCATTTAATGCGCAAGATGGGGGCAAATCTCTGCATTTAATGCAAGAGATTTGATTATATCTCCAAAAGCCGTAATTTCGGCTAAAACGTCCACATTATCACTTTGGCACATTACGCCATCAGGCTATTCTCAGCTATGGGAGCACGCTGTACGCTATCTCCTTGGAATACGCCAACTCAGGCCACATTTGCATTGGCACGTATTGAGGCTATTCGGTCCAGAATTCGCTCAAGACCTCAGTCAAGGGAGGAGGATCAGCTATCTTCTATGCCCACTCGGCTTCTACGCCTACTCGGCTTCTACGTCTACTCGGCTTCTATGCCCACTCGGCTTCTACAGCTACTCGGCTTTTATGCCTACTTGGCTTCTACGCCATGGTGACAGTTATTGGCTTCTACGCCAACCTTTTTTACGCGAGGGATAACTACCTACGTGGCTTTTACGCCGTGATCTTCGCAGCAGTTATACGCGTTGTCTCTTAATTGGACAGCGTCACACGCTCATTCAAAAGGTCATCTATACGCGGACAATGATTATTGTAACCGTCGTGTAAAAGGGTGTTGTACTTTCCACTACTCGGTTTCTACGCCGATTGAGTGGTCACTGTCACTAAAACTCTATAAATAGAGACCTCTGTTGACAGAGGTCGAAGGTCGAAAAACAAGGCCGGAAAAACAAGGTCGAAAACTGGAGGGAAAACGGTCGAAGATTTGAATATCAGAACCGAAGAGTCTTTGAGAGAGAAGAATCCAGAGCTCAGGCAAAGAGTAGTGATCGACGACTTTGGCATCGAGCATCCACTCTCTTCAGCAACCTTCGAAGCTGCTTTCTGTCTTCTACGGCACTTCTTCATCATCGTGTGGTCCAAGGGATAAAGTGATCGACTGCAGATCAGACTCCTATAGCAATATTTACCCAGATTAAAAAAGTATACTTAACATCCTCGTATAGGATTAATTGTACTTCTTGTTTGTGAACCTAAGAGCGGATTTCGTATAAACCTCGTTTTCCATTCTTTCGTTTATTTATCAAACAACAATGTTCTTTTAGAAATGGCCCTTAAAAAATACTCCAAAATTGGTAAAAATAAGTTGCCAAACAGACCATTGAGGGATGTTAAGAGGAGGGCATATTGACCCTTAATAGAATTAGTAAATATCTCCTCTTTCTTCCCTCCGCAGCTCCGCTGTTCAGAAATGAAATGGTCCTTGATAAAGACACTACAAAAAGACTCAGGGCTAGTCCAGTATTGGTGTTAGTCCATTAATGGAGAATTTTTACTCATACTATCCCAATTTTGTCTCAGGGCTTCCCCCCCCCCCCAACTTCTACATCTCCTCCTCCCGCTCCTCCGCCCCCCTCCGGCCTCCTCCGATCCTCTCCGACCTCCTCTACAGCCCTCTCCTCCTGCTCCTCCGCCCCCTCCAGCATCCTCCTCCTCCTCTCCAGATCCTCTCCTCCGCCTCCTCCGACCTCCTCCTTCTACTCCTCTCCGGCCTTCTCCTCCTCCCCCTCCTCCCCGGTTCCTCTCCTCCTCCTCCTTCCGCTCCAACGCCTCGTGCAGCTCCGCACCCCCCCTTCCGGCCTCCACGCAGTCCCGTTCTCGTGTCACCTCGCGTAGCTCTTCCTCCGGACTGTCAAAATTTTGACGGTCCTAAAAAATTAACATATTTTTTAGGACTGTCAAAATTTTAAGAGTCCTTCCAATTGTTAGAACTGTCCAAATTTTGAGTCATTTCAATTGGTAGAACTGTCAAAATTTTGAGAGCTCTGATTATAAAAAAAATCAATTGAGAGTGCGCGTGAGTATTTTTTGGAAATGACAAACTTATAATTATTAAGGATAAAAATTTGGACTATTCTAAGTCTTTTTTTGTCATGGGGGAGATGAGAAATGAATAATAAGCAATTAAATAAATAGATCTAAGTCCGTCCATTCCATTGGTCAATCCGTGAAGCCGAAGTCATGCATATTTTTTGTGCTTTGCTCTGGTAACTTAGTAGTAGTCTAGAAGAGAGTCAGATTTGGGAAAAAAGTGAGAGGAATAAATAGATCTAGCTCCTCTTCATCGTCTCAAGTCATCATCAATGGCGAATAAGAAGGTGGAGGGTTTGAAGGAAGGGGGAGTTACGTACGCCTACCTCCTCCTCTACATCGCTTTATCCAGCGGCCAGATCTTCTTCAACAAGGCCAGTCCTCTCCTCTCCTTCCCTTTCTTCTTTCTTTTTATTTTCTCACTCATGTTCAGCCATCCCGACAAACCAAGGGTTGAAACTGAAAACAATACACTTTCCCTTCTGCGGATGTGACAAAAAAAGTTTGTGATCTAGAAAGCACGTACACTTCGAAAATAGGTGTTGTACTCGCATCTCGTCGTGACAGACAAGAACATGCCGGAGTCAAAGGTGTGTCCGTATTGAGCTGTGTCGTATTCGCGCCCATGCAATGCAGTTTATGATGAACTAGATCCATGCTTATCTCGAATATGTGACATGTCATAAGTTAGACATACAACAAACCAAGGTTTATACGGCGGTAGACGGGTGCACGGCGGAAAGTGTCTGCCTACTGCCTAGGTCTAGACGCTTAATACATCTTGTCATGTGTGTATGACATCCAGTCTATATATCTAAACACTAAGCGTCTGCTTGGCAATTGTAGGGGTAACGGTTATGAGGTGTTTTTAGAGTACGGTTATGTGCGGTTATGAGGGGTCCAGTTTTTGGTGTTTTTAAGTAGCGACTTTTAAACCAGTCCAACCTATGATTGGTAATTTATTAACAAGCGGTTCTAATTTTTTTTTACACGAATAAAAATTACCTATATGACTATGTATAAATAAAATAATAGAAACACATGAAATGATAGAAACGCATGAATGAAAGTAGGAGAGAAGTAGAATTTCATATTTGATCAAAATAATAGAAACATATGTGGAAACACCTGGATGAAAGTAGCAGAGAAAGAATTTAAGAACTTGTCGGAAAAAATAGTCGTAATTTAGAAGAAGTAGAAGAGAAACACAGATGAGAATAAAAAAAATAGGGTAAGATATTAATAGTTATAATTATATATTTTTTGTGAGGATATAAATGTAATAAAATAATAAAATCCTTCAAAATCCACCAATTTGGGGTGTTTATAAAGCACAAAAAATTTATATTACACTGGTTTTGGGAGGTTTTTAAGCCGACCAAAACTAATGCCTCAAAAAAATTAACAAGCATGATTTTTTAAAACACTTCATAAACGGTCGGTTGAAAAATACTCCAAAACCGGTGAAAACATGTTACTAAGCAGACCCTAAATAAAATTCTTAAGAAGCCAAAGTTCTTTGTAATTTCGAGAATTTCAAATTTATTGAGACTGACAGTATCTTTGGTGCAGAATATGGAATTTGATTTCCCCCAACTAATATTAGTTATAAATTAGAATAAAGAGCGCGTCCAGAGTTCAGAAACTATGATGTTTCCTTTTCTTTCAGTTTTTTTTTATATAAAATGTGCAGTTTTTTTCAAAATAGGTGCCTGCTACGCCGCATCATCTACGTCTATTATGTCAAACCGCTGTCTGTCGCCTACTCCACTACCTACAACAAAAGTAGTGCGGATAGCGGCTGCCTCGACTGCTATTTGGAACACGCACCCAGCCTTTATCCCAAAATTTTGGGGTTGGCTATGTGATCCCTTTTTCTTTATTATGTTCTGTCAGGAATCATTTTCTTTCTATCACTGTTGAATGAGTTCACTTTTTTTTTTGATAAGGTTATTACATTGTTAATTTTGAAACCTGAGAAAGCAATTGCTTATTACCTGCAAACATCATTAATCTATATATCGAATGCTTGAGCCACTAACATATTACTTATCTAGTGAATATGAATATCTTTGGCATGGCAGTATAATGATGTCTTACTGTAGTATATAGGTAAGGCACTCAAGGAATCGAGTTTCTGTTTGATAGTAAAACTATCTTTAATATTTCCTTTCATAATGGTAACATGCCCTTCTATAACCCAAAGAGATAAGTCAACCAAGCTGCAAAGCATAATTGCACATATGTAAAACCTTGTTAGCAGCGCTTTAGATATTTCCATAAGTTAACTTGGATTTTGTTCTGCAGTGGGTTTTGTCATCAAAACAAATCAACTTCCCATATCCAGTGGGTCTGACCTTACTACATATGCTCTTCTCTTCTGTATTATGCTTCATACTGACCAGAGTCTTGAAGGTATTGTTCATCTTTCTAGTATTATCAGTACATCTTTTCCAAACCTTTTTTCATTGATTATCAAGCTTTGGTGATGTTTGATTATATATAATATATCTTTGGAGTTATTCAGAACTTAAACACTAGATTTTTGCTATATGGGCACTTCTTATTATTCAATTCTTTATCAGATCATAAAGATTGAGGAGGGAATGACTTCAGAAATGTAAGTACCGAATAGTACCAATTGGTCTTGTTTTAAGAATATCTGCTGTTACACACCAAAGTCAAATTCTTGTACATCTTGCAAATCACTATGGAATGGTATCATATTTAACTTGCACTTGGGAGGAAAGTTTGGTATTCAGATGTTTATGTACTGCTGTGAAAGTACATTGACATATATACGAGCTTTAACGGGATTCCTTCCAAAAAAAATTCAAGTATTCGACATGGATGATTACATGGATGATTACATGATTGCAGTGGACTAGTTGATTTATTTGTTCTCTCCTAAGTTTGGTTTTCTTGCCCCTCTGAGAAATGATAACACTTTCTTGGAGCTTAGGTTTTGATAGAAGATACGTGTCTGGTACATGATTGCTATGAGATGGGCTGCATGAAAAAAGAGTGTATGCATCTAGTGAAGTTTGGAGAGGAGAGGAGAAAAGTAGAAGAGAGAATATGAGAAAGGAGATTGCAAGGGCCTGACCCCTATATTGCATCTCATGCGTATTTATATTGATATGCAATACACCTACAATTACTATTGTACCCTCATAACGTAAGTAACAATAATAACTCTTAACCAAGGTTGTGAAAGGCGCTAGTCGGCCGGGCACCTGCCGCCTAGCGCCTAGTCTACCTAGGCGTACGTCTAAACGGGCGGCTAGATCTAGGCGGTTCAAAAAGATAAAAAATTCAAAAATAAACCTACTAAAAATTGTAGAAAAGTTTTATAAAACCCCAAAACATGCATAGGCATACATCGGACGGACACCCGACGCCTAGCGCCTAGGCAACTACCTTTTAAAACAAAGCTCTTAACACATTATTATTGTTATTTATCTTATGAGGGTGCAATTGTAATTGTGGGTGTATTGCATATCAATATAAATACACATGAGATGCAACCTAGGGGGTCAGCCCTTAGGTTGCATCTCATGTGTATTTATATTGATATGCAATACACCCACAATTAATATTGTATCCTCATAAGATAAATAATAATATTAACTCTAACATCCTCCCTCAAGCTGGAGAGACATGTTCAGCTTGCTACATAAATCAGAAAATGGACCACAAGCTAGTAGTTTGGTGAGAATATCACCTAATTGATCCTCAGATCGAATATAAGGAGTGACAATATACTTTTTCAACCAGCCGTCTATAATGCCTAACATCCTCAAATAACTCTTCCATGTCAGCATCAAGCTTGTCATAATAATCTATAGGAGTCTCAACTGGACGATACTAACATTCCGGTCTTTGAGAGCAAGTCTAAAACATACTTGCGCTGCGACAGATACACATCCTTATTAGATCGAGCAACTTCGATTACAAAAAAATATCGAAGAAGACCAAAATCCTTAGTATGAAACTGACGACTAAGATAGGTCTTCAAGTCTACAATCCTAGCATGATCACTCCCAGACATAATGATATTATCAACATAAACAATCAACACGATAATACCTGTTGTGAAAAAATGGAAAAATAGTGAATGATCTGATATGGTGCGTCAAAGTCCATACTGAATGAGAACTGAACTGAACTTGTCAAACCAAGCTCGATGTGACTGTTTCAGCCCATATACTGCTTTCTTCAATCGACATTCGAGTTTTTCACTTACAAAAACATATTCCGGTGGTTGATTCATATAAACCTCCTCATGTAAGTCATCATGTAAGAAATTATTCTTTATGTCCAATTGATATATAGGTCATTGGCAATTAAGTGCCACAGAAATAAGAATTTGAACTGAATTCAGTCGAGCGACTGGAGAGAAAGTCTTCATATAATCGACATCATATGTTTGAATATACCCTTTTGCAACCAATCTTGCCTTTAGGCGCTCAACTGAACCATTCCGATGATACTTAACAGTGTACTCCCATCTACAATCTACTGTTTGCTTCCCAACAAGAAGTGATGTAAGCTCCTAAGTCTGATTTTGATGTAAAGTATACATCTCCTAATCTATTGTACTTTTCCAACTAGAAGATGATATAGTCTGCTTATAAGTTTTGGGAATTGAAATAGAAGACAATGAAACAATAAATGCATGAAAAGATGAAGAAGTACTGTGTAAGAAAACTAATTAGAGATGGAATGTGTGTTCTTTGTGGTACAAAGACGTTTACTTTTTCTGAGAGCAATGAGAATATTACCTAAATCTGTTGTGATGGGAGCATAAATCGCAGGTACGGAAGTTGATTGGTTGAGGGATGAATTCTGCAGAACTGACATGTTCTTGGATCTCTGATAAACCTGTAAATGTGGAATAGAGATAGAAACTTGTTCAGGAATGGCCGAAAGTGGTATGGAAGATACCAAATCTGATGAAAATGGAATAAGACGGTCTACTGAGAGAAAAAAAGGGTAGACTCAAAGAAGGTAATATCTGCACTGACATAATACTTGCATGACCGTGGACTGTAACAACGATAACCTTTATGAGTACGAGGATTACCAGAAAAGACACACTTCAGAGAACGATGAGCCAACTTATCTCGATTAGATTCTAAATTGTGAACAAAAGCGAAACACTCAAACACTCGAGAAGGTAAGAAAAAAAGAGTGACATCTGTATATAACATAGAGAATGAAACTTGGTTATCTAATACTGATAATGGCATGCGATTAATAAAATAACATGCAGTAAGAACGATATATGTCTAAAACTGTTTAGGGACATGCATGTTGAACATGAGAGTTTGAGCTACATCTAAAATGTATTGATGTTTGCGTTCGTCTATACCATTTTGCTGAGAGATATGGACACAACTGATTTGATGAATCATACCACAATCCACACAGAAAGTGTTCACAGAAGATTGTATATACAACAAAGCATTATCAGAACGCAAAACTTTAATGTATTTTTCAAACTGAATATAAATTTCATTATTTACCACACTTGGAAACTCAGATCTTTCTTTCATTAAATAACACAGTCATTCTGGAATAAGCATCAATAAAAATAACAAAATATTGAAATCCTTTTGAACTTTTGACTCTAGACAGACCCCAAATACTAGAATGAACAAACTCAAAAGACTAAAACTGACGACTAAAATACTACATTTGACGACTCTCAACACAACGAGGAAAAGAACTACGATAATGCTTGCTTACCTGACGAGCCTCACATTTAAGAACAAAAAATGAGTTAAACTTGGAACAACTTGACGCAACTAGCTAGAACGATATTGCCACTACAACGGAGAAGTAGAAACATAAGTAAAAGTCTTTCCAGGTAAATTCAAGTAATATACTCCCATCTTTTTTATATCCTGAACCAATTATCTTCTTCGTCCTGAGGTCCTGTAAAACACAAGAATTGGAAAAAAATGCTATAGAACATTGAAGTGATTTGGTTAACTGGCTCATAGATAGCAAATTGAAAGGAAAGTCAAGTACATATAATGAATCAAATAATGACCGTGATTGAGTAGGGTGAATGTCACATTTCCTAAGCACAGGACGAGTAGACCCATCAACCAAGATAATATTATGTTTCATATGACTACGATTATGAAAGAGAGATTTTATATCAAATATGTGAGAACTTGTTCTTGAGTCGATGACCCAAGATGTGGATAGTGACTGGTTTGCCACAAAAATATGATTACCTATATATGTCATTGTTGCAGCAAGTTGGGAGATGGTACTAGCGTCTAGCAAGCACGTTCAATTTCTGGACGATGTGGTCAAATGAAGATGAGGTATTAGACGTTGAAGTCTGATTGAAATCTGAAGTATCATCTCTAAGAGAAGAAGTGGTGAGTTGAGACTGAATATTTTCATCATACACTTGTTGTGCATATTCTGGTTTACCCTACTTGTCCCAACAGTAGACTTCGATGTGACCGAACAGTCCACAATAGTTACACTTTCGTGGTTGGCCACGACCACCACCACCACCACGTCCACTACCACGAACATTGTCTCTACCACCATAACCACCTCCTCGACCAAAAGTACGGTCACCATCTCTACCACACGACAACCACCACGTCCACCACTACCATGTCCAGCAGCACTAGTAACTAGGACAGAAGAGTCATTACTCGACATCACAGAACTCTGTCCTAGAAAGGAACGATTGAGACGGGAGAAAGTTTCTCTCACCGTAGGTAACTGCTCTCCAGCAAGGATCTGAGCCTTATACGGTTCGCATGATCCAAGTCGACTAGGATAAGTGAAACATGAAATTATTCCTTCCGTCGCTGAGCGTCCTTCAAATCAGTAGTAACATGATGATATTGTAGCAGTTCTTTCCACAAAACTTTCTTTGAAACCAGATATTCAGTCACATGATTCTTATTTTGCTTTGTATTAAATAATAACTCGTACAACTCATAGATACGGGCCACGTTCTGCTTCTGCGAATATGATTCTTCCAGAGATGTCCAAATCTGTTTGGAGGATTCACACCACTGAAAATTAGAAGGAATGTGTGGCTCCATACTATGCCACAACCAAGGCATAACGTAAGCATCAACACTCATCTAATTCTCATACTTGGCGCGGGTTCTCTTTCAAAAACTTTTAACTTTTTCTTTGCCCTCAACACTACTTTGATAGACTTGGACTAGACAAGATAGTTCGCACTATTGAGTTTCACCGTTGTAATCGATTTTTCCAATTCATCATTATGAATAACAGTAAAAAGAGAACCACCTCTGCTTAGCACCACCAACACTATTAACCTCGTCAGAAGATTCGATCTCCACCATAGTTGCAAATGCAATAGAAAGACGAGATCTCTAGAACCCTAGATCTCACAACGAACCACAACTGATGACGAACAAACAATGGAGATCTGTAGAAACCCAATATCTCATAAACGAATGACGAACAACGAATGGCGAACGACGAATCATGAAAAGTAGACGAAAAATAGCCAATTTTTTTGTGGAGAGGAGAGAAGGAGAAAAGTAGGAGAAGAGAGAATATGAAAAAGGTGATTGCAAGGGCCTAACCCCTAGGTTACACCTCATGTGTATTTATATTGATATGCAATACAACCATAATTACTATTGTACCATCATAAAATAAATAACAATAATAACTCTAACACATCTTTTTCCTCCCTGTTTAGCAAATGAAATGTAAAATGGACGAAGGAAACTATTTTTCTTGCACTTTCCTGCTACAACAGGAAAGCACTCAATGACAACTCAAAATGTTTATTTGAAGAGAAAGGAGTGGTATATTACATGCTTATTGCACACTCTCTACTTTCATCTTCTCCTTTGCATGCTTGCCCCACAATAGACAGAGATTATGTGCTCATTTATTTCAGTTTTCAGGTGTTTTACACTCTTGACTTAAGATTTCAATTTTGACCCTTATCCTATTTGGATGATTGAAGCAACTGTGATAAATTGTTGCTTAGTACTTTCTACCTAGCAGGTGCCGTAAGATAAAAGTTATCCCCCTCACTCATATATTTCACCTTGGGTTATTTTGTTATTTTGTTTGTCATGCAATAAGTGCCCCTTGGAGGCGATCTATTCCGTAGCTTACAATCTTGAACCCAGGATCCTAAAGGATCCAAACTTATTTCCAATGCATCCCATGGCCTTTTTGTCACTACTACGACTAGCATACTCATCATGGTTTCTCATTCGTCAATTTTTTTATGGAACATGGAGAGGCTTTATGTTAATGAAAGGTTGCCATATAAAATCTTTCTTAACACTGAGGTGGAGTCCATTTTACAGCCATGTTAAGGCTTTCCTGATACTGGCTGGTCTCAATAGGTTTTGTCGCAAGTCCTACCTTGCCCATCCATACTTAGCCAAGTTATATGGTCCCCAACTGAATGAGTTGATGTCAGGCAAATCTGTCTGTATAACATAAACACTATTTTCCATATGCAAATCTGTCTGTATAACATGAACACTATTTTCCATATGCATTTGCATGGTTGTTTTTTTTGTTTTGGTTTTTGTTTTGAGAATTCTCGGTAAATTCCAAGCTCAAGATCACCTTAACTGGAACCCAACAAAAACATTATTAATAAAGCATCACCCCACCAAGTACTAAGTTCAACACAAATATGCATTTGCAGTGTACCTGTGCTCTATACTGACACCATTTTAGTGGTAAAGGAAGAGATGTTTTATTATGATCAGTTGATAAATATATGCTAAAATTTGTTGCATTTTTGTTTATGCTGTTTTAAATGTGGCACTCATAAGGTAGGAGCTTTTCTCGTTCCTGTATATAGATCTGTATACAAGAATCTAGTGAAGATATAAATTTTTGTATTATGAATAAGCACCTGTTTTCTATGTAGCAAGGATTTGCCTGAAAGTGCTAGAATCATGTAAATTTGCAAATTGACATCGGATTCATTCAAATTTAACGGCTTGGATGTTCTACTGTCCAATAGGCCGAGCATTAATGTTATAAACTCACTGATGCTCTACCTACCGATAGGCCGACCCCATAATGTTATAAACACACCCTATACTCCTTTGGTGCCCTAGACGAGCCCAACTTTTCTCCTTTCATCCCCCTCTCCCTTCGCCACCTCTCCTCCACCATCAATTTCCTGGTTGTCATATAAATGAACTAAATCTTTTATGTTCGTTGACTTATTGCTGATGACTCTGTTTTCTTATTGTTATCTATATATTAATTGATAAACCGTAGATTGCACTAATCAAATCTAAGTTATTTGTATTCTTAACTTGGATATAATAGAATGACAACTTTTTTGTTATTATATATAGTTAAGTTTAGAGATAGAGAAAACTGACGACTAAGGTAGGCCTTCAAGTCCGCAATTCCAGCATGATCACTCCCAGATATAATGTATCATCAACATAAACAATCAACACGATAATACCTGCTGAGGAAGAATGGCAAAACACTGAATGATCTGATGTGGTACGCCGAAAGCCATACTGAATGAGAACTGAACTGAACTTGTCAAACCAAGCACGAGGTGACTGTTTCAGTCCATATAATGCTTTCTTCAATCGACATACGAGTCTTTTATTTCCTGCTACAACATATCCCGGTGGTTGATCCATATATACCTCCTCCTGTAAGTCACCATGCAAGAAAGCATTTTTTATGTCCAGCTGATATATGGGCCATTGGTGATTAACCGCCACAGAAATAAGAATCCGAACTGAATTCAACCGAGCCACTGGAGAGAAAGTCTCCATATAATCCACGCCATATGTCTGAGTATACCCTTTTGCAACCAACCGTGCCTTGAGGCGCTCAACAGAACCATCAGGGTGATACTTAACAGTGTACACCCATCTACAACCCACTGTTTGTTTTCCAACAGGAAGTGATGTAAGCTCCCAAGTCTGATTTTGATGTAAAGCATACATCTCCTCATCCATTGCACTTTTCCAACCAGAAGATGACATAGCCTGCTTGTAAGTTTTGGGAATAAAAGTAGAAGACAATGAAACAGCAAATGCATGAAAAGATGATGAAGCACGGTGTAATGAAACATAGTTAGAAATGGGATGCTTATTCTTTGTGGTACAAAGGCGTTGTCTTTTTCTGAGAACAATAGGAAGATCATCTGGATCTGTGGTGATGGGAGCAGAAACCTCAGGCACGGAAGATGATTGGTTGAAGGCTGAATTTTGCAGAACCACTGGCCTGTCCTTGGATCTCTGATAAACCTGTAAATGGGGAATGGAGACAGAAATTGATTCAGGAATGACCGGAAGTGGTATGGAAGATATCAAATCTGTTGTAAAAGGAATACAACGGTCTCCTGATGGAAAGAAAGGGGTAGACTCAAAGAATGTAACATCCGCACTGACATAATATTTGCGTAACTGTGGACTGTAACAACGATAACCTTTTTGAGTATGGGGATAACCAAGAAAGACACTTAAGAGATCTAGGAGCCAACTTATCTCGATTAGGTTCCAAGTTATGAATAAAAGCGACACAGCCAAACACTCGAGGAGATAAGAAAAATGGTGCGACATCTGTATGTAATATAGTAAATGGAACTTTGTTATTTAATACAGATGATGGCATGCGATTAATAAGATAACATGCAGTAAGAACGGCATCTGCCCAATACTGTTTGGGGACATGCATATTGAACATGAGAGTTCGAGCCACATCTAAAATGTGTCGATGTTTACGTTCGGCTATACCATTTTGTTGAGAGGTGTGGACACAACTGGTTTGATGAATCATACCACGATCAACACAGAAACTGTTCACAGAAGATTGAGTATACTCCAAAGCATTATCAGAACGCAGAATTTTGATACGTTTATTATACTGAACATAGACTTCATTATAAAAGACAAATAACACATTTGGAAACTCAGATCTTTCTTTCATTAAATAACACCAAGTCATTCTGGAATAATCATCAATAAAAATAACAAAATACTGAAATCCTTTCGGACTTTTGACTCTAGACGGACCCCAAATATCAGAATGAACAAGATCAAAAGACTCTAATTGACGACTCTCACTACGACGAGGAAAGGAACTACGGTGATGCTTGCCTAACTGACAAGCCTCACATTCAAGACTAGAAACATAACTCAAACTAGGAACAACTTGACACAACTTAGCCAAAGACGGATGTCCCAAACGATAATGCCACTGCAACGGAGAAGTAGAAACAGAAGTGAAGGCCTTTCCAGGTAGATCCAAGTAGTACAATCCATCTTTTTCATGCCCCGAACCAATCGTCTTCTTCGTCCTGAGGTCCTGAAAAACACACGAATTGGGAGAAAATGTCACAGAACATTGAAGAGATTTGGTTAACTGGCTCACAGATAACAAATTAAATGGAAAATTAGGCACATATAATGAATCAAATAATGATAGTGATTGAGTAGGGTGAATGACACATTTTCCAAGCACAGGACGAGTAGACCCATCAGCTAAGATAATATTATGTTTCATGGAACTACGATTATGAAAGATAGATGTTATACCAGACATGTGAGAGCTTGCTCCTGAGTCGATGACCCAAGAGGTGGATGGTGACTGGGTTGCCACAAAAGCAGGATTACCTATATGTGCCATGGTTGCAGTAGGTTGGGAGGTGGTACTAGCAAGCGCGTTCAACTTCTGGAGGATCTGTTGAAATGGAGATGAGGTATCGGACGTTGAAGTCTGATTGAAACCCGAAGTATCATCTCTGGGAGCAGAAGTGGTGTCCTGGGACTGCATATTTTCATCATGCACTTGATGTGCATATTCTGGTTTGCCCCATTTGTCCCAACAATAGTCTTCTACATGACCGAGCATTCCACAATAGTTACACTTTCGTGGTTGACCACGGCCACCACCACCACCACCGCGACCACCACCACCACCACGACCATTGTCTCTACCACCACGGCCTCCTCCTCGACCAAAACTACGACCACCATCTCTACCGCCACGTCCAATACCACGTCCACCACCACGACCAACAACACTAGAAACTAGGGCAGAAGAGTCAGTACTCGGCACCACAGAACTCTGTCCCAGAAAGGAACGATTGAGACGGGAGAAAGTATCTGCCACCGTAGGTAACTGCTCTCCAGCAAGGATTTGAGCTTTATAAGGTTCGAGCGCAGGATCCAAGCCGGCTAGGATGAGTGAAACATGAAACTCTTCCTTCTGTCTCCGAGCTTCCTTCAAATCAGTAGTAACAGGATGATATTGAAGCAGTTCCTCCCACAAAGTTTTCTTTGAAGCCAGATATTCATTCACAGGCTTCCCATTTTGCTTTGTATTGAACAATAACTCGTACAACTCATAGATACGGGCAATGTTTCGCTTCTGCGAATAAGATTCTTCCAGAGATGCCCAAATCTGTTTGCTTGATTCACACCACTGAACATTAGCAGCGATATATGGTTCCATACTATGCCACAACCACGACATAACGTATGCATGTGCACTCATCTAATCTTCATACTCAGCGGACGTTTCAGGCAGGGGTTCTTCGGTCAAAAACTTCAACTTCTTCTTCGCCCTTAACACCACTTTGATAGACTTGGACCAGGCAAGATAGTTCGCACCATTGAGTTTCACCGCTGTAATCGACTTTTCCAATTCATCATTATGAATAACAGTAAAAGGAGAACCACCTCCGCTACCACCACCACTATTAACCTCGCTAGAAGATTCGGTCCCCACCATACTTGCAGATGCAACAGAAAGACGAGATCTTTGAAACCCTAGATCTCACAACGAACCTCAACCGACGACGAATAACCAACGGAGATCTGTAGAAACCCTAGATCTCATAAACGAACCACGAACGACCACGAACAACGAACGACGAACGACGAATCATGAAAAGTAGACGAAAAACAGCCGAAATTTTTTTTCGGGACTGCCGTCCCAAACCCTGCAATCAGGGGCTACCGCCCCCGAACCCCTGTCGAACTCACGGCCGAGTTCGATCGGCCCTGTCGAGGATGGGATGTACAGTACTTACAAATATATGCTCTGATACCAAGTTAAGTTTAGAGATAGAGAGGAGAAGAGGAAGTAGGGGAAGAGAGAATATGAGAAAGGAGATTGCAAAGGCCTTAAACCCTAGGTTGCATCTCATGTATATTTATATTGATATGCAATACACCCACAATTACTATTATACCCTCATATGAAATAACAAAATAAAATAACTCTAACATATATCACATACTAAAAAGATTAATGTATCCCAACTAAATAGAGAGAGCTGATGCTGGAGGGGAAAAGGGAATGGAGGCAAAGGACAAACCCTAGGTGCAGAACGTTGGTACTTCGATGCACTCAACAATTCACCATGGTATACCCGGTATACCTTGTGTAGGGATTCAGTTCAGACATGGGCCCAAGTCAACATATGTTTTGACCGTGTGATCTAATCTAGCCGACTAGGGTTATTGTTGGACTAATTTAAGAATTTTCTAATCCTAAATTCAGATTTTTTAAGCTATATAAAGAGGCTAAGGGGGGTTGCTCAGAAGAAACTCAAGGGAGAGATTCAAGGGAGCAAGTCCACATGAATCTAAGAAAAAGTTCGTATTTTGTTCTTAGAGCTCGCCTGTCGAGACAGACTGAAGAAAAGATCTGTTCGAGAAGTTTTTCCGTTTAGGGAGATCATTATTGGGTTGAGTGAGTGATTTCAATTGTAATATTCTTCTTTTAAAAGATTGGTGAGGGGTTGACCTTAGGGCAAATGGTTTAATATTTTTGTAATCAATTTTGTATTATTGAGATTTGTCCAAGTTGACATAGTTACCGGACATATACGGTGTGTTTGATCTATCTTGGTACTTGAATGAGATGGAGGTTAGTTATCTTTGGGTAGGTTGGTGTCGTTTTCACAGCGTTTTCGACAAACAATTGGTATAAGAGCTCTCTGGTTTTTGAGAGGACATGTGCAACCATGTCTTCGGAGAAGATGAGCACACGTATGATTACCTTTACAGGAAGAAATTGTGTGATATGGAATCCAAGGATAGAGGATCTACTCTGCTACAAAAATTTATGGTCCGTTGGAGGGTGACAACGCCAAGCCGTCGGACAAATTTGCTGATGATTGAAAAAAGTTAGATTGAAACGCTGTTGGATTCATCCGCCAATGACTGGACGATTCGGTATTTCATCATGAGTCTATGGAGAGTTCGACAAAAACGTTATGGGATAAGATGCATTCGCTGTATGAACGGAAGACGACTGATAACAAAGGCATTTTTTATTTGCCAACTCGTCAACTTGGAGTACGCGGAGGGTGCCTCGATGGTACGACATGTGGACGAGATTCAGGGTGTCAATCAACTGTCGGTGATAAAAATGGTGATTGAGGATGAGCTTCAGGTCATGCTACTTTTGAGTTATCTATCAAAAAGTTGAAAGATGTTGGTGGTGTCTGTGAATAACTGCATTTGATGGAGTTATCGTGATGGAAGCAGTCAAAAGTAGTTTGTTAAATGAGGAGATCTGGAGTAAGCAGACCGAATCGTCGCATGAGTCCGCTCTAGTTGCTTCTTACAGGAAGGGAAGGCTCAGGTCACAGTCGAGAACATAATAAAGTTCTCGGGATCTTGCGAGGATGGACCGTAAGGAGATCTGCTATCACTATGGCAAAATGAGTCATTTTAAACGGGATTGCATGAGGCTCAAAGATGAGAAGGCTAAAGGCAGGAACAATCTTGTGGACTTCACAATTATTGGAGGTCTCATCGTCGCAGTACCTAACGCAACACCTAACGCAGAGGAACCTTGTGGCACGTGTCATGATACGATTGTGTCTTGGACATATGGGACATCGTATCACGTCACTCCACAAAGAAGGATCTTTACGTCATTCCAAAGCGGTAGGTTTGGACGTGTGAAGATGGATGACAAAAGAATGGGTACAGTTGTGAACATTAGTGACGTGCACTTGACTATGGAGTTTGTAGTTACGTCATACCAAAGCAGTAGGTTTAGACGTGTGAAGATGGACGACAAGGGGACGATACAGTTGTGGACATCGGTGACGTGCACTTAACTTTGGAGTTTAGCAAAAAGCTCGTTCTCAAGGGGGTTCGTCATGTACTGACTTTACGTTATAACTTGGTATCGATAGGGAAGCTGGTAGATGATGAATGTCATAGTGTGTTTGGGATTAAAGATTTGAAGCTTATGAAGGGTTCTCGAATACTGGCTCGAGGAGATATATGTTATAGTATGTACAGACTATGTTATCCAGACTCTCCATTTTAAGGAGAAGTACCCATGTCAACCCGATAGGACGTATATGGGTATGAGATCCGTATCCGATCCAACATGGTGACAATCGGATCCTTTATGGTGACAATCGGGAGACTGAAGTGAAGTTGATAGTTTATATTAATGTGGTAGTGAAGTAGATAGTTTAAGATCTTACATGAATCCTTTTTAGTTGAGTCCGTATGTCCTTCAATTATAAGTTTAAAGGGCCCAACTCTTGGATATGTACCTGTATCCGACACCCATATCCGAGTCCAGCTAACATAGTGTACAGACTCAAGCCACTGAGGTGTACATGCAGGCCACATGCATCAGATGACGGTTCGAGGGATATTCGACGAGAGTGTGGATCGTTGGAAACTTGCTAAGGGGAGTCTTCGAGATGATTTGAGGGATAAAGAGAATTCGATTCGTCGAATGGAGGTGCATAAAAGATTGATGGTCAAATTGTCGGTCCTATGCCAGCTTGTCGATCTTCAGGTAGGGATTGTCCCACGGATTTCGTTTTGGTGACGAGTGGTTTGCCAAAGCTTAACGGAGCGATATCGGTTTCAGCAGTTCAAAGTCAAGGAATGCAACAAACTCAAGATAAGACATGCACATCTCAATTTGCACAGTTCAGGAAGAGCTATGGGTCATCGACGACTTACATAGTGCATAATGTTCTGCCCACGGATGTAAGGTGTACGGGGGAGCTTCAGTGTCGGACACAAAGGTAGACAAGTTCATGAGTTTGAATCTCAATTCTCAAAGGAACTGCAAGGTACGCTTGGTTGGGGGTAAGGAAGCTCGACGAAATGAGAGCACGTTCTGGTGGAAGACGGAAGTCACTAGCCAAGTTTTATGGTGATGCTGATGGTTAGGGACTTCGGTCTTGACCGAGTTACTGATGTCAAGATGATCCTAGTCATTAGTGAGGTGCTATGCTTGGCAGTTACCGTCGATATGGTGGTCGAGGAGCTGGAGACAAAGGAATATGTAAAGCAGCCCGGGGGATTTGAGATCAGAATCAGGAACTCATGGAGTCCAGTTGAGGAGCTATAGAGTCGAACTCTCATCAGACTAGAGGGAGAGTTTATTGTGTTTTAGCTTTAATTCAAGGTGTATGAAAGGACACTCTGGATGTCGTAAAGCGTCGACGGGAGTTGCAGCAAAGGCGACGGAGAATCGGTAGGTGCATCAGGGTTCAAAATAGAGCCAAAACATCAGCTTACGATATATCGCGGTATACTACCGATAAATTGATTGTATACTCCCTGTCGGAATTCGGTTCAGACGTGGGCCCAAGTCAGCATATGTTTTTGATCGTGTGATCTAATCTCGACGGTCATGATTATTGCTGGACTAATTTAGCAATTTTCTAATCCTAAATTAGGATTTCTTAACCTATATAAAGAGGCTAAGGGGAGTTGCTCAGAAGAAGCTCAAAGAAGAGATTCAAAGGAGCAAGTCCACATGAATCTAAGTGAAAGTTCGTACTCTGGTCTTTCGAGGCTGACTTAAGGGAATATTTGTTCGATGAGTCTTCTTTTTCGTTCAGGGAGATCATCATATGGTTGAGTGAGTAATTTTAATTTTAATCTTCTTCTTCTTTTATGAGATTGGTGAGAGGTGAGGGGTTGAACTTGGGGGCAAATAGTTCAACATATTTCTAATCAATCTTGTATTATTGAGATATATATAGATTGGATTTAGCATGGTAACATAATCACCGAACATATACGGTGTGTTTGATCTGTCTTGGTGCTTGCGTGAGACATATGTTCGTTATCGTCGGGGGGGATGGTAATTTTTTTGTAGCATTTTTCGGCTAACAATTGGTATCAGAGCTCTAAGATTTTTGAAAGAAAATGTGCAATCATGGCTCTGGAGAAGATTAACACATGTATGGTTACCCTTACATTAAAGAACTCGGTGATCTGAAAACCAAGGATGGAGGATCTACTCTGGTGCAAAAATTTACATGGTCCGTTAGAGGACGACAACGCCGAGCCGTCGGAAAAATCGATTGATGACTGAAAAAAGTTGATCGAAAGGCTGTTGGATTCATCCGTCAATGACTGGACGGTTTGGTATTTCATCACGTGTCCATGGAGAGTTCGGCAAACGCATTATGAGAGAAGTTGCATTCGCTGTACGAACTGAAGATGATTGTCAATAATGCATTTCTTATTCGCTAATTCGTTAACTTGAAGTACACGAAAAGTGCCTCGGTGACACAACATATAAACGAGGTTCAGGATATCATCAATTAACTGTCGGCAATAAAGATAGTGATTGAGAATGAGTCTACCCCGCTCCAATTGATATATAACTATGAGAAGTCAAATTTTATATCTTTCTGAACGAAGTAAATTAGAGTTTTGAATTTTCTTACCCTCTACATAAGGTTTTCTTTCCGCATGGGACACAATCACATACGCAAATTTGAACAAGCAACTACTATCAACCTAATTAGTATTTTAAAGCATACTACAAACCAAATTTCCTAGCCAACTCATCCTACTCCCTACGTACCGAAATATAGACAAGTAGCCTACCCCGTTTCCGAATCCGTACCATGACCCATAACATACCACGTTCCATGTAACTATGGGTTTGTCACTAGTGTTCTGGTTCGAGTCACGGAGGCAACTTCCGATAAATGGAAGTAAGGTTGCATACATCTTGACCCCACATATCACTGGAGTGCTTCTCTTGTGTGCCCAACACCCAGACCACCTACAAATCCCCTATCAACCCTACCTCACCCACTTATCCATTCCTTCATACACCTGTTCGGTGGGTAGGGGCTATCATCCTTTGAACAATTCATCACCCATACCACCTCCAAATCCCCTTACCAAGGCCACCCAGCCCACCCATGTATCCATTCTGAAATGCACAAAGTAAAAGAAGAAGTTAAACCATTCAGCCGGTGGCTTGATTGTGGGAGCCATAAATTGGGTGGTTTTTGTCATGCCTTTCTGAAAAGATTATATTGAAGAATTTATTATCACTTCTTCTTGAATATCTATGTATGCCGCTTACATTATCTTAGTTGAATTTTACGTGGTTCTGATTAGTCTGGAACTCGTGGCCATTTTTTATATTCCAATATAAGCAAGATATATGGAATGATTAGTTATTATTATTATTGGAAATATATGGAATGATTAGTTATTATTATTATTGGAACAAAGCAAAATTACTTATGTTCATGTTGGAAAATATAAAGTCCTCAGCTTCTGTTTTAACCTTGGGAAAGAGGGACGTTTTGTTTTAAAGATGCTGAAAATGATGGTATAGTTTATGTAGACCTTTAGGAGGTATATACATTAAGGAGAATGGTTGAGAAATAATAACAGCACATTTCTCTTCCATTGCCACCTATGTTGCACGGTTACAGGCACAAATGAGGATACTGACACAATACGGATACAAGATATTGACATTTTCGAGTAGGTACGAAAGTAGTTTACCTATGTTGCATGAATACGGACACATGTACATACACGATATGGGTACAGACACTACTTTGCCATCTCTGTGCAACATAGATTACCGCTTGACTTAGTTTTCTAATCATTCCTTATTTCCGAACTTTCAGATTAAAAATTATAGCACTGTTGGATAACATAAAAGTTCTTCCTAGTTAGTTTTTTTTTTTTTTTTTTAATTTTTTTTTTCCATTTTTTTTCCCGAGTATAGGGGAGAATTATTTTCTTAGCTTCAATTATATAACAAGATTTCCTGATATTCACTTTGTTATAAAATTCATGTTTTTTTTTTGGTTGGAAAGTTGACAATGTGTTTCATACTATAGATATACTACATCAGTCATTCCAATTGGTGCAATGTTTGCAATGACCCTTTGGCTGGGAAACAGTGCATACCTCTACATCTCCGTTGCATTTGCACAGATGTTGAAAGCTATTAGTAAGTACCACGTTCTTAAATTAGTATGACATCCATCATTTGCTTTGTCAGGATTCTCTAAGCTTTATAATGATTGACATGCAATTCATGAATGGTGTGCATTGCAGTGCCTGTAGCTGTTTTCCTTCTTGGGGCAGCAGCTGGTCTTGAAGCAATGAACTGTAGAATGCTCGCCATCATGTCTATCATTAGCATTGGAGTTATTGTGGCTTCTTATGGGGAAGTTAGTGTTGATTGGATAGGAGTGGTTTATCAGATGGGTGGTGTCATTGGTGAAGCTCTCAGACTTATTTTCATGGAACTTTTTGTGAAAAAAAAGGGGATTCGACTGAACTCGATATCTATGATGTACTATGTTAGTCCATGCAGGTATACTTGTACTCCATCTTTCAATTGATGTTGATGTCAGACCATTCTTCTTTGGTAATCTATTATTATTTGTTTGCTGCAGTGCGTTGTCCCTTTTTATTCCTTGGATATTTTTAGAGAAGCCGAAACTGGATTCTGGTGTGACATGGAACTTCCCGCCACTTATATTGCTTCTCAATTGCCTCTGCACTTTTGCACTCAATTTGTCAGTTTTCCTCGTAATCTCCCGTACTAGTGCACTGACGATTCGTGTTACTGGAGTTGTGAGAGACTGGGTGGTAGTTTTATTGTCAGCTGTACTGTTTGCTGACACAAAGCTAACACCTGTAAATATCCTCGGTTATGCCATAGGTATGCAATCCATTACTTTGTTTTTACTGTTTCCTTTTAATATTCTTAGTTTTTTTTTTTTTTTTGGGGGGGGGGGGGGGGAGTGGGTGGGTTGTTCATGTGATTTTGGCATACATAATCCTTCTCTATCCTGGGCTTCAGAATATTAGCCATCTATTTTAGTTGGAAGCATATTTACGGTTTTTTTTCTTTCTTTGTTTTACAAGTATTTATCCTCATGATTCATTATATGGGCAACAGTTCTTTCACATCTTTTAATGTAGATGAATTCGTTACATCTTGATTGGCTTATTCTTATAACTGTAATGAACCTGCAATAGTTTTCAAGGCAGTAAAGCTGAGAGATGTATAAAATGTATCAAGATCAATTTAATTCAAGTCATTGCTTCCATGTAATAAGTCTTTTTTTGGCAGTAATATGGCATGATACTTACTAAAACCTTTTGGTCTCTGCAGCCATTGCAGGTGTGGTAGCATACAACAATCACAAGCTAAAAAAGGAAGCATCTGGAACGAACTTAGATGGAAATGACAACGCCAACAGTCAAGAAAATGATCCAGAAAGTCGGATCGCCATGATTACTCAAAAGTAAAATACATCACAAGTTTCATACAGAATTTCTTAGGTGAGGTTGTTGAGTTGTATCAGGGACACCTTGCTTCAGCCTCATGGATTCTTTTCCTTCCTCAAGCTCTCTGCAGTTTATGACCATCATTCCAATTTGTTTGTAGTAATTGTTTGCTATACTTGGAAGAAGAATAGAGTTAGAAAGTGTAATGGAACCACTTGTTATTATATTGAGCTTCATTGCCATTCTTCTGAGCTCTATTACCTGTGCAAATGCTAATATGCATTTTTATTGTGTTTCTGACTATATTTGATGGTGACATACCAGAGCAGTGCGAATCTGTATCTACATAGGTTATTAAAGGCTAAAACCTTTCATTCTGTGTTTTAAGCCCATTGTATAAAAGTATGCCGATAACACAAAAAGGGGGCGGACCTCAGCCATTTTGTTTGCAAACGATAGAGATATATAAAGAAAAGGAAATAGAACAATAATGTATATTATCTGTCTTCTCTCTCTCTCCTCTCAAATCCAAAGAAAACGAGGGGACAAAAGAAAGAGCATAAGGGAGGGAACATTTAATAAAAATGATGGTACCGTACTGTAGAAACTAATTTTGGAAAATATTGATGTATACTTGGAGACTAATTTTGGAAAATATTTATGTTATTTTTATTAGGTTCAAAATCTACTATTTAAAAAAGAGTTACCTGCCAATTGTTTGCATTCTAGTTGTGCATTTGCTCATACCTTTCATTTATTTTTGGGGGCTCTAATGTACGTATCTAAAATGTTAAAATGGACATTTGAGCACTCTCTCATCCCCCAAACTACAATCAATACTAGGTCTTCACCATGTTAGGGACTACATTTTGTAATAATATTGGGATCACTTTCATTTAGAGGTGTTAACGAGTGGAGTTTTGAGCGACACCCTATGCTTTTGTTAGGTTCTCTAAGGGAAAAAAAGAGAGCTAGACCATAAGGACTAGCATAAAATTAAGCTCTAGCTCGGCATTCTATAATTTTCGTGAGCTTCGCTTGCGAGCAACTCTTTAAAATGAGAGAACTTGATGAGATTGAATTATAAACAAACATATATATATATATATATATATATATATATATATATATATATATGTATGGTAATTGTATTAAATTTTCAAAAATGGGAGTACGGATTCAAATGCCGAACACCCTACAAACTCAGTGCAACTCCACTAAACAGGTGGAACAACTCTACTCCCCTAGTACATAGCCATGCTAAATTAGTCTTCTATGTTGCCCCTTTGTGCTTCAGGCGCTAAGCCGAATCCTCTCTTGAGGCACCTCTAACTTGCGTCGTGAATGAAGTCTCGGTGACATCACGTGGGTCTCTTGCATAAGATGAAGCCACATCTCATTCTCTTTGGTCAGCTCACATGTTCCCCTGAACTCGAACCTACCTGACCACCTGTTGGCATATCATCCTCAAAGTCATTCATCTCACTCTTGGTATGACACTACATATTGGAAATTTGTAGATCACCAACCCTCGAAAGGAGCATATCCCTCGCTTCCCGTAACACCTATTGTCCACTATGGATTGAAGAGGTGTCATGTCCTTGACTGATGCAACATCTGCTTTCATTCCCTGCCAAGTAGGGGTGTTGCTTGGGAAAACGATGCTAAACCAACTACCTCCACCTCATGTCTAGAATAGACAAAAGGATCACCTAAACGACGGGGCTACTTGGAACAACAATGGAATTCCATGATCTGAATTGTCATCACCACCGCGACAACTAGTAGGGACACCTTAAATCAGCAATTCGATATGCATTTCTTCTCTCATGACCTCCATTACTTCCTCACAGAGTACATCATTGAACAAATATGGGCAAATGGACTCCACATGACCAATACACCTACAAATCGTTCATATAGGCTAAATCCAATCATATACAACTTATTGGTCTAGCTTGGCCCCATCCGGGAGATAAATTGGGATAACTTTGGAAAGATCTATGCGGGCCAAAATCTCTACTAAAACTCTTGCAAATGGAAGTCTCTTACGCCAAGTCGTGATTTTATCCATCTACAAAGGTTTGCCCATAACACCCGTAAAGATGGCGCAGAAGACGAGGGAGTTGGATCCCTATTGCCATTGTGGTAAGTAGATCACATTCTAAAGAGAGGGACATAAGCCCTCTTGAGGATGATCAACTGTCTGTTGAACACCCAAGGACCACTGTCGAGGACCACATCGATCGAGATTTGCCACACTCGCAAACTTGGTGGAAAAAAACCATTTACGCGAGAATAAAGTGCCACTCCTCCCATCGCTTGCCACACCATATACACATACGCAGAGATAGCAACGCACGAAGGATGGCCTCCTAGCATATAGAGCACCAACATGTTCTCTCATTCAACCACCGAAATAGCTATCTTCGCGTTCGTAATAAATGCAAAGCATACCATTAACTACCATAACGCTACAAAAGGACAAAGCATGTAACTGTCATAATATGAACATTCAAATTTTTTTGAATTTTTTACAGCCCCCAAAATTCAATAAGGATTACCACTTAGTGTTAATAATAATATATTAATAAAAATAAAATAGATTAAGAATAATACTACTACTATAATAATAATTAAGGAATTATTAAATTATGATTAGTAATGATTATATTAATCATTAATTAATTATTAGCTAAATAGATTATTAATCATAACAATAATCATTAAAGAATTATTAAATGATGATTGGTAATGATCATATTAATAATTAATTAATTAATAGTTAATTATTATTAATCATTAGAAATGATTAGTGATAATTAGATAATTATTTATTATATTAATTATTTAATTGGTGTAATGGTATAATAATTATTTATTGATTAATAATGATTACTCGATAATTATTTAATAATTAAAACATATTTGGTATTAATTAGTGAAGATTAGTGGTAGCTAAGTTATTCTTAGCGTTTATTAATAGAGAGAAGAAGATAAAATGATGTGATTGTAATTAAGCCAAATTTTTGAAGGCAACTAGACCATTCAACATAAAATCCTAATTCCTATGAGATTCTAGAACCTAGTGCAGCTCAAGCATTGCTATTCAATATCTGCTACCTATTTTGTCTCATTAAATCCTAATCATACATTCCTAAACCCTAAGAAATCCTATAACTAGTAGTCTTTTACTTCCAATTTTTTTTCCCCAAAATAACAGCATACTAACAATACACACACACTCTCTCTTCATTCTAGAAGAACAACCCTTCCCTTTTTCTTGATTTTCTTACCTCCCTACAGTTCACTCAATACACTTGTCTCCACACTTTTCCTTTCATCCACTCATACCCTCACCTCACCATATTTCCTCATAGCCTAACTCACTCTTTAACTTACCCCTACTACTACACTCATCTCTCTCATCATTCACTCACCCCAACTCTTAGTCATTCTCCTTTTTACTTGCACTCACCTTACATAACTCGTTCACTCTCCATACTCTCTCACTCTTCTTCTTCACTAACTGTTCTCACCTTCATCATCATTACCTACACCTCCACCGTATACTGACAGACTCCGCTGTCACATGCCCTTCGACCTATCCCCGACTGCACCGTTTTCTCCTCCCCAAACTCAAGACCACTATCGACTTCTTCCATATACCACTCGTACTAATATTACTTCCCTCCAAGCTAGCCCGACATCCACCAGTGCACCCACTTTCTCGCTGCCCCACACTCTACGCACTCTACCACCCGAGCCTCCCACTCGCCACTCCATCTCTTTTACATCTCCTCACTGTCGCCACCATATTTCTTCTCTTGTTCATTCTCAACATCACCTCTGCCCCCCCGGTCAACTTCACAACCTCCACCTTATCAAACCACTCCCTGTTGGATTGTATCTCGTTTTCGATTGAGCGCTCAAAAGGAGGGTGACAATGGAGTTGGTAATTTAGTTCTACATCGGATATGATGTAGGATCATGAGGTATAGATAATTGGGATTGGTTCAGACCTTACATGGAAATTCTATTTTAAGGCATATGAGCCCACTCCAATATCGTACCTCATAGGCCAACTCCGGTTCGGGTCACACCGCGTTCCCAACAAGTGGTATCAGAGCCCAAGATTCCAGGGCTGGTTTGAGCGGCTATAATTGGTTAGATACAGATGATGTTGAACGTTCATAGATTATACGGGCTCTTCTCAAGGTGGAGTAGGAGCATCAACTACACGAATTAGCTTTAAAGGTGGATCTGACGAGTCCAATGTGGAGCAAGGCGTTGTGGTTGGCACACAATGGTAGTGTGGATGAACGTGTCAGGTTTGGTTCTGTGATCAAACGGATCGAGATGACAATATGTTTGATCTCCTGGGTACTCGGTTAGCGGGAACAGATAAAGTTAGCCGAAGTGTGCTAAGGTTATTCGGCTAGCGGGAACAAGCAAAGGTAG
This sequence comes from Iris macrosiphon, assembly GCA_036927795.1. Lineage (NCBI taxonomy): Eukaryota > Viridiplantae > Streptophyta > Magnoliopsida > Asparagales > Iridaceae > Iris > Iris macrosiphon. The sequence goes on from JAYESA010000004.1 coordinate 122,124,778, forward strand.
CCTTGGTGTTCTAAGGGTGCTCGGCTAGCGAGAACGAGCAAAAGGTAGCAGGGATGTGCTAAGATTGTTCAGCTAGCAAAAATGAGTTAAGGTGGAGATTGTTGGATTGTATCTCGTTTACGGTTGAGCGATCAAAAGTAGGGTGACAATGAAGTTTGTAATTTAGTCCCACATCGGATAGGAGGTGGGATCATGAGATGTAAATAATTGTGATTGGTTTAGGCCTTACATGAATTTTTTTAAGGCATATGGGCCCAATCCAATATCGTACCTTATAGGCCAACTCCGGTTCAGGTCACACTGCGTTCCCAATACTCCCTTCCCCCTGTTTCAAGGAGTTCAGTTTGTGCACTATTTTTCATTAATCCAGTATCAGTTTTCTCGAACCCCTCAAAACTTTCATCAGAAAATATGATCATTTGGTAGCTAAAATCTGAACCCAAAGTTGGATAAATAATTCAAATTTTGCAGAACTAGTTTTTTTGGACAACTTCGCGCAATTATATCTTTGACGTTGTTACTTCCATTATTGTTCTGTCACTAGCATTTATCAGCTGGTATAACCACCTTTCTACTCTTGAAATTTTATTAAATGAATATGTCATTAAATCGATTTCGGACGCCAAAGTTAATTGTCCAAAATTGCGAAAAAAAAATCGAGACATCATTTTGTACCCGGGACTTTGAATCACAAATTCGACACCATAATTAGATTTGTGATATTATTTTACCCAAATAATATATATATATATATATATATATATATATATATATATATATATATATATATATATATATATATATACACACACGCTTGCAAACACCGTTTATCTCTAAACCAGAATTTTTCTACCATAATCAAAATGGTAACTTCTTTATATAAATTATGTCTATTTGTACTACTTTAGATTCATTAGTTATATTATTTCCTAGCATTTGGGATCATTTGTAAAAAATCAGTTATTTGGGCATTTTTTGTATCGACACGTTTGTGGCCAATATGTCGACTTCAGTCATTTTCAAGGAAAGTAACTATACATTCAATTTTATCATTATAATATGATTAATATTCTCTTATTATACTTAAAATTCTTTCACATGCTAATTGCGCTATTAGTTCTAGATTCGTGACTCGTAGTAATTGTTAGGAGGGAGAATACGTAGTAGGCATATAATTTACCCTTTATCGGACAAATTATGACCGCTAGCCATCGGGTACATATTCTACCAATATGTCTTATGTCCAAAATTAGGACCGTTGATTGTCTATGACGTGCCTTATTACTATCCTTAGCCCCCTCATGCAAACTTATGTATTCTAAACTAAACTTATCACACACATTGTTTCCTCTTGTCATTTAGTTCATTATTTCATTAGTCTTGCCATGCTTTATTATTACTCTTAGTACTTGTATCTATATTTATTGCCTTGCTTTATTTAATATGTGTCTCTAACTTTCCATATTCATGTTCATCATGTTATTTAGTGCATTTTTGTTGTGTTACGGTACTTGCTTCAATCCTGACCGGATACATTGACATTTAGGCAAGGAAGATTATGCCCTTACTTTCTATGGATGACCCCAGGAGGACATAGCTGATGGTATGGTTGATGAGCCAATCCCTATTCAAGATGACTCATTTGAGTAGTTTAGCTTTAGCACTTAGTATTTTCCTTAGTTATTTTGATCGGATTTGTTTCCCATGCACTTTTTATTATGACTTGTATTATGGATTTAAGAATGCTTAAACTTGTGGATTTTTGGATGTTATGGATATTAGTAGTATTTACGATTTTCTTATCTACTGTTATTCTTTATATCATTCTATTCATTACTATATTTTTGTAAATGAGTTAAGTTACAAGTTATTCATGAATTAATTATGGTTACATGGTTATGATAGAGGTATAGACAGCGTACTACAATATGGTACCATGAAGTAGGCTGGACATACTCATGTACTCGTACCCGAATATTCAGGAGCGGGACATGATAAAGCATCTTCATACTATTGGATGAGGAAGAAGAAGGGGAGGAATCCGCGCACAGAGCAGCCCAGGATGAAGGCTTCTTGGATGCATATGTAAACTCATCATTATTGATAATAAGACTTGCCAACGTAAATGGTTATAGACCACTGCCTTGTTGGTTCAGACCTATCGGGTGCTGTAATGCTAGACCTTTACCTCCTGACTTATATTGTAAGTGTACATTAGCACGAATATGGAGTCCACGTACGATATGCACCCATGGAGCTGGGGTTTTGTCATTCACCCACATGACATACACAATACCCTTGGACCAGCCACAGTTGCTCATCGTTAAATTTTCTCATTGTTTTGACCCCCTAACCTCCGTCTAACCAGTATCGTCTACTAGGATTCCACCTATAGGGAGAGGGGAAGAACCCATGGTGGCATATCCATCGCAAGGAGGCACATCAATGACTCCTTCTCCAAAGCCACTGCTCGCTAGGACTAGAGTTTCCATATATAGGAGCTAACACAAGGTTTTTGTTCACTCCCTTCGTAATATAGGAGCTAACATAAACAAAAGAAGAGGGATCTTTTCCTAGAGCCAGACCTCCTTTTCTTCGTGTTCAATAGCATCAGATTCTGCTCTGTAGCATGCATTCTCTCTAGGCATTTGGCATTCAGGATGGTTAGTTAGTCTGTCTCTTCAAGATCCACTTCAACATCTACGTCTTTCGAGGTATCCGAGGCAACTGTTGAACTCGTAGCTATACTCATATTTTTGTAGCATGCTAAAATTTAGCCTTAGAATGGAACTCTTGGCATTGTCTGCTCCAAGTTCAGACGACATCAATATCCCAAAAACCTTAGCATGCCTACTACCTCCAACGAGATCTACTACAAAGGAATCAACCTCCATACATGAAGTTCATGTCACATCTCACATTCAGAAATGGTGAGCCGGGTACATCATAAGCATCTACCATTACGAATACACCAGTATCCGTACCTATAATTGTCGTTTATAATTCTAGGCCGAAAATGGAGTATGAATAATTATTACAAGATTCTGGAGAGAGAACTTCTATTTACACATAGACAACTAGATACACAACCCATAGAATCTACCTTCCAAAATATTTAATAAAAATACTAAACATAAAGTAGATTAAACAAAATTGTTGGCCATTAAACAAGTTTGAACAAACTTTTGTATTTAAGTCACGAAAAAGAGTACAAAGAAATCCTAAACAGACAATCTAAGTACAAGTTTTTGATTCTGGGGAGTGGAACGATGGAGATCGAGCGCTGTAGTGGCTCATTTACTATCACGTTCCAATTCCAAAATACCGAGGGACTAGCCACGTGGCAATGACCAGCAGCACAACTCCAATGGGCAAACCCAATTTAATGGACCCGTTATAGTGCACTTAAGCTGTAATATAGATAAAAAAAGACTACTACTCCTGTTATAGTATAAATCTAAACTAATCTCATCCACAGACAGTAATCACAATACAAGGAGATAGAACAATCAAGAAAATAAATAAGAAAAACTGTCCATCACAAGTCCAAAGTTATATAGTATCACGGGGAACAACCCGTCATCAAAACTAAAGAAAGAAAAAATAAAACTGAGTACATCTATCCAGTGATCATAGAAACAAGTCTCAATATCTAAAGAACATGGAAAGTAAATAAAATAGTAACTGTGATCAAGAGAAGTCCTCGAGCACAACCTCGTCCTCTGATGCAAGTACTGCTCCAACGACAGCTCTGTCCCATAAATCTCTGGGTAACTCTCCTCAGCTATACCTGGGGACATAATTCGGATCCAGGTCCTCAGGGGACATAGCAAGGTACAAGAATAACTCAAGCCAAGTATAACAAATGATAAGAAATAATGAAAAGATGTGTGCTCAGGGTATCTAACATAATCCATCTATGTGTATGCGAGTGAAAACGTACTTGTTCGCTAAACCACTGAGTTTTATACATATACTAGGGGTACTAGTGATAGTAGTAATAATAGTAGTAGGTATGTACAAGCTCCGTTAAGGTACTTGTAGTACTATAATACTAGTAGAGTTTGGTAGCCCAGCGCTACAGTAAGTTCTCCCCAATCCCATGTATCTCACGCCTCATGTCACGAAATGCAGGACAATCTCTATCAATCAAGTTAAGATGTAAATAATAGCACTAGTACAAGTCTCCAGCCTTGTCCTAAAATAGAAGCCGGGATCCTCGAATATCTCAAGAGTGGCTCATGTGCATGAAAGTCGAGTACAATGTCCTATGGTAAACCATGCAAGAGTAGCATGAGTAGGTAAGCGCTGACAATGCAACTAATGATACCCGAACTCCACATACGGAAGTTGGCACCCGAATGTAATCTGGAAGCTAAGTATCGTGGCGGTCCTAGGTCATAACAATTACAAGCAATAAAATAAACAACCAAAAATAAAATAACTAGAGCAAAATCTACTGTGAACAAGGCAAGGTACATTTACTGCGATGTAGCGAGTCCCAAGTCCACGTCCGATAGTGTTGCGTTCCGCGTACCCTGTCAGTAATATATAAATAAATACTTAATTCTAACATTTACTACTTTTATATAAATTAGAGAGTCATCACGCGCTCGTCAACCACGTCGCGTTGTTTGTGCCAATGACACTACGCATGACTAGTGCGGTACGTCGTACGCTGTCATACACCCCATGTTACGTTCAACCATGACATGTAAAACACACATACACGTATATAATATATATAATTTAACATTATAATTGCATGCATATTTTTATATATACATATTCGTTATATTACGCATGCAATACACACGCACAAGTTTCTTACAACTTAGTGATCAACTATCCATAGTCTAAGACCTTAATATACATGATTTAATATATATATATAAATCTAAAATAACAGCCAATAATTTTTGAAATTAATATTAAAATCTGAATTTAAATTCTTTAAAATATAACAACTCATATTGCATGCTACAACTTCACAATACCTATGAATGTGCTTGTCTGATCAACTAGTAGGTTGCATGCGTTATATACAAGAAATGAGGGGGTTCTTGATCATGCTTTGATGGGTTCTTGGTTCTCTAACATATACATACATATGTGGAGGAAGGAGGGCTTGATCAACTTACCAAGTCTTGATGTCTACTGGGTTCGGTTGAAGTCCGCTGCTTTCCGACTTCACGAAGGAGTTACTCCGTCTTTAGGTCAACCCGTAGTCGATGGAGAGCGACCATGGGGTAGTGGAGAGGTGGCACACGACTGCCAGGGGCGGCTGCCGCTGTTGTGGGCCGCGGCTAGAGGAAAAGGTCGGTCGGTGGTGGTGGTGGAGTCGGTGGTGGAGTTGTAGTCGGTGGTGGTGTTGTAGTCGGTGGTGGTTGTGTAACTGGAGATGGAGATGTGGGGAAGAAGATGAGAAGAAGATGGAGAAGAAGATGGAGAAGAACACGTGAAGAGGAGGGAGGGGGTCGGCTGCTAGTTGCATGGGGTGGGATCCCTAGGTTAGAATTGGTTATATATATATATATATTGGTATTAAATGAATAAATGGATGGATGGATATAGGCTAAAATCCAATGGTTAAAAGGAGGTGAGGGTGTATAAAACTTGTATAACCGGTGGGAAAACCCCCTTGGGCTGTGGGTTGGTCCCCCCCTCTCCCATGTGGTGTACATGAGGTGCAATATAAGTAAAATAGTCCATTGGAACATGCCAAAATAGGTAAATGCTAAATTTAGATTAAAAGAGAGTAAAATATGGGATTGGGTGTGGGAAAAATAGTGATTGCTGTGAAAAATATTGGGGATGGGTGTGTGGTATTATGCATGGGCTTGAAAACTTGGTTTGAGGGTTCAAGTTGGGGTTCAGTCTCGGTTTGGTTTAATTATTCAAGAAAGGTCGACTTTTAACTAAATAATTTTGCGCGATATTTAATATTATTTTTGGAGCCTGTAGGGACTCGAATAAATGTAACACCAAAGTCATGTGCTTAGTAGATCGTATTTGGCTAGGGATTATATAAATTAGTTTCAGAATTTGAGGTCACATTGCCCATCTAAATTGATTGCAATAGAAAAAGGGGTTTCTAAAATCAATTAATTATTTTGTAAAGTACTAATAAAATACTAATACTTTTAAATAAAATAAAATATTCCAATTTTACTGTAATAACCCTTGTTAAATTTTAGGAAAATTATAATCTACCATCCTTAAAAGAATTTAGCTACTCTAGGAATTTAATAGGACATGGTAACTAAGGGTAGTTTTGAGTTCATACCTGCATCCTCGAATATGTGAGGATAACGCTAGCATATGACATCCTCTCGCTCCCAAGTGGATTCGCCTAGGGAGTGATATTTTTAAGCTACCCTAACCAGTCTGATCGTCTGACCCCGTAATATCTTCTCACTAATGTCAAGTATCCCAACTGGCTGCTCCTCATACCTCAAGCTCAGTCCTACTGCAATATCGAAATGATCGACTATGTAACTTGGGTCAGTAACATACTTTCTTAGCTGTAAGACATGGAATACATCATGCACTCCCTCTAGAGATAAGGGTAATGCAAGACGGTATGCCACCTCACCAATACGCTCCAAAGTATCAAATGACCCAATGTACCTTGGGCTCAGCTTGCCTCTTCTCCCGAATCAAATAGTACATCGAGTAGGTGAGATCCTCAAGAACACATGTTCGCCTTCCTTGAACTCCAAAGGTCGGCGGTGTATGTCAGCCCAATGCTTTTGTCTGTCTTGAGCTTCATGAAGATGACTCTGAATCTGCTTCACCTTCTCAACTGTCTGCATCACTAACTCCGGATCGAGTATCTGATGCTCACCAAAGTTACTCCAATATATCGGTGACCTGCACTTTCTGACGTACAGTGCCTCAAAAGGTGCCATCTGGATGCTCGTCTGGTAGCTATTATTGTAAGAAAACTCTACCAAGTGCAAATGATCTTCCTAAGACCCTCTAAAGTCTAACATATACGACCTCAGCATATCCTCTAGGATATGAATAGTACACTCTGATTAGCCATATGTCTACGGATGGTATGTTGTGCTGAACTTGAATCTGGTGCCTAGACTCTCTTGCATGCTCTGCCAAAAATAGGACATGAATCTAGAGTCACGATCCGATACAATACTCACTGGTACTCCATGTAACCTCATAATCTGACGCATATACATGTCGACTAGAATCTCTGTGGACTGCCCAATTCGAAATGGCAAGAAATATGCCGACTTGGTGAGTCGATCCACAATAACCCAAACTGCGTCCTTCCCACAGGGGCTTCTCAGAAAACCTGTAACAAAATCTATGGTGATATGTTCTCACTTCCATTCAGTGATGAGAAGTGGCTGTAACATACCAGTGGTCCTCTGATGTTCGGTCTTAACCTGCTGACAGACCAAATATTTTGCCATGAACCGCACAATCTTTTTTTTTTATTCCATGCCACCAGTAATACTGCCTTAAATCTCGGTACATCTTCATACCTCCCTGATGAATAGAGTAAATAGAGCTATGTGCCTCTGCCATCAACTCCTATCTTAATGCTCTATTCAGAACATATAGGCAATTTCCATACCTTAGTATACCGTCCTCATGGATTAGAAGTCCCGTCTTCATACTGCTTCCATCCTCTCTCTAAGTCTCCGGAATCTAGCATCCGTAGGCAATGCCATCTTGATTCTCTATACTAGTGACGACTGAACCTCAAGGTTAGCCAATTGTCCACTCTATCCTGGCATGATGACCTCGATCCCAAGATCCTTAAGATCCTCTAATAACTGGGGCTGTGCTGTCAAGAGATAAGCTGTGGGCTTCCAGCTAAGTGCATCGGCTATAACATCCGCCTTGCCTGAGTGTATACGTACTTCAGACTTTTATGATAAATAAAAAATTTTACCCTCTCTCCGTAAAGATAGTGCCTCCATATCTTTGGTGCAAAAATCACTACTGCTATCTCAAGATCGTGCGTTAGGTAATTCTTCTCATGCACCTTCAATTATCGCAATGCATAAATGATAACTTTCTATGTTGCATCAAAACATATCCCAATCCACTGCCTGACGCATCACTATATACTATAAATCCTCCCGATCCTGAAGGAAGGGTCAAGATCGGTGCAGTCGTTAACCGCTTCTTCAGCTCCTCAAAGGCCTTCTAACAATCCTCTGTCCATGCAAACTCCTAGTCCTTACACGTCAATCGCGTTATAGGCTCTACAATCCTCGAGAAGTTCTGCAGAAACCTCCGAAAATATCCAGCAAGTCCGAGAAAACTCCTAACCTCTACAACTAATGTAGGTGTGGGCCAAGTCTCTATTGCTGTAACCTTCTCCAGATCAACTGAAAGTCCTTCTCCTGATATGATATATCCTAAGAAAGGCACTCTATCCATATAAAACTCGTATTTGCTGAGCTTGGCGTACAACCTCTCCTGTCTCAATATCTCTAACACGATCCTAAGATGCTCTTCGTGTTCTTCGTGATTCTTGGAGTATACCAAGATATCATCAATGAACACAATCACGAACTTGTCCAAGTACTGATGGAAGACTCTATTCATCAGAATCATAAACATAGCTGGCGCATTGGTTAAACCAAATGGCATGACTAGGAACTGATAGTGTCCATACTTGGTCCTGAAGGTTGTCTTCAGTATATCTTCCTTTCGTACTCTAATATGATGGTATCCGGATCTGCGGTCAATCTTTGAGAATATACGTGCACCACTCAACTGATTAAACAGATCATCAATGCGCGACAGGGGATACCTGTCCTTCATGGTTACGGTATTCAGTGCCCTGTAGTCAATACATAGGCGTACCGTCCCATCCTTCTTTGGCACAATATGGGTGCTCCCCACGGCGAGACACTAGACCTAATAAAACCCTTCTCTAAGAGTTCATCAACCTGCTTCTTCAATTTCACTAACTCCTTAGGTGCTAATTTGTTCACAACTGAGGGGATAGGCTCAGCTCCTGGTGTCAAGTCTATAATGAATTCTATTTTCTGATCAGGTGGTAAGCCTGGAAGATCATCAGAAAATACATCCACAAATTCTGCTTTAACTCTTGGGTGCTCTGGTTCTCCTTCTGTAATGAGTGTCTTAAGTGTAGGCTGGGCACATGCTTCTCTGGCTCCACGAAGAAACTCAAACCCTGGATGACCAGGTGGTCTAAAGATAACATGTCTACGCCGATAATCTAGAGTCGCATGGTACTGACTCAACCAGTCTATACCAAGTAAAACATTATAGTCCGACATAGAAAAATCATAAATTGGGCTCTCATCTCTCGGCCACAAACTACTACCGAACAAGATCTACAAGTGTCACTAATGGGAATGATTCTGCCTCCCGTAAGAATTTTTATGGTCTTCGGAAGGGGTGCGATAGCTACTCTATGTGTGGCTACAAAACTAGCAGCTATAAAAAATGCGATGCTCCTGAATCGAATAAAGCTACAGCAGGTAATGCAGCTACTAATATGGTTCCTGCGATGACCCTCTCCTACAGTAGCTGCCTCCTCAATATTCATGGCGAAAGCCTGTCCTCGTCCCTGGACTGGTCCTTTATGCTGATGTGCCTGCTGAAATAGCGCTGCCTGTAAAGCCAAGGATGGACTCTTCTGATATCCTCCTGGAGCGATGGTCTGACTCCTCCAATCCCGCCTGTGGCACTCCTAGTGCTGGATAGACTGGCCTAGGTGGCTGCTGCATTGGTCTCAGTGCTGGTAAGGCTGGTTGGTGAATCGTAGGTACCCTCGTACAGTCACGTACTGAGTGATTTCCTGATCCATAAACCAAGCATAGTCCCAACTTATATCTGCACTCGCTCTCAATATGACCTCGCTTGCCACAATATTGACATATTGGCAGTGCCTGCTGTAGAAGCATAAAAAATATGCCGGATAGCTATACGCAGCATGTTGATGCAGGGCAGCGTAAACAGAGGACCTCAGAGCCATCAAACGTACAACAGAGCTTTTTCGCTGAGCACAACGTAAAAATATAGGCTCAAGGACCATCCGCATAATGCAGTATGTCCAGGCTGCTTCGGCATAAACAGGGTGCTTCATCGCCTTTATGGCGTAAAACTCATCCGCTTTCAATACAGCATTGAAGTGTACGAGGAACGCTTCGTATTCTTTGAAATGAACCTGTCAGATCATGCAATGAACCTGACGTCTGGACTCCTGACAAAGAGTACTGCACGACAACCCAAGCGACAGCTATAATGATGGCGCGGCACTGCAACCCAAGCTGTCATTTACTGCCATTACCTTTGCGTAAACCACTTTTACACATACGAAGGAATACGCTGCCTAGTTTTACACAAGCAAATGTGAGCTGTTTACGCTCCGCAGAAGACAAACAACCTGCCACGTCAAAAGCTGCACTTTGTACAGGGCTCGAGGCACGTCTCTGTATTTAATGCGCAGAGCAGTGACAGTTTCTCGAGGCACGTCTCTGCATTTAAAGTGCCGAATACTGACAGATGCCCAAGGCACGTCTCTGCACTTGATGCACAGAAGGGTGGCAGACCTTCAAAATACGCCTCCTCATTTAATGAGCAGGATAATGGCGGATCTCCGCATTTAATGCAGGAGATTTGATTAAATGTCACCGAACCATCGTTTAGTGACATCCCCTTTGCGTAAACTACTCTTACGCATATAAGGGAATACGTTGCCCAGTTTTACACAGGCAGACGTGAGCTTCTTACGCTCCGCAGAAGGCAAACCGACCGCCACATCAGCAGTTACTCTTCGTACAGAATTCGAGGTGCGTATCTGCATTTAATGCGCAGAATGATGGCAAATCTTAAAGATAAGCCTCTGCATTTAATGCACAGGATGGGGGCAGATCTCTGCATTTAATGCAAGAGATTTGATTATATCTCCAAAGAGACATAATTCTGGCTAAAATGCCCACATCATCTCGGCTTCTACGCCTGCTCGGCTTCTACGCCCACTCGTCCTCTATGACCACTCGGCTTCTACGCCTACTCGGCTTTTATGCCTATGCCATGGTGACAGTTATTGGCTTCTACGCCAACCTCTTCTACACAATTCTACACAAGGGATAACTACCTACGTGGCTTCTATGCCGTGATCTTCGCAGCAGATATACGCATTTGTCCCTCAGTTGGACACGCGTCACATGCTTACTCAAAAGGTCATCTATACGCAGGCATTGGTTATTTTAAACCGTCGTATAAAAGGGTGCTGTACTTTCCACTACTCGGTTTCTACGCCGACTGTGTGGTCACTGTCACTAAAACTCTATAAATAGAGACCTCTATCAACAGAGGAACAGGTCAAAAAAATTAAAGGTCAAAAGGAGGAAGAAAAATTGGAGGTCAAGAGAGAGAGGAGAATCCAGAGCTCAGGCAAAGAGAAGGGATCGACGACTTTAGCATCGAGCATCCACCCTCTTTAGCAACTTTTGAAGCTGCTTTCTGTCTTCCACGGCACTTCTTCAACATCGTGTGGTCCAAGGGCTAAAGTGATCGACTGTAGATCAGACACCTATAGCAATATTTACCCAGATTAAATAAATTGTACTTAGTCATCCTCGTATAGGATTAAATTATACAATCTTGTTTGTAAACATAAAAGAAGGACGTGTTTTCATATAAGAACTCATTTTCCACATATTATCTTTTTCGTTTATTATCCGAAATAAGATGACAACTCTGCTGGGGACATCTTTCTCTTCTGATGAGGAAGCTATTGCTCAACACGATGCGGTATCCGTGGGATCCGTGAAGAAGATACTGGTCGTCCAGTTCGACCAGTCTGCCTACGAAGACATGCTTAGAACAGGGGATAGCTCTCACTCCCTCTCCGTCCAAAACAACAGGAAGCTGCGTAAGGTCTGGATGCCCAAGACATCCTCTACCATTCCTGTGGACTCTCCGATCTCTCTGACCAATGAGGTTGTAGCATTGCTCCCTCCGCGCCTTGCACGTAAAATTCAGTCGCTTGTCTCTGACAGGGCCGACAAAACTTTTGGCAATGCCTCAGCGCTAACCCAGAAGTATACTCCGCGCCTTGCGCGTAAAATTCAGTCGCCTGTCTCTGGCAGGGCAGACAAAACTTCTGGCAATGCCTCAGCGCTAACCCAGAAGTATAATCCGTGCTCTGCGCGTAAAATTCAGTCTTCCGTCCCTGGCAGAAAAGACGAAACTTCGGACAATGCCTCAACGCTAGTCCAGAAGCCTACTCCGCGCTCTGCGCGTAAAATTCAGTCTCCCGTCCCTGGCGGAATAGACAAAATTTCTGATGATGCCTCAGCGCCAAATCAGGAATCCCAAACACGCTTTGCGCGCAAAAATGTATCTGTCTTCCACGAAAAACCAAATAATCCCTGCAATCTACGCAAGGGAAAGCAAGCGGCGGACTACTCAACTTCTCGGCCTTTACTGTCACGACCAGCACCCGAAATTTGGGCATGAGTCGTGGGTACGTCCAGCCTACGCCGCAGCCTCGGCGGTAGAATGCTGTCTAGGTCTCAACATAATATATCCTGTCAATAGTCTCAACTCCGAACGGAGGACAATAAAAAAAATCCACAGTTCTATAGTATACTCAATCGCAAGCTATAAGAAATAATGGCACGATGAGAATAGAAAAGAGTTCTGATATAAACCAACCACAATAAGTCCAACTCAAATCCTGGGTCTAGATGACCTCACAAAGTCACAAACTAATAAATACAACTCAGTCTCAGTCTAAAATAACAAATACAAAAAAATAATCTAAGAACAGCCAGGTAGGATCTCCTCTAGGATAGGCAACTCTTCTGGGATTTTCGGAGTGAAATCTCCCTCTGAACCTGGGTCGTAATGAGTGGGGCAAAGGTTCTCCAGGTCCTCTGAAAAATGTTATCCAGTCAGGATTGGAGCGAAGCACAAGCACTAACAGCAGTTTCATTAAATTGACAAAGACTATAAACAGTGTAAGAAATACAAGATGGAAATAAATGCTGAAAATGTAAAGTACTGGAGAAATGGAAATAGGCAATAGAGCATCTAGCAATGAACAATAAACAGTGAATGCTAGAACAAGTGAATCTGAATAAAATAGACATCTAGCTAAGTGTTTGAAATATCAGTTTATTATGTGATCGGCTTGGGACTAGATCAGGCTGGTTATATATGATTAACTATGATTCTTGTAGGTCAGGCTAACCATATGGTTAGCTATGATGCATGTAGTGGTCAGGTTAATCATATATAACAGCTATGATGCATGTAATGGTCAGGCCGTACCCGACGTGAGAAGTGGGGTGAGCTATGATGCATGTAAATGTTTGGATATGATCACATAATCTACTAATAGTTCCCCATCCCCCAGCTAGCACGATGGATTCCAATTATGACTCCTCATGATGGGATCTAGGGTGCTAACCCGTGTATCCATAGTGTCGGAATCAAGTTTGTACTACAACTGAATTATAGAAATAATCAACAATGAAAACTGTCAGAGAATGTACTCACCTGTAGTCCTGAGCAAGGTGTGAGGATCGAGGTCCAAATGAAATCACAATCACCTAAAAATATCAAATATTCATATCAAAAAGTGTTTTGAAAAGGCTACATGCATACCTAGTTCTATGCTAGGTACAGGGTCATTTCTAGGTCCTTGGTGAGCTGTCTATGCCATACTTAACCATACTAGTCATTGCCAACTATATAAACTACTGCTAATATGTATATAATACTTGTAGAGATTTCCACACTAACCAATATTGTATACACTGCATCATATTATACATACCCATATAATGCATACACATGACACTACTCCTAGCTAATAGTTTAACTTAGGGTATATAAGTATCTACTATTTAGGAAACAAATAGCTTCTTACCTTGGTATCTCAAAACCTATCCCCAAACCCAAACCAATACTCAACTCAACTCAACTCACCTTACTCACTGTACTCTAACTGATACATAACTGAAATGCAGAAATGAAATACAGAACTCTAACTAAAAAGCAGAATTACAGAAGGTGCTCACTGCACAGATCCCCCTTCATAACACAGTGCACATACAAACCTTAACACCCTACACTCACTGCTCACCACTGCACTGAATTTCTGCTATGTGCACTTGTGCATCACTGAGACACTGAACTCAGTGCACAGGCAATATTCACTGATACTTAGCCCACAGTGTCAGTGTCATTGAGACACTGACTGAGACTAACATTTACTTGACAATGCACTACTACCTGTGAGGAACTTAACTTCACTACACTCTAAAAACTGAGACAATAGACACACACTACTACAGGTTCATATAAATATACACACACACAGGAAAACTCAACACAGTTCAAGAACTGAAACCAAATGCACCTCACTCACACACTATTATTACCTCACTGAACTCATTCACAGTATCACACTCACACAGATACAGTTCCCTCACACAGAATTCACACAATCTAACTGAAATCAGGAACTCACACTGATACTTAACACACACACATTTATAATTACCTACACTGCACTGAAACACTAGGGAACTCACTCCACACTCAAGTATTCTCACAGGCATAAACTGATTTACATTGGCTCCCACCTAATATCTGAACACATAGAGACACAGGTATCTAACACTGATACACTCATACAGGCATTTGAACCGAACTCCTCACTGAATCCTCACTGAAAGTCACACTGGTTCTCACTGCTACCCTAGGATTTAAGTTCACTCATACACATAGATACATACAACATTCTACACACAGGAACTTGGGAATTTTACTCACTCACACACCTACAGAATTAATACACCTACATGCAGGTATTGACACTGGTACACAGGCACACTGGCACGTCTATTGCACAGCTACACACAGACACAGTTTTCTTCTCACTGAATCTGGAAAATTATCAGATACATACTGCTCTCTCTCACTCACTGAATACCTACACTCACAGGCATAACCCCAAACTCGACACTGATACACATCTTGTACACAGATACCCAACACCCATATGCATACACACTGATTCACTTGTACAGACACACAAAAATTCTAGGTTCACTCACACACTACATCTCACACACTGATCAGGATCTCCCTGCACCCTGAGAAACACACACACATATGCAGGTAACTCACTGCACTCATACACAGCCACATCTAATACCTCACACTGATACCCAAAACATATACTAACCCGACTGTACAGTGGGATACCCTTTCCCCCAATCTGCTACTGAACACTGAACCCTAAACTGCACCTCACTCCCAGAATTTTACACAGTACACTCAACCCTTATTCCCACTGTCGATACACACCATACACACAAAACTCGACTGCACAGAAATCCTAAAACACACAGCACAGTTCAGAACCCCCCTCGACTGTGCACAGGACTTTCCCCCAAAGCATACAACCTGTTTACACAAAGCAATTATATTTATGTATATAGATTTATATATCAAACTATGCAGAAATTGAATACATTAGGTAGATAAGCTCTTAATGAACATTTTATCGAACATATGCAGTGCAGAAAAACAAATTTACATACAAACCCAGAAATTCCCAATCAAAACCCTAAGAATGGAGATCTAACCATACATTAGGGATAAAATCTGCCTACATGCAAACCCTTAGGGTTAGGGTCCACGAAAATTGGGGAAAACTAAACGTAGGTCACCCAAAACCCTAACTTCTCCTAGGTCTTCATGTAGGATCCCTAGGATTCGAGATCTACACCATAGGGGGTTTCCTAATGGGCATTAACAACAGAAAAACAGAAATAAAATGGATTAGAAATCGGATTTACCTATAGGAAGATGGTTTCCCTATGAAGGTTCTTCTTCTCCAAGGCTTCTTGACCCAAGCTCCTTGTTTCCCTTGCTTTGGAGGAGGAAGATGGAATCCCTAGGGTTAGATTCCGAAATCTGGAGGTGGGGAAATGGTTTTCTTGATGGAGGCTAGGGTTTCTTCTTTCTACATGAAGAATGGTTTTGAGGGAGGCTCCTTTTTATATCAGACTAGGTTTTAGGGTTTCTCTACTGCAGGGGTTAGGCTAATCCTTTATGTTAAGTCATGGAGAATTAGTTAACTAGGATTTAGTCTCCTCTAGGGTTTTATCCTAAACTCAAATTGGAATCTTAGGGTTTCACTAAAGCTAGGTCATGAATTTGGGTTTCACTCTAGGGTTAGTCCTAATGGAAGATTCTAGGGTTTGACCTAAACCAACACAAATTAACAACATATAAATAGTTTATAAAACTCAGCAGATTAATTAAATACATAATTATTCCAAATAGTGAAATGACATAAATGCCCTTATCTGGAAATATGGTAGTGACATTTACGCCAGCAAGGGAACAATCTGCCCGCCCTCCGGATTACGCGAGAAGCTGATGGCCGACTGAGGACATCCTCAGCTTTGTGCCAACCAGAGCAGAGCTCCAAATTATGCCAGGAGAAGCCACTCAGCGTAAAGAAAGCTCAATTTGCGGGAAGACACCCTCCTCGGGGATTATCTGCCACCCAGATGGCCAACCTGTTGTATATAGGTGGCACAGGGAAAACTATAGTTTCCAACATCCGCATGCCCACTGATGTGAACAGAAGGAACACGCCATCATCTTCTTCTTCTGTAACTCCTCCTGACCTGCGCAATTATCTGATCCAGAAATGCAAGGAGAGGGGATCTTCCAGCATGTCTATTACGCCTCCTAGCGAGCACTGTTATAATAGTCATAGGATTATAATTAATTATGGCTGTTCTGAAACAAAACGGTCGATTTTCGACCGGTTGAGCTACTCTCCATCTTTCCAGGAAGAAGAGCCCACGCATGCATCTGTGAACATGGCTTCACACATACCTAGAGGAGGGTCGGGCTCAAGACGTTATCCCTCTAGAACTCCGAGCCGAAGGAGATTCAACATGCTCCTTAGGAACATCGAAGCTGGGGTGTTCCAAAACACTCGTTCGAGGTCGCAACAACCAGCTTCGTACTCTTCTGATTCCAATGCTGGGGTCGCTAGTCTCCCGAATCAGATGACGAAAGTATAGAGTCAACTTCTACAGAGACCTATACTAATCTTTCAATGACACCAAGGGAGATGGGAGTTTATGCCATTGGAGATGAACGCGAGGAAGCTTCCCCATCTGGGAGCGCTGAGCAGTGCATTATTGTACTGGAGACATCTCTAAAAGAAATGCAGTCCATGATGGAGAACATGCACCAGATGATGCTAACTCAACATGCAGCAGCCATAGCTCAAGCATCGGCCTCTCCAACTCAGATACGCGTGGGGGTGGACTTACCACCATCCAACATGATCCAAGAGCCTGCTCTAGATCAGGAGTCAGCAGTTCCTCCGCTTCCTCACTCGGAGAACGTATTACCTCCCGTCGGAGTCGCGATACAATCAATTCCTCATCACTCCGTGGTCCCGCTACCGGCTGAAGATCCGATGCAGGCAGTACGGGAGTTGAAAGCCCAATTTGATGCCCTGAAGCACAAAGATCAGCTCAAGAAATTGGGAATCAACCAACCTTACCCAGTTATCTGGGAAGAGGTCACTTTCCCTCCTAGATACAAACCACAGACTATGGCTTTGTTCGAGGAAAAAATATCACCGAGTCAATACATGAACTACTTCAGCATGATGACAGTGTTGTTACAAGGGAACGATGCCCTCCTCACTCGGGTGTTCAAGGGCTGTCTCTCGGGAGTAGCTTACCAGTGGTACTGCAGCCTGGCGGACAACTGCATTACTTCTTTTGAAGACTTCAAGGCTTTGTTCTTCACGCGATTCTACAAGGGAGGAATGGAAATGTCTATGTCCTCTCTCATCGAAGTCAGGCAGAGGGAAAAAGAGAATGTTCGCACTTTCATCGAATGTTTTCGTCAAGCCACTCTGCAAATGCCTCCAGGAGTCCCAGACTCGGCATTGGTGGACATCTGCAGGAAGAACCTTCTCCCCGTGATCTCGGTGTTCACAGGACCATATCAGTTCCATGATTGGCCCTCGTTCATTATCTCGGCGGTAGCCGCGGAGGACAATAGTCAGAAGGCACGCGATAATGGCATCATGATCTCGGCCTCTGATAAAGGCAAGAGGTCATCCTCCAACATCGACCATCCTCGTGGTACCAAGGGTAAAGAAGCTCTGGCGATCAATACGTCCAGGCAAAAGACGGTGGCTACCACGCAGACGAAACCTGGGACTTCCAGGCGCCTTGAAGTGTACTCTTTCGACGACGACGATATTCCGAGCATATTCGAATGTCTCGTCAAAAGAGGCAGGATTACCCTTCCTGAGGTGAGACGGCCCAATGAGGCCGGCAGTACCAACAACCCCAAGTACTGCATCTTCCATAGGTACATACACCACCCCACAAAGGCGTGTTATATACTGAAAAGGAAGATCCAGGAGCTGATCGATGCTAAGGCCATCACTGTGCGCAACAGCGAGAAGACGGTCACGGCCAACATGATCTCCCTGCAGTTTGGTAATCTGCCTCCCCAAGAAATCCCGGACGGTGTTACGCCTATTTTTCGGACGACGATGAACATCGTTAATCTCCCTCTAGCCAGAGGTCAAAATCATGACCTACTACCACTAACTACCCAGCGAGGCGAGACTATGTGGGTTCATCCAGATCTGGTGCCAGAGATTGAGAAAGAGACTCAAGCTGCTAAGGCTAAGTCTAAAAAGAACTCAAAGCACAAACCGTGTCACATGATTACGGTACACTCGGCATCAGAAGACGAGGTCTTGGCTACTGGAACCCGCTCAGGGAAAGCCTACCTCCAGGACTATAGAGCCAGCCAGGAAGATACAGCGGCAGACGCTTCAGCTACCAAACCTTCAGAACCGGAATCCACCGTACCAGAAGCCGGTCCTTCGAGACCAACCTCGACGGACAAAGGGAAGCAAAAAGAAGTGCGCTTCGATAAACCTGTGAAAAACATTCAAAACAAAGGTTTAGAGAAGCCATACAACTTCGACATCCTGGCCCAACTGGCTAATACACCAGCCAGGCTGTCCATCTTCGAGCTACTCAGGCTCTCTCAGGACACTCGTCAAGCCCTGAGTGAAGCATTGATGCAGGCGGATGCATACTTGACCCAGCTCAAGTCCCCTGACGAAGAACCCATGGCGTATCCTCAATGCCACAGTGTGATGGAGGTGGTCCCAAATATCACTTTCACTCAAGATGATATGCTGTTAAAATATAACAGGCATGACAGACCCCTCTATTACACCGGGTACATCGGTTCCATGGAGGTCGACCGGATTCACATAGATTCGGGATCATTAATCAGCATCATTCCTCATAGTCTGCTCAGACCGCTGAGGATTCTTACCAGCGAATTGGCTTACACCACCACTACGATCGAGGGTTTCAACGCCGGAAGAAGTAAGCCGTTGGGGAAAATTCGCTTGAGGATCCAAATTGGCAACCTCAGATCGGTGGCTACATGTTACGTCATCGATTCAGAGGTGTCCTACAACATTCTGCTGGGTAGACCTTGGATCCACGACCACAACATCGTTCCTTCAACTCTACACCAATGCTTTAAATATGTAGACGCCCGAGGAACAGTACAAACGGAGATTACTGACCTGAACCCGTTCAAAGGAGTAGAATCCTACTACTGTGATGCCGTGTTGTACTCCCAAGACTGCACGGAAGAGGTGTCAGCCGAAGCAGAGAAAGAATTCCACCGGGAGCCAGAAGAACCCTCTGCCAAGCAACCTCTGTCAATCAAGGTGAAAGGACGGACTACTCGTCCAAAAGCCATAGAGCCTATGGCTATCCACCTAAACGAGACCAGGTCAGAAAAAGGGGGTGATCCTCTAGTGATCACTTTGAACCAGAAGCCTCCACCCTTGGTCATCAACCTCCGGCGTAACAGGCAGCCGAGTGATGTAAATGCAACCAGGAACAGAGTTTCAAATGATAATAAATATTCTTTTTTCCAGTATATTGACGCCCAAATTTTAAATCAGGAATCCTCCTCCTACGACGATATAGAACCTATAGCGCAAAAATTCTTGGAAGCTATAGATTCCTATCATCCGTATATATGGGAGGTGGCGTCATCATCCAATGTCACCATGACATATGGACCGCATGAGGATTCTATCTTCATTATCCCGCCTACTTGCAGCAGTCAGCATCCAATAGTCTTCGGCCGCATGCGCAATGAACCGACTGTGCAAGAGGATTCTTTCGACGACGATGCTGGTAAAATATAGGTTCACAGATACAGCCCACAAGCTTTGAAGATCATGCAAAGTATGAGTTATAACTTGAAGCTGGAACCGGGTCTCAACTACGGGAAAGGCAGACGAATGCCGCCGCACGTCGATCCCTACTATCAACAAACTCATTTCGGGTTAGGGTATACCACCTCCCTCGCAACTCCTGAGTCAAACGAGGATATCTTTTCCTTCTCTCAAAACGGCTCAGCGCCCTCCGACACATCTCATGCTCTCGAGCGAACATTATCAGTAAATATGGTAGTGACAGATTTCTTCGAATCAGACGAACAAGAATCTGAACTGTTGGAGAATGACGCTTGGGCTATGCAAATGGATACACAATGGGAGTTCCGCTTCGAGCAGAGAGAACCTCCCACTGAAGATAAAGTTATCCAGATTAACGTTGGGGATGAACTTTCGCCAAAGCCGATATTTATCAGTAACAATCTTTCCGAAGCAGAAAGGGAAGAAGTTATCCAGCTGATAAAAGAATATATCGACGTCTTTGTGTAGAATTATGAGGACATGACAGGCCTTGATCCAAAAGTGGCTACTCATAAGCTCAATATATTGCCCGATTCGAAGCCTGTGAAGCAGCACCAACGCCGGTTCCGCCCGGATATGATGGACGCCATTGAAGCTGAAATCAAGAAGTTGATAGCCTGCGGCTTCATCCGTGAAGAACAACATCCCGACTGGGTCACCAATGTTGTCCCGGTCATGAAGAAAAATAGGAAAGTACGAGTCTGCATCGATTTTCGAGATCTAAACGCAGCCTGCCCCAAGGATGAGTTTCCTTTTCCCATCACAGACGTCATGATTGACAATACATGCAGTTTTGAACGTATGTCGTTCATGGACGGATTTTCAGGATATAATCAAATCAAGATGCATACTGAAGACGAGAAGCATACTGCCTTCCGGACACCATTGGGGGTATATTGCTATACGGTCATGCCCTTCGGATTGAAGAATGCCGGGGCTACGTACCAACGGGCTATGAGTAACATATTCCATGAGCATTTACGCAAGATAGTGGAGTGTTACGTGGACGATGTAGCTGTCAAAAGCCGCCTCAAGGATAATCACATCCAAGACTTGAAGACAGTATTTGAATTGATGCGCCAACATCAACTCAAAATGAATCCTACAAAGTCCTTTCTGGGGGTATCTAGTGGCAAATTTCTGGGATTTGTCATTACCGCCAAAGGCATTCAAGTGGACCCTAATAAAGTCAAGGCCATCTTAGAAATGTGACCGCCCTGCAATCTGAGGGAACTCAAGGGATTTCAAGGTCGTCTGGCTTATATCCGGAGATTCATATCCAACCTCTCTGGGAGATGTCAACCATTTTCTCGTCTCATGAAGAAAGGTGTATCCTTCGTATGGGACGAAGCCTGTCAGCAAGCGTTCGGTGATATCAAGCGCTACCTCACTAGTCCGCCAGTTCTGGTGCCTCCTATCGTAGGAAGATCATTCGTGCTGTATGTTCGAGCGATGGATCATTCTCTGGGAGCTCTTCTCGTATAAAAGAATAAGATGGGTCACGAGCAGGCTATCTACTACGTTAGCAGGATGATGGTGGGAGCCGAACACCGGTATAATCCAGTAGAGAAAGAATACTTGGCTCTGATGTTTGCTATTCAGAAAATGTGACACTATGTCACAGGCCAAACCATTCACATCATCTCCAGGATCAATCCTCTTCGGGGACTGATGAACAAGCCAAGTGTTCTTAATTCCCGACTCGCGACTTAGGCGATGTTATTAACACCGTATGACATGGTATACGTCCCTCAAAAGTCCGTCAAAGGCCAAGCATTGGCCGACTTCCTAGCTGCTCATCCGATCCCGGAGGCCTCCAAACTGTACGAGGACATTCCCGACGAAGTTACAGAATATAATTCCACAATGGAAAGTGATGCATGGCAACTGTTCTTCGATGGTGCCTCCAGAACTGGTCCCAGGGGAAACGTGGTTTCGGGAGTAGGAATTATTCTGGTCACTCCTGATAAGCTCATCATCTACCAAGCATATTCTCTTAGCGAGCCCTGTTCCAATAATGTGGCGGAGTACAACGCTCTACTAATCGGTCTCCAAGTCGCTAAAGAATTGGGCGTCGAATCTCTGGAAGCTTTCAGTGATTCTCTGCTGATCGTCAATCAAGTCAGAGAAATATATGAAGTCCGGAATCCAGACCTCATCTCCTATCACCAAGCAACGGTCGAGATAGCCATGACATTCAAAGGATTCTTCCTAGAGCATGTACCTCGATCTCAGAATCTGAAAGCTGATGCCCTAGCCAGTCTAGCTGCAGATTTGGCTACCCCTATAAGAAGGCAGAATTCGGTAATCCTTCTTAACAGAGATTTATTTTGTGAAAAATAACTTTCACATAGAACACAGCCACGCGATGGACACAGATCCTCCCAGAAGAGACTGGAGAGCTCCCTTTATAGATTTTGTAGCATACAAAATCTTGCCAGAGGATCCTAAAGAAGCAGTATCCGTCAAAAGATGATCATTATGCTTCTATTTCGAAGCATCGTCACAATGTCTATATCGCCGGTCTTATGACGGACTATTATTATGATGTCTCTCTGGTGATGAAGCACAGCGGATTATCCGTGAAGCCCACGACGGCGTATGCGGAGCGCATCAACCCGGTCCTAAGCTATAGGATCGCATCAGGAGAATGGGCTATTACTGGCCTACTATGATCACAGATGCAATAAAGTATGCAAGACTATGCAGAGCCTGTCAGGTCCATGCAGACTTTATCCATCAACCTCCCGAATATCTGTATCCTACGGTTGCGTCCTGGCCTTTCGAAGCATGGGGTATGGATATCATTGGTCCTATTCACCCGTCTTCTTCCAGAGGTCACCGGTTCATACTGGCAATCATGGATTACTTCTCCAAATGGGCAGAGGCGATCCCTCTGGCTGAGGTGAAGGCATCTAATGTGATCAGCTTCATCAAGCATCACGTCATTTATCGCTTCGGGATACCCCGAAGGATAATCCATAACAATGGGCCTCAATTCATCAGCCAAGCATTTCATCGATTTTGCGATAAAAATCGGATACAAAATGTCGCCTCTACGTCATATAATCCTGCTTCCAATGGTTTGGCGGAAGCTTTCAACAAAACCATTATCAAGCTCTTGAAAAAGTTCGTCTCTTCGAACAAAAGGGATTGGAATGAGAAGCTGGGAGGATGTCTCTGGGCATACCGCACAATGGTACGGGCACTAACAGGTTGCACACCATTCTCATTAGTCTACGGGAGCGAAGCAGTTCTCCCCATCGAGATCCAAATTCTGTCACTCAGGATAGCCGTAGCTAATGAGTTGACTCAAGAAAAGAATGACCTGTTAAGGCTTCAAGAGCTAGAAG
The DNA here is from genome assembly GCA_036927795.1 of Iris macrosiphon. NCBI lineage: Eukaryota > Viridiplantae > Streptophyta > Magnoliopsida > Asparagales > Iridaceae > Iris > Iris macrosiphon. The sequence goes on from JAYESA010000004.1 coordinate 122,148,460, forward strand.
GATTAGACGAGAAACGCCTCCAAGCTCAACAGCGCATCGTGCTCTACCAAGCACGCATTTTCAGGGCTTTTAATCAAAAAGTGAAGGAAAGGGTGTTCAAAGTCGGCGAGCTAGTTTTAGCTGTGAGAAGGCCGATGATTCTTACTCACAAAAGTAAAGGCAAATTCCAGCCCAAATAGGAAGGCCCTTATGTGATAGAGACGACATTCTCAAATGGCGCTTACAGGTTAGCCCAGCCTAATGGAGACCTGTTAATGGCTCCCATCAATGACAAATTCCTGAAAAGGTACTATGCTTAACCTCCTCTGCTCAAGTGGAATATGGCGAAAACCTCATTTTGACAAAACTACTTCCAAAATGAAACTAGTTGGATCGTATTCTATCATGTCCATATAACCTCTGAATAGATATGCTTAACTAATTTGGAACTTCAAGACCTATCACGTCCATACTACCTCTGATAGTGTCTTGTGTACAAATTTTAGCTAAAAGTATATTCTATCATGTCCATATAACCTCTGAATAGATATATCCTGCTAAAACTTACCGAGAGTATATCACGTCCATATTACCTCTGATATCGCTTTCACCCAAACCTGTCATTTATATTCCAAAATGATGGGTCCACAAAGTCAGATGAAAGCCTCTTTATTATTCCCAAAAAGGAGCGAAAGTACATCAAAAAGCAAAAGCGTAAAGTTTAAGGCTGGCAGTATATAGTCTGTGCTTTATGCCAGACTGATAAAGTTGAGGTATTACGCCAGAATCTTCATCCAAAAATGTAACACTCAAATTTTATACACCAAACTTTCGACAGTCAAAGCTTTTACGCCAGACTGCGAAAATATGGAGTTCTTGCGCTGACACATTAGAAATGTGGGCGTAAAAGATGAAACGTCTCTGTGTATCATCTTTCTCAAAGAGGCTATCAGCACAGAAGACGACCTAGCGCGGTCACGTACAACGTGTGCGAAGAATTTTCAGTCGTTCTTTTTCGTCCCAAAAGCTCTACCTTTAAGGCCGGGTGCACTGCTCGTCGGCCGGATACTTCACTCAGAATGAAGTTTGCCTTGCCCGACCGAAGACGCTCTCACTTGAGCAGAAGAACGGGAAGAAGAATCAATCTTCTTTCCCTTAGTGGAGGGGACTTGTTTCGGGGCCATTACTGGAAACTTTGAAATCTCGAAGAAGAAACGAAGAAGAACTCGAACAGTCGAAGGCTTTCTTTTGCAGAAGACGGATGAAAATTTTTTCTCTCAGAAACTTGGGTATATATAGAGTTCGGATGGACTCCTCGAATCCCGAACAAAATCTTCTAATTAATATTCGGTTATGATTAGGTACTACGTCAGCCTATTACTCAGAGAAGGCGGACAGTCAGCGAATTCGAAAAGTTTTCGCGCAAAGTAGATTCGTGGTTTTCACGCTAAGAAGCTTTCTACGCTCGACAGCTATAGATCTACGGTTTTACGCTCACAGGCTATGAGTCTATGGTTTTATGCTCGGATGCCTTTGTGCTCGGTATCTTTTACGCTCGAGAGGCTACAAACCTACGACTCACGCTCAGCAGCTACAAATCTATGATCTCACGCTCGGTGGCGTTTAGTTTACGCTCAGAGGCAACAGATCCACAACTTTATGCTCGAAAGATTTCCTTTTCACAGGCTACAAATCTACAGTTCTGCACCAAGAAGCTTTTTACGCTCGACAGCTACAAATCTACGGTTTTACGTTCAAAGGCTACAAGTCTATGGTTTTACGCCCGGATGCTCTCATGCTCGGTAGCTTTTATGCTCGAGAGGCTACAAACCTACGACTGCACGCTAAGGAACTACAAGTCTATGATTTCATGCTCGGTGGCATTTAGTTTATGCTCAGAGGCTGCAAACTTATGATTTCACGCTCTATGACTTTTCGCACATCTGAAAGATGCTCAGGCCAGTACAGTACATCTCAACAATTCTCAAGACAGTCAATTGCAGGAATTCACACAGAAGATACTCCTTCTTAACCTCAAGATGCCCCAAGTACCCCAAGCATACAGAGTTCAACATTGAAAATTACTCTTCTTCATGGGTCGATTCGAAGTTCATCCAAACTCCAGTCTGAATATTTTATCTACAAATTCAAGATGGTGACTCAGTTTGACAGCCATTTCTCGCCCTGTTCCAAAGGATTTTCGAGAAATCATTCTTGAAGATGATGTCTGAATAAGAATTCTGTTTATCAGAAGTAACAGTTCAGAATTCTACGCGGTTTCTCATTCCTAACAGCAGGACAGTTCGAACACTCGACTGCTAAAGCGGCTTTCTGCGCATCCTTAGTTGTGCGTAAAAGACAGGACATGACCTAACACTCTTTCTAAACAGAGTCGGCATAAAGTATCAGACGTGTCGAAGCTACACATATTCAAACTTTACAGCAAAGTATAGCAAGATAATCATATGCAAAGAAGAAAGACGATTTTATTAAAATTAAAAGCATGACTACATGAGGGAAATCCAGTCTACAAGGATTTTCTTCATTTTCATGATTACATATGAGGGAAATCCCGTCTACAAAGGACTTCCTCATCGTCGTCTGAAGATCGCGCCCAGAATCTGTTCTGCCAGGTTCTCGCATGGGCAAAATTCTTTATCCATCTTCTCCAGCAGTCAGTCAGTAACCGCAAACTGACTAACATATTGGTCAATGGCGGAAGGATACAAAACTGGGCATAGACCCATCCTCCAACAGAAGAAAAGCAGAGTAAATCTGCTTTTCTACATCCAACACCATGACAGATTGAGTTGAGGTATTTCACCCAACTCAATCCTGGACAGAGCTAGTCTATCTGCTCTCGTCCACGGAGGTAACGGAAGAAGGCACCACTTGCAAGCTGTATGGTGAAATACGACCCTTCCTCTCTCCCGAAGAACCACCATACAAAGTTGCTGATTATCCTGAGCAAAGGAGGCTATGATATCCTTCAATGATCCATCGTTGCAGAGGACATTTGCTCGAAGATGCCATCTTTTTCGGCTCCGTATATGCTGGAAGAGCATGATCTCCTTCTTCCTCAAATCGACCCGACGAACTTCGGCCATCATCTCTGTGTGGTAAAGAAAGTGTGGGAAGAACAGGAAAACTCCTCAGCCTTTTTATAGGCGAAAGAGATCACACCGATCCCCAATAACTCCGCCATAAAGTCAGCCATGAAAGAACGTGTCAGGCTTGACCATTTCAGGCTCCATTCAGAGCATTTCGAGTTACGAGGAACAGTTCATGCTTCATTCAAAGCGTTTCAAATTACGAGGAATTTAAAAGCTTTGAAGGGGGACTTGTAGAAGCATGAAAAATACACTGGATAGCTATACGCAGCATGTTGATGCAGGGCAGCATAAACAGAGGACCTCAGAGCCATCAAACGTACAACAGAGCTTTTTTGCTGAGCACAGCATAAAAATATAGGCTCAAGGACCATCCGCATAATGCAGTATGTCCAGGCTGCTTCGGCGTAAACAGGGTGCTTCATCGCCTTTATGGCGTAAAACTCATCCGCTTTCAATACAACATTGAAGTGTACGAGGAACGCTTCGTATTCTTCGAAATGAACCTGTCAGATCATGCAATGAACCTGACGTCTGGACTCCTGACAAAGAGTACTGCACGACAACCCAAGCGACGGCTATAATGATGGCGCGGCACTGCAACCCAGGCTATCATTTACTGCCATTACCTTTGCGTAAACCACTTTTACACATACGAAGGAATACGCTGCCTAGTTTTACACAGGCAGATGTGAGCAGTTTACGCTCCACAGAAGACAAACAGCCTGCCACGTCAAAAGCTGCACTTCGTACAGGGCTCGAGACACGTCTCTGCATTTAATGCGCAGAGCGGTGACAGTTTCTCGAGGCACATCTCTGCATTTAAAGCGCCGAATACTGACAGATGCCCAAGGTATGTCTCTGCACTTGATGCACAGAAGGGTGGTAGACCTTCAAAACACGCCTCCTCATTTAATGAGCAGGATAATGGCGGATCTCCGTATTTAATGCAGAAGATTTGATTAAATGTTACCGAACCGTCGTTTAGTGACATCCCTTTTGCGTAAACTACTCTTACGCATATAAGGAAATACGCTATCCAATTTTACACAGACAGACGTGAGCTTCTTACGCTCCGCAGAAGGCAAACAGACCGCCACATCAGCAGTTACTCTTCGTACAGAATTCGATGCGCATATCTGTATTTAATGCGCAAAATGATGGCAAATCTTAAAGACAAGCCTCTGTATTTAATGTGCAGGATAGGGGCAGATCTCTGCATTTAATGCAAGAGATTTGATTATATCTCCAAAGAGCCGTAATTCCGGCTAAAACGTCCACATTATCTCGGCTTCTACGCCTGCTCGGTTTTTACGCCCACTCGGCCTCTATGACCGCTCGACTTCTACGCCTACTCGGCTTCTATGCCTACTTGGCTTCTACGCCTACTCGGCTTCTATGTCATAGTGACAGTTATTGGCTTCTACGCCAACCTCTTCTACACAAGGGATAACTATCTACGTGGCTTCTATGCCGTGATCTTCGCAGCAGATATACGCGTTTGTCCCTCATTTGGACACGCGTCACATGCTCACTCAAAAGGTCATTTATACGTAGGCATTGGTTATTTTAAACCATCATGTAAAAGGGTATTGTACTTTCCACTACTCGGTTTCTACGCCGACTGTGTGGTCACTATCACTAAAACTCTATAAATAGAGACCTCTATCAACAGAGGAATAGGTCGAAAAAATTGAAGGTCAAAAGGAGGAAGAAAAATTGGAGGTCAAAAGAGAAAGGAGAATCCAGAGCTCAGGCAAAGAGAAGGGATCGACGACTTTGGCATCGAGCATCCACCCTCTTTAGCAACCTTCGAAGCTGCTTTCTATCTTCCACGGCACTTCTTCAACATCGTGTGGTCCAAGGGCTAAAGTGATCGACTGCAGATCAGAAACCTATAACAATATTTACCCAGATTAAATAAATTGTACTTAGTCATCCTCGTATAGGATTAAATTATACAATCTTGTTTGTAAACATAAAAGAAGGACGGGTTTTCGTATAAGACCTCATTTTCCATATATTATCTTTCCGTTTATTATCCGAAATACCTGCAATGCTGCTCTAGGTGGCTGGTACATGTGAGTTCTCTTTGTAGCTTCTTCCTGGGGTACTCTGGCTGGTGCTAGTGGGTGCGATCATTTCTGGCTAGACTCTTTCTGGTTGATGCGCTCCATGCATCACGCTGCGGCAAGGACGTCAGTGTATGAAGTAGGTACAACGGAGCCGATCAATCTCTGTAGCTCAAAGCTAAGTCCGTCAAAGAACTTCTCCGCCTTTTCCTCTTCTGTCGGAATTAGAGTAGGGAACAAAAACTCAAACAGATGAACTCTGCATTGTACTCTTCTATTGTAATGTTGCCTTGAGTGAGGCGGTTGAACTTATCTCTAAGTTCCGCTTTGGCAATGGCTGGAATATATATCTCTTGGAAGAGTCTAGTGAACTCCTCCCAAGTGACTCATTCTGAGCCTAACCGACTCTCTTTGGATAGCCACCAATGATGCGCATTGCCTGTTAACTTCATCTTGACAGTAATCATCCAACGCTCTCTAGGAAGCTCAGTTGCTTCCAATTGAAGTTGAGTGTTTGTGAGCCACTCATGAACTTCAGTGGGCTATTTTTTGCCCGAAAAGGTACGTAGCTTTAACTGACAAAAATTTGAGATGGATCCCGTCGATGGTTGCCTGGATGGTGGGGTCGAATGCTCCAGTGCTGTCACTATGCTATTCCTCAAGTTCTCCGCTTGGCATTGCTGGGCCTCTTGATGAACCTGCTGTTGTGCTTGCATCATTGCGTAGAATATTTGGAACATCTGTTGTCCGTCCATAGGCTGTCCTGGTGGAAAAACTAGCATCGGTGAAGTAAACTACAGTGGTGGTGGAATGTCGTCTCGTCGGAACCTCGAGGCGCGATGATCTACTTGATTGCTTTGATGAATGGAGGAATCTCCACCCGGTGGCGTTACCCCATCGTCGTAGGTAACCATAACACCTTGTAGTATACCAGCGGGAGTCTCGTTGCTAGCTCGTGGATCTATTATTCTGCACACAAGTAACTATGAGGATCGTACAATGATTCAAAGCATGTTGCAAGTCAAGGATTATCTCGAATTCGGTATAGAGGTCAAGAACATATCAATTTATGGATGAGATCCTATAGTTTATTCTACTTAATTTGTAGGCTTGCTCGGTTCCTAAGTTGGAACCAAAGCAATAAGTCAACGACCTGTATGAGATACCATAAAAATCATGTCATGCCCCAGTCCCAAAATACCGAGGGACTAGCTAAAGCAATGGCCAGCAGCACAACTCTAATGGGCAAACCCAACTTAATGGACCCGTTAGAGTTCACTTAAGCTGCAATATAGATAAATAAAGTCTACTACTCCTGTCACAGTATATAATCTAAACTAATCTCATCAACAGACAGTGATCACTAATCTCATCCACAGACAGTGATCACAATACAAGGAGATAGAACAATCAAGAAAATAAATAAAGAAAACTGTCCATCACAAGTCCAAAGCTATATAGTGTTAACGGGAACAACCAGTCATCGAAACTAAAGAAAAGAAACATCTATCCAGTGGTCACATAAACAAGTCTCAATATCTATAGAACATAAAAAATAAATAAAATAGTAACTATGCTCAAGAAAAGTCCTCGAGCACAACCTCGTCCTCTGATGCAAGTACTGCTCCAACATTAGATCCTATCCCGTAAACCTCGGGGAAACTCTCCTCAGCTATACCTGGGGACATAATCTGGATCCAGGTCCTCAGGAGACATAGCGAGGTACAAGAATAACTCAAGCCAAGTACAGTAAATGATAAAAAATAATGAAAAGATGTGTGCTCAGGGTATCTAATATAATCCATCTGTGTATACAAGTAAAAACATACTCGTCCGCTAAACCACCGGGTTTCATATATATACTAGGGGTACTAGTGATAGTAGTAATAATAATAGTAGGTACGTACAAGCCCCGTCAAGGTACTTGCAGTACTATAATACTAGTAGAGTTTGGTAGCCCAACGGTACGGTAAGTTCTTTCCACCCCTATGTATCTCACCCATCATGTCAAGAAATGCAAGACAATCTCTATCTATCAAGTCAAGATGTAAATAATAGCACTAGTACAAGTCTCCAGCCTTGTCCTAAAATAGAAGCCAGGATCCTCGAATATCTCAAGAGTGGATCATGTGCATGAAAGTTGAGTACAGTGTCTTATGGTAAATCATGCAAGAGTAGCATGAGTAGGTAAGCGCTGACAATACAACTAACGATACCCAAACTCCACGTACGAAAGTCGGCACCCGAATGTAATCCGAAAGCTAAGTATCGTGGTGGTCCTAGGTCATAACAATTACAAGCAATAAAAGAAACAACAAAAATAAAATAACTAGAGCACAATCTACTGTGAACAAGGCAAGGTACACTTGCCTTCTGTCTGCTGCTGCGATGTAGCGAGTCCCAAGTCTATGTCCAATGGTGCTGCATCTCCGACATGCCTTGTCAGTAATATATAAACAAATACTTAATTCTAATATTTACTACTTTTATATAAATCAGAGAGTCGTCACACTCTCGTCAACCACGTCGCTTTGTTGGTGCCAATGACACTACGCATGACTAGTGCGGTACGTCGTACGACATCGTACACCCCTTGTTACGTTCAACTATGACATGGAGAACACACATACATGTATATAATATATATAATATAACATTCTAATTGCATGCATATTTTTATATGTACATATTCGTTATATTACGCATGTAATACACACGTACAAGTTCCTTACAACTTAGTAATCAATTGGCCATAGTCTAAGACCTTAATATACATGATTTAATATATATATATATATATATATATATATATAAATCTGAAATAACACCCAATAATTTCTAAAATTAATATTAATATCTGAATTTAAATTCTTTAAAATACAATAACTCATATTGCATGCTACAACTTCACAATACCTATGAATGTGCTTGTATGATCAACTAGTTGGTTGCATGGATTATATACAAGAAATGAGGACTTTCTTGATCATGCATGGATGGGTTCTTGGTTCTCTAATATATACACACATATATGGAGGAAGGAGGGTTTGATCAACTTACCTAGTCTTGATGCCTATGGGGTTCGGTTGAAGTCCGACTGCTTTTCGACTTCATGAAAGAGTTACTCCGCCTTTAGGTCGACCCGTAGTCTACAGAGAGTGATCATGGGGTGGTAGAGAGGTGGCTCACATCTTCCAAGGGTGGATACCACTGCTGTGGGCTGCGACTAGGGGAAGAGGTCGGTGGTGGTGGTGAAGTCGGTGGTGGAGTTGTAGTCGGTGGTGGTGTTGTAGTCGGTGGTGGTGGTGTAGTTGGAGATGGAGATGTAGGAAAGAAGATGGGAAGAAGATGAGAAGAAGATGAAGAAGAACACATGAAGAGGAGGGAGGGGGTCGGCTGCTAGTTGCATGGGGGTGGGATCCCTAGGTTAGAATAGGTTATATACATATGTTGGTATTAAATGAATGGATGGATGGATGGATATAGACTAAAATCCAATGGTTAAAAGGAGGTGAGGGTGTATAAAACTTGTATAACCAGTGGAAAAACCTTCTTGGGCTGTGGGTTGGTTTCCTCTCTCCCATGTGGTGTACGTGAGGTACAATATAAGTAAAATGGTCCATTGGAACATGACGAAATAGGTAAATGCTGAATTTAGATTAAAAGAGAGTAAAATATGGGGTTGGGTGTGGGAAATATAGTGTTTGGTGTGGAAAATATAGGAGATGGGTGTGTGGTGTTATGCATGGGCTAGACCAATTGGTTTGAGGGTTCAAGTTGGGGTTCGGTCTCGGTTTGGTTTAATTATTCAAGAAAGGTCAACTTTTAACTAAATAATTGTGTACGGTATTTAATATTATTTTTGGAGCCTGTAGAGAATCGAATAAATGTAACATAAAAGTCATGCGCTTAGTAGGTCATGTTTGGCTAGGGGTTATATAAATCAGTTTCAAAATTTGAGGTCACGTTGTCCATCTAAATTGATTGCAACGAAAAAATGGGTTTCTAAAATCAATTAATTATTTTATAACGCACTAATAAAATACTATTACTTTTTAAATAAAATAAAATATACCAATTTTACTGTAATAACCCTTATTGAATTTCAGGGGGATTACATTTACTCCGTTGATGATCTTACTAGGGCAGGGAAATGCTTCTTCTCTCTTGCCTGTTTGTCTGCCTCTCTCTGTGCATCTCTTTACGTGAGTATACCACCCTGATATTTATAGCCATCATGTTATATGGTGCGCACGCATGTACAATGGGCACATTGATGTTGGGAGCTGCCACGTGTACATCTTTAACAGGATGTAGTTGCAACGGTGAGAGCGAGTCCAGGCCGAGCTGCCACGTGGACATTTATTGCGATTTACTATTGCTGAAGATCTGGGCGGTTCTCATCTTTTGTTTGCATGACTTGGTCATCTGACACGTGGCCCACACTTAGTTGGAGAGAATATCTTCAGTTGCAATAGAAAGATTTTGTCTCAGGGAGCACTGCCACATTCATGGAATATGGGACGCATGTGGCTAGAGACGCATGGGACACATAGAATCTGGGACGTATGTGGCCATAGATGAATGGGATGCATGGAGTCTATGACACATAAGACACATGGAGTTTGAGACGCATGTGGCCAGAGACATATGGCCTCATTCACGTAGTGCTGCTCGCCTGTCAGGAGTCATTATTAGGCTGACGAGAGCTTCTGTCATTTAGTGTGCTCACATTTTCCAAGGCATTTAAAGTGCCTTTTTGTCAGGATTATGTGTCAGACGCGATCTTGTTGTCAAGATACCACGTCAGATCCATATGCGGCTAATGCTTCTTTTGACAACCTGGGACGCATGGATGTTATTTTTTGGGGCTGCATGGTGACTCTGCGGCCCAATTTCTCTTGAGCTGACTATGGGGTGCATGGTTGTTGGATGCATGGATGCATATTTTCCATAATTCTACAAAAATATGATCTATTGTTCTAGTACTTGATCTTAGTTTCTATATTCTTCCCTATAATGCAGAGGCATGGATTCTTACAACTTTTCTTTTGCACATAGTGAACAAATAAATGTCATTAAATGCATACAAGTCCTAAGTTCAAGGATGGTAAAAATAAAAAATATAATAGGATATGAATGGGGATTTTAATATGATTAATAGAATACAAATTAAAATCAAGTTAAATGAATTAGGGTTAGAGTTATGTTAGGGTTTAATTCCTACACTAAAAACTATCAGATTAGAGTTATTTTTAGGGTTCCTACACTTAAAACTATCCTTAACATCCTACTTACAATCGTAACACATAAAAAACCACAAACACCTTTACCTATATGGTATGTAATTTAGAGACCAGATTGGGTCACACACTTGGCTATTTGTAAACAATAATCCTATTTTCTCGGGATTAGGTTATTAACAGAATTTATATGGTGTTTAGGGTCGGCCCCAATATACACTCTGGACAGAATATATCATTTATTTGACTTAATCGATACTCGAACGAATTAAGTATTACAAATACATATAGTGATCTAAGCCTCACATCCTCCCTTTTAAGGCCTTGTGAATGAGGTACTTACAAATCATCTTTTGTTGTTTATTATATTATAAAAAAATATAAATTATGACTGAAGTATTCTCTCCCTCTCCAATGATGCAGTCTACAATCACAAACAATCTTAATTACCCTCACTCTACTTATTATTTTCTTATATAGAGTTATGTACGTGTCTTGATCCATTTGCTCGAGGCACAACATGTCTTGACCCGCTCCCGTTATTTGTGATACGAATACGTAGCCAAGCCCAACCTATGTTGCATCATAGACACAAATATACTGTCATGCCTAAATTATAATATATGTTCAATAACTTGATCACAATTCTATCTTTGCTCATTCACAACAATATAGGATAGCTTGTGGTGCAAGTGGCATTGATGTAATTAGCTTATATGCTAACGACAATCTACTTGCAAGCCCATCAAATTTGATGACAAGGATTAATGTACAACACATTATATTTTATTAGGCTAACTATTGATGCAGTGACACATTCATGACACATATACATTATGAATTGATAACATCGTTAAAGGGAAGGATTGTAAATTAGGTAAGATTCATTGTGTTCATATATGTATATCTCTATATGCAACTGTTTACACTGCCATAATATGCTCTGTATTTTTGCTTCTAAAATGTTAACGAATCCAAAGGCAAGATTATAAGGACCACATAATAATTTTTAATAATTTTTCTCCTCTTCACATGTTTATCGTGTTGGTTTAGTTGAGTTGGCTAGAGGCCACTCACCAGCACATGACAACGTACGGACCTCCCCCAGTTCTATAGGTATACGAAGTTGCTTGGATAGTTCTGAGGCGTTGAAGAATTTATTGGACTTGCTGGAACTTTTTATGCAAATATGTGGAATTTTTTTGTTATAAAGAACATAATGTTTGGAATATCATTATTTGTACAATTCTTGAGTCATAAGCATTGTGGCATGTTTTATTTTAATTAGATAGGGAGTGCTTGTAATCGAGTTGCTCTTTTGGTTTCAAGCCAATAATTCTATTGTAATATTATTAATAAAGAGAATTATTTCGTATATCTTGTGTCTATTCAACTTTTTAGCTTAATTATGATACAAAGACTTTGTTTCTGAGATGTTCGATTGCCTTATACAAGTAAAATTTAGACTTGTACGACCTCATGCTCAATGACAACCTAGCGATTCAACATAATTGAGGCGTGATAGGTTGTTGGCTTCTCATTAGCATCAACAACACCAACAACATGAGCATAATATCCTGCTCAACTAATGATTATAGATAGCCTTAGAGAGGCATGATTTTGGGTTGGAAAGTAGATTTTGTTGTCTCAACGCTCATTTTTTTAATGACACGAAGGATGCCATCACTTTAGATACTTGGCTGCAATATATATATATATATATATATATATATATATATATATATATATATATATATATATATATATATATATATATATATATATATATTGAATAATTAAATAGGATAAAATAAAATTTTCAAACGAATGGATCTTGACTCAAGCTGTGCCTACAAGATCGATTTTGAACATAAAAATTGATCAAATTATCCAGGCTCAAGATGGAGATGTGGAATTAAGATTTACTCCGCAAGATGTAACTAGAGTTTCTATGTCTAGTAACAGAAAATTACCTTCCATAATAGGTTCAACTTCCTCAGATAAAGAGAAAAAAGTTAATAAAATCAAAATTACTGATGTTGTAGTGTCACATCTAATATATAAGGTAAAGAGTAAATTAGACTCCCCGACATTGTCGAAAATGGAATTTGCTACTGTTTAATGGATTTTACAAAAAATCAAGAAGTACGGAACATCCTCAATAGGATGTACTATAATAATATTGAATTCCGAATATGGTTTGAGAAAACCTATTCAATAGAGAAAATATATGAATTTAAAGATGAATACTATAATCATCTTAGAAAAGTAAGAAGGACAAAATCCTTCGTCGATTGGTTTATCCAGAATTACATGGATACTGAATTAGCATAAATAAATATGCTAGAAGAATACTATAAAGTTTGGAATACTGATACATGATCTAGTAATAATATTACAAGATCGATGTATCTACCAAATGAACCAATTAAGCTCACTATAAAAAATTTGACAGAAAAAATTGATGCTGCCTCTTTTATTAAGAGTATTGATAGTAAAGTAGAGACTATCAAAGAATTATAGAAAGCCTTAAGGCAGAATAATTATTGAATAACAATTGACCATAATAGAGCAAGCCTTGGATAATTTATTGCACAAATTTAGTGCAAAAAAATATTTAGATCTTTCAGGAATGCCTTTTTTAAAGGAGACCACAAATATCTCTATTAGACCTCCGACGGAAGTAAAAGATTATAAAGTAACCAGAGCTTCCGAGGTTACTAAAGAAGACAATAAGGAGCTAATATCTCAATTCAGAAAGTCTAATATCTAGACTATAAATGCTGAAGAAAAAGAGCTTAGAGAGATAATAGCTCAGACAAAAGAAATTTTTTTAATATGTTAGTGATAAAACTAGCAAGAGTAAAGAGGCTATTAATAACTTTCAGAATAGTCTAGGTTATCAACGGATAATCGTCCCAAGTGACTTCTGAAATATCAGAAGATGATCAGCAATCTAAATTTTTTGTAGATTTTGATAAAAAATTAATCCAATCCAGATTGATAATCTACAAAAATCATTTGCTGATATGAAGCATAATAGTAATATTAATACTCAGATTCAGGCTATTAAATATAACAAGCCTAATATGATAAAATACTATTATAAAAGACCCACTCCAGCTGATGTATTATTCGAAGAAAATGATACGATAATTCAGAATCATTACAACGGAGGAGAAATCTATGAATGGAACATAGATGTGTTAACTGATAAACAAATTCATGATCAGTTACATCGAATGCTGATGTATTCTAATGTTGCTAAGGCTAATGGCAATAATGATAAAAATACCGCTCAATTTATTACTTTTGATTTTACCAGCATACTTCGGGGCTGGTTGTATAGACTGTATGAGTGAAGCCCAATGGCAAAAATATTAAATACCATCAAAACTGAGACAAATAAAACTAATAGTACTCATATAATGAAACAAGATGTTGTTTATACCTTAATAATTATAATATTGGAACACTTTAATTGGGAAATTTCTGATCATGGAGAAAGAGTGCGAACTCTTCTTCAAAATTTAAGGTGTCCCACTCTAACTCACTTCAGGTGGTACAAAGATACTTTCCTGAGTAGAGTTATGTTATTAGGTGATGTAAATAATGCCCACTGGAAGTCAAAGTTTATTGATGGACTTCCTAATTTATTTGCTGAAAGAATACGACATGAATTAAGGAACCAAAATGTGTTATTCCTTGTTCCAATTACACTTATGGTAATCTAATCAATAAGTGTATCGAAGAAAGATTAACTTTATGTAATGACTTAAAGCTAAAAAATCAACTGAAATATCAAAGAATCTTCGAGAGAAAGTAACTGGGAGAGTTCTATGACCAGTTTGTAATAGATACTTTTAAATCTCCTAATATAAGGTAGAAAACGAAAGTAAAAGATTATAGAGAATACAAAAATCCCTATAAAAGAAGAAATATGCTTCTAAAAGGCCTGAAACTACTGTTAATAAGGATAGTAAATACTCTAAGAAGAGAAAATATTCTAAAAGAGTAAATTAGTAAAATATTATAAATATGGTAAATTAGGCCACTATGCTAACCGATGTTACACAAAAAAATTAGAAAAAATTAAAGATGAAGGGTTAAGAAAAATTATGTATAAACTAATAATAAATTCTGATTATAAAGAGAGTTCATCCAATAATGAATCCAGTAACGTCTCAATTAATGAATGTGGTACTGATTATGAATGCAATAATTTTTTTTACAGATAAAGACGTTAACTACTATAAATCAATAGTAGAAATGAATGAGTTATCAATAAATACTTTAACCCTTGATGAGAGAAAAGATATAATAGAATCCCTACTAACTGATAATATCAGTTCTAAAATTAAATAAAAAATAATTGATTTAATATGAGATGAGTCAAAAAATAAAGTTTCGACTCTGAATGAAGCCTACACTTTGGCTGAACTAATCTTCAGATATGGAAGTAAGCAAACAAAACCTGTTACTATGCAGGAACTTCAGTCTGAAATAAAAACTTTAAAATATGAGATTAAAATGTTGAAATCTCAAGATAAACTAATCCAGAAAAGACTGGATAAATTTGAACTAGATAATATGTCTAGAAATAATGCCACTCATTAGAAACTAGAGAATCTTCTGCAGGTCCTTTTAGACCAGAAGAATAAGGAGATGCAAGATTACAATCTGTTCAAATGGAACAACAGTTAAAAAGAAAAAAAATCTTGCAAAAGATGGATCTATTCCTTACCCACAAATAGTATATTAGAATAAATCTACTCATTAATAATGAGTACTATATAACAAATTTGATAGCACTAGTTGATAGTGGTGCTGACCTTAATTGTGTCATTTTAATAAAATATTGTGAACGAACTACTCTGACACTAAGTGCTGCCAATAATAAAATACTAACTACACCTTACAAAATTACTGATGTAAATATTTGTAAGGACAAAATATGTATACCTTTATATCTAATAGTTGTAAAAAAAAAAAATTTAGCATGTTATTTTAGGAACTCCTTTCTTAGAAAAACTTATATCAATCAATGAGATAAATAGAAATGGTATTATTACCACTTATAAAGGCAAAAGAATAACTTTTAAATTTATGACTAATCCAATTATTAAAAATTCTCAATGAAGTTACCCTTAAAGAAAATCAAATAAACTTCTTAAAAGAAGAAATTGCTCAAGTTAATATAACCCAACAATAAAAAAAGTTGGAATTTCAAGAGAGGATAAAATAAGTCGAAGAAGACTTTAACTTGTAGTAGTATCCCTAATGCCTTCTAGGATAGGAAACAATATATTGTTTCTCTCCTATGAAAAGAATATTCCGACAAAAGCAAGACCTTATCAAATGAATCAAGAATATCTTGAATTATATATAAAAAATCCAAGAATTATTGGATAAAAAATTAATTCATAAGTCATACTCCCCAAAGAGTTGCACATTATTTTATGTTAATAATAATGTTGAGAAGGAACGATGTGTTCCTAGACATGTAATCAATTATAAACCTTTAAATAAGGTTTTTAAATGGATCAGATATCCAATCCCTAATAAAATGGACTTACTTAATAGAGTATCCAAAGTGAGGATTTACTCTAAATTTGACCTGAAATCAGGTTATTGACAAATTCAGATTGGCGAAAAGGATAGACATAAAACTGCTTTTACTATTTCTTTCGGACACTATGAATGAAATGTAATACCATTTGGACTGAAGAATGCTTCTTCAGAATTATAAAATATTATGTATGAAATATTTATTTAACATTCTAATTTTATATTATCTTATATAGATGACATACTTATCTTCTCAAATACAATAGAAGAATATTTTAAATACCTTAATGTGTTTAAGCATTTGGCAATCAAAAATAGTTTGGTTTTTTTGCCCCAAAATGAAGCTTTTAGAGCAAAAAAAATTAATTTTTGGGACATAATATTGTGAATAACACAATAATTCCAATTGATAGAAGCATATAATTTGCTTCAAATTTTTGTAATGAGATAACTGATAATAAACAGTTACAACCATTCTTAGGTGCGTTAAATTATGTATTTGAGTTTTATAAAAATATCGTTAATGATAAAAAAAATTTGTATCAAAGACTAAAGAAAAATCCTGCTCCATGGAGTAATGCTCACACTGAAGCAATAAAGTTAATTAAGCAATAGGTCAAAAATTTACCTTACTTAAATTTAGCCAATGTTGAGTGGTTTAAAATTGTAGAAACAGATACCAGTAATATTGGTTATGGTGGAATACTAAAACAACTTAATTTTGGCACTAAAAAAGAAGTGTTAGTTAGATATCATTCAAGAAAATGGAATGATACCCAAATAAATTATTTCACTATCAAGGAAGAAATTCTTTCTATAATACAATGTATTCATAAAATTTAAGATAATTTGCTTAATAAAAAATTCTTATTACGCATAGATTATAGCTCATCTAAGACTGTCTTAGAAAATAATGTTAAAAATTTAGCATCCAAACAAATATTTGCTAGATGGTAAGCATAATTAGCCATATTTGATTTTGATATTGAATATATTAGAAAAAAATAATAATTCACTTTCTGACTTTCTTACTCGTAAATTTTTGTAGGAACATGAATAGAAAGGATAAAGGAAAGCAACCATGGGTTACTCGACCCATGACTTCTGGCTCCAATGAGTCAAGAAATTCGAAGAAAACTGTTCTTGAAAAAACCGCAAAATCCTCTAATGGAGGAATTCAAATATAAGAACCGGAGGAAACTAATGTAACCTCTTACAAGCAAGCTGTTGAAGTAGAGACAATCTTCACTAAAAAAAATTATTCTGAGGAGATTATTAAATTAGAAAAGACAAATATTCTGTCATGATCCGCATTCGGTGTAAGGGCACGAGTACGTGGGTACGTCCAACCTATGCCGTAGGATCGGCGGTAGAATGCTGTCTAGGTCAACAATGCTATCTAAATATCTCACACAATATATATAATATACCTGTCAAGATATCTTGACTCCAACGAAGGATAATATAACAATATGATAATTAGTAATCAATCACAATAAAACTAGAGGAAGATATGGCACGATATGGAATAGAAGAAATAGAAATTACAGATCATAAATACAACCCATAACCAAGTCTAATAGACTAGCACAATCACTATTAAAATTTGCTAAAATAGTGACATTTTTAGCGACGTTCCTTACTGACCTCGCTATAATTTATGAATTTAGCGATGCAAGAAAGGAACATCGTATAACATCGCTGTTAGCGACTATTCACGACCCTTAACGACTACAAAAAATATTACAAAAGCACATGTCGTCAAATGTCGTAAAACGTCGCTATTATTTTTATTATAGCGATGTTTAGTAATATAATTTTCTATACGTCGCTAAATACTATGAAATCAGTGACGTTTAGCGACGTCTTTAAAAGACGTCGCTAAAGTTTTTAATATAGGGTTTGAGTTTTTATTTTCCCTTCAGTCGTTTCGTTCCACCCAAATCCCCCAAGAACCCCTCGCCCCCGCCAACCCCCTCAGTCGCCCGCCCCGGCGTCGCCCTCGCCAATTGTGCCTTAGCCCCCCTCTCCAGTGTCACTCCTCCTTCCCCCCGGCATTCCTCCTCCCCTCCGGTGGTCGCAGTCTCCCCACCGACGCTCCTCCTCCCTACCATCGGTCGTCCTTCCCTTCGGTCGATCCCTCCTCGGTCAACCCCTAGCCATCTCGGTAAACCCTAACCCTATCTCTCTCTCTCTTGTAGAACATACACATCACAAATACTAACATTGACCCTGATATGACACACATACGCACACACTTTCACAGACACATACATGACACAAACACACACACACACACACACACACACACACACACACACACACACACACTAATACGGACATATTTATGTTAGACACGGACACAAGACACAGACACTGACACACACATAGACATACAAACACTGACACAAACACACACACACACACTGACACACACACAAGCCATATTTTAATTATATATATTTCTTTAAAAATTCCTAATATAGTGTGATTTAACTTTCTAGAATTATATGTTCATTTGTAAAAGAAATATAGAGATAGAAAATTCATATGTGTATGTGTATGTAAAAAAAAATTATAGTATAGTGTGATTTAAACCCTATTTCTTATACGATAATGTTGAGATAAAGTTGATAATCATGCGACTATAATTTATATTTTAGCATTTGTATCAAAGGACAAATAGAGTTGGTTCAGAATTATAACACGTATTTAGCGACTGTAGGAGATATGTATGAAATTGGTGGGCTTGTAAAGAGGTAGTATATATATATATATATATATATATA
The DNA here is from genome assembly GCA_036927795.1 of Iris macrosiphon. Taxonomy (NCBI): domain Eukaryota; kingdom Viridiplantae; phylum Streptophyta; class Magnoliopsida; order Asparagales; family Iridaceae; genus Iris; species Iris macrosiphon. Next base: position 122,167,221 of record JAYESA010000004.1, read on the forward strand.
TATATATATATATATATATATATATATATATATATATATATATATATAATATGAGTGTCAGGGTCTTTGTATGAGAGTACTGATAGAGTATTAGTGTGTGCCCCCATATCAAAAATAACCAAGGACAATATTATAGTATACACGGACACGGGAATGACTCTTCAAATTTGAGATACGATACGATATTGGCTTCTTCTAGAACTCGTATCCAACTTGGGTTAGAGCAGTGTCAAACCTATCCTTGACACAAGAGTTCGTGTTCGGGTATTTGTGGCACGAAATTGGTATATGTATCATGTAACTAGGTTTATGTTACAAGCTAGATAAATATAAGTTAAGTGGTAAATAATTTTATATAGATAATATTTATTATAAAAGTAGAATAACTAGGATCCTGAGGAAGATAATGAACACGTGAAGATACCTATTTAGTAGGGTTTAAAATTAGAGTTGTCCATATGTCTACTAGTTTTCGGATAGTCACCAATTATAAAACGGATACTCATGAACTATGATATGGATACTCATGCATCAATAGGAGTTGTTAATTACTTTGATGAACAAGTGTATCCATCTTTGCATCAATTTGGATAATATACTTGAACGATGTCTATTGATGTTTTTATAAGTATCTAGAAATGGATCTGAATTAACTACCTGCATCATCATTCATGGATGTATAACCGTTATCCTGATGACATGTGTGGCGTACGAGATAAATTCATACAGGGGTGGAATAGTTCCTTCAGTTTGCCAAGGCATTTCCTCAGTACATGGACGAAACCAAAATTAAGTATCGTGCGTAAGATATCGCAACTTGAAATATCACTCATAAGTGGACGTGACATATTATTTGTACTTGAGGGATTTTACGCTGAATTACTATCAGTGGACCTCACACAGAGAGCTTGTGTCTTTAGCATCAGAGCCGGAGCCTTATATGGAGACGTATATGGATGTCTATGACCATGCTGATTATGACGACTGGTGCATGAACATAGTTTTTGACGCTGTTGGGCCTAGTCTCGATCTGGACAATTATGATGCAACTGAGGAGGCACCGAATGCCGATGCTGCAAAGTTTATATAATTATTAAAGAATGCAAGGACTATATTATATCCTGGTTGTAAGGATCATTCACCGTTTGAGGTGGTTACAAGATTGTTGAGCATCAAGTCCGATTTCAACATATCGCAATAATGCTACAACCAACTGTTGGAGTTGATTATAGAGATCTTGTCGGCGGGTGCTAATTTACCTAAAGACTTCTACCAGTCTAAGAGGATAGTGAGATCGCTCTGGATGAGATACGAGAAAATTGATGCATGTCACAACGGGTGCATGTTGTATTACAAAGACGATAAGGATGAAGACGTATGCCAATTTTGTGGTGCTGATCGCTATAAGGCAACTAGTACATGAAGGCCTGCTGGTGCAAGAAAGATGACCGATTCGATGTACTACTTGCCTTTGATATTGCAGTTTTAGAGGTTATTTATGGTGAAGGAGACTGCCAAAAATATGAGTTGGCACAGACGAAAACAGATTGAAGGAGTATTGGATCACCCATCTGATGGAGAAGCATGGAAGCACTTCGATCGAGAGTATCCTAATTTTACATTGGATCCACGTAATGTAAGATTGGGGCTCTCGTCCGACGGTTTTACCCCATTCGGACTGCTCCCAGTATTCGTGTTGGCCTATGATCGTCACCCTGTATAACCTGCCGCCTTGGATGTGCATGAAGACTCTGGCTATGTTCTTAATCGTTATTATTTCGGGTTCGAACAATCCTAATAGGAACATCAATGTGTACTTACAACCATTGATAGATGTGTTGAATCAGTTGTGGGAAGTATGAGCCAATACGTACGATGTTTCAAAAAAGCAGAATTTTTTTATGAGGGCAATACTTATGTGGACCATCAACGACTTTTCAGCTTATGGCATATTATCAGGATGGAGTACTCATGGTCATCTCTCATGTTCATATTGCATGGACCGCACTAGGGTTTTCTGTTTGAAACACGAAAAAAACTGTGCTTCTTCGATTGTCATCAACAATTTCTGCCGTCTGATCATCCATTCCGGAGGAACATGAATGCATTTTGTGCCGGCATTACAGAGAAGGAAAATCTACCTCTAAGGTGGCCCGAAGACACGATTTGGGAAGAGGTTAAAGACTTACCAAGTGCTATCGAAGAGCCTATTAAAGGGTACAAGTGCGATGGATTTGGTCACACTCATAACTGGATGAAGAGGAGTATATTCTGGGACCTACCATATTGGAGTACTAATCTGATCAGACATAACCTCGATGTCATGCATATCGAGAAAAATTTGTTTGACTACATAATTAATACCGTGATGGACGTAAAGTGAAAGACGAAAGACAATTCCAAGGCCAGGTTGGACTTGGAAGGAATATATAGACGCCCTGCGTTGCATTTGATAGAGGAAGGGAATTGAAAGTATAAGCAGCCTAAGGCAATTTTCTCACTGGATAAAGAGGATAAAGGAAAACTATGTGGGTTGATTCAGGGACTAAAATTTTCAGATAGGTATGTGTCAAATATGAGAAGATGTGTCGACCCAAAGGAGAACAAACGGACGGGTATGAAGAGCCACGACTGTCACGTATTCATGGAGAGGTTAATTTTGATTATATTTTGGGAATTCTTACCGTAGGTAGTTTGGGATCCTTTAACAGAGGTTAGCATATATTTCAGAGATCTTTGTTCTACCAAGTTGATCGTCGATTGTCTAGAAAAGAAAGAGAGGGATATTGCGTTAACACTGTACAAGCTTGAAAGAGTGCTCCCTCCTGGATTCTTTGACTCCATGGAGAATTTATTAATTCATCTTTCCTACGAGGTACGTATCGGTGACCCTATTGATATAGGTAGATATACCCGCTCAAACGTCAACTGAACCATCGAAAGAGAAAGGTAAAAATTAAGGCAAGGATTGAGGGTTCTATTTATGAAGCCTATATTCTTGAGGATATTATAAACTTTTGCTCGATGTATTTCAAGCCGTATGTTGCTACTACTAGAACAAGAGCTCCGAAAAATGATGATGGATATCATGAATCTAGTGATACAATATTGAAAGTATTTAATGCTTTCGGTAAGCCTTCGGGCAAAATGATGAAGAGATATATGAATGACGATGAGATAAGGGCTTATCAGTTGTATATATTACTCAACTGCGATGCGGATAAAGTAGAGAAGCTAGAGGGGTAAGTAATTAATACGTCAACGTTTAAGTTATCTTAATGTAATATTATACGCTAATATTGTTACACTAATCGGGCGATATTTTGTTATTTTTCAGCATATTTAATGAAGATGTGAGGTCGATGAGACCAAACATAACAGATAAAAAAGTAGACCATAAAATGAGACTTTATTTTCCTTCTTGGTTGAGTGCATATGTAAGGATCTTTTTGTGTATGCACTTGTACAATATTTAATAGAACGTTGAACTTAATATCATTTCCTTGATATTTAGGTCGATCGTCCCTACATAACACTCGAGAATGAGTCTACTAGAACTCTAGCCAAGGGACCAATTTATGCCGTCAAATTCTGGCCAAGCTACTATGTGAATGGGTATAGGTTCAAGTCAACAAAAACCCCGATAAGAGACTGCTTCTTGGATCTCGATTCTAAGAAAAATAGTTATTTTGTATCAGATCTTCGAGCTACAAAGATGTCGATCAAGGCAATAATTTTTATGGCATCTTACGAAAGATTATGGAGTTGACATATAATTATGGAACAGAGCCTGCTAAGATCATGTTATTCAAGTATGATAGGTTCAATTCGATCCAAGGTCAAGGTTGGAAAATAGACAAGCATGATCTTGTGGATATAAACTATCGGCGTCGATACCAAGGCTATGAACCATTTGTCCTATCAAGCCAGGCTCAGCTCGTGTACTTCATAACTTATCCTAAACGGGGATCAACAAGGTCGAACTGGTAGGCATTATGCAAGACGAAAGCTAAAAATACATTTGACATTAACAAAATAGCTTATCAAGAGGATGAGCTACCTATTGTAACAAATATTATAGATGTTGACTCAACAAAAGTAGCTTATTACACGTCTAATCGTGTAGAAGAGGTAGAATTATTCGAAGAGAAAGACTAAGTAGATGAAAGTAAAGATAAGGAGGAAGAGGAAGAGAAGGACGAGGAAAACAAAGAAGATGAATTTTAAGAAGAGGATTACAAATAAAATAAAATCCATTTAGAACTCTAGCCATGTACTGTATTTTTAATGTGGAATATAACATCTATTTTAACTATATAGATACATATATTTGTATCTATTATTAATTATATTCTTTGTTTCTATCTATCTTACCAGATGACACCCATGACCTGAGCATGTGCACGTCTCTTAAAAGAGTCACCTCCTACTGTTAAAAAGAAAGTGATTGTTAAGGAGAAAGTGGTATCTCTTACTGTTAAGGAGGAAGTGATACCTCCTACTGTTAAATTGGAAGCGGTTGTTAAGGAGAAAGTGACAACTTCTACTATTAAGGAAGAAGTGGTACCTCCTATTGTTGGACAGGCACCAACTCAGAGGGAGAGTTCCAGTCACCCATCACCTATAACAGAGATTGATCACCTAGACGCTGCTTATGCGAAGTATCTAAGGGACTGTGCTCTGCCCCAGTGTATTGGATTTTCTTGAGAGATTGAGAAATTGGATAAGACTTATGGTGTGACTGTGATACTTTTATTGTGCTTATTATGTGATTGTGATTCTTTTTATTATGCTTATTGTGTGACTGTGATACTTTTATATTGTGTTTATTGTGTGACTGTGATATTTTATATAATTTTATGATATTTTGTAACCAAAAATTCAACGGAGGGCTGCTCCGGGTTTGTCTATTTTTATGAACTTTTATAAGTCTGTGTGTTTGTTTTATTATCATATGTTATTATTAGAATGGTCGGATGACGCGGATCATTCGGAGGTCGATCCTCTAGACGGAGTGCTCCTCCGGTACATGCTACTGGTTTCGGATCCTCCTCGCAGAGTACTCCAGTGTACCGATCTTTAGCGTCTCCGACTCTGTCGATGATACGACGTGACAGTACTCTTGGGACGAGTAGTTCTAAGCCTGAGACTACTCCCTTTTCTAGCATTCCTCCAACTGACGACACCATGGAGACAGAGGAGCAGATGAAGGAGGTAGAGCTGACTCTGTCTGTAAATGTTCATAGTGATCCTCCATGCGCACCTCCGGACGAGACGATGATAGAGATTTGGACCGTTGGACCTCAAAAGTAAGTTAATTAGTTAATATTTTGGACCGATGGGCCAAATAATTATATCTTTATATTCATGAATTTAATTATCGTTGTATAGATATCGTTCGTCGGCGGTACAGAGAGTACTGGGGGTATTTCTGAGGCAGAACTACGGTGGGCCTTGGATCAACTACTCAGATGCTCCTGAAGATAGGAAGGCATTCTGGTTTGCCCACTTCAAGGTAAAAATATATTTACTTTTAATATCAATAATTATTTATGCATATTATATAACTCTCTATCTTATTTTTTGTTAAAAATCTATTTTTATCCACCACACCGCACTAAGAAGATCGAGAAGCGGTTTTCTTTCGTCGCTGCAAAGCTGATCCATGATGCGATCAACGATCAAAAGGCTTATCATCTCGACGGAGCCCCGATCCACGGTTGGATCACGCCTGAGCAGTGGACTGCGATAAAGGCGAGATTCAGCAAACCCAGGTACATGGAGAGGTCAAAGATGGCAAATACGGCTAGGTCGAAGGCAGAAAAGTGGTATGGTGGCTCAATTTTCATGACAAAATATTTTCATCATCTGGTATATATTCTATTGAATATATATTATTTTAATAAAAACAGGATAAGATGTTTAATTTTAATAACAAACAATATAATTTTTAACATGTACAGAGGGGTGAGGACGCCAACATGGTGACCATCTTCCGGACCACCCATCGGAAGGACGAAAAGCTCATCGATGAGAAGGCCACACAAACCTATGTACGTTACGTTACCTTATGTTAGTTTTAATATAACTTTGAAAATATGCAAATAGATATCTATATAATTAGTAATAAGTACCTTAGACGTTAGCAACAATTTTCTAGGACGAGTATCTTAGACTATGTGAGCTGGGGACTGCTAGTGCACCTGCAGAGGGAGGGGCTGGTACTTCCTCGCAGCCCTCTATCGCTCCGTCGGCGGACGAGCTCTGGATGACCATCGTTGGTATTCTTCAGAGGGGTACGTACTACGGTACAAGATCCTACGATGCCTTTGTTATGACGTAGTCATCCAGGGCCCCCTCTGGCACTATGCATTCCTCGTAGCCTTTGCAGGCGTTGGTATGAGCCCAGGAAAGCGTTGATCGTCAGATTGCTGACCTGTGTGACGATTTACTACAGAGGATTATGGAGCAGCCCCAATCTCAGCTGTAGACTGACGATACGATGATCACCGTATATTTTAATGCGCTCGAGCGTAGCCTATTGGAGATTAGGACTCTGAGCCAGACGATGAAGAACAGCCTTACAGAGCTCAGGAGCCAGACGACATAGTGCAGCTTGGCGACTCTGGCCGCGTCTACGGAACGCATACATGCGGAGCTAGAGGGGCCGCATATGGCCATGAGCGACTCACTTGCGAGGATACATGCGATGCAGGATTTGTTGAGTCGGACGATAGAGACGAACACTTCGAGGATGGTATCTGGCATGGATTCATACAATGATCGACTGCTAGCATTGTAGAAGATACGCCCTCCTGGTCCGCCAACATTGACACCGACACCGATTCTATCGATTCTACTACCTCCTCTATCGGGATCGGTGATGCTTTCTCAGGAGCAGTATGGCTTCCTTTCATCACAGATGGGCGGCAGTGTTCCTCCTCCTCCTCCTAATCTGCAGTAGTTCTTATTGGGACTTTTTTAGTATATTTGTGTGTATTGGCCCATTCTTGGGTCTTTGATGTATTTATTTTATACTTTTCACTATATTATTTGGATGAGATGGATGTGACATTATTTTAAATTCATGTATTTATTTGTTGGGATATTCCTACGTGTTTCGATATTCTTGATGTGTTTGTGTATGTATCGGTGTTGAGTGTTCCACTGAAGGGGTCGACGAACCCAGAGAATTCAACGGAGAGTTGCTTCGGGTCTATTTATATAAACTGTAATTTTATAACTGCAGGCAGACTTTTATTGGAAAATAATTTTAGAAATTGCAAACTTTTTTCTGGTTTTTTTTAAAATTTAGCAACGTTCTGGGATGTTTACCAATGTGACTGTGTGTCGCTAAATTGTATTAAAACGTCGCTAAATAGTATCAGGGATGTCGCTAATTTATGTCAAAACGTCGCTACACATATTTAAAAAGTAGACATGGCAATTTCTGTCAGGTCAGCATTGGTGTAGCAAAATGTCGATGATAGTATCGATGATTTGGCGACGTTATGCGACAATATACAACGTCGCTGATATACCGACGTTGTGTAGCTGAACGTCGCTAATAACAAAGTATTTGCGACGTGTATGCGTCGTCATAAATATACGTTGCTATAGTGACGAATAGCGATGAATTACTTGTCAGCGACCATTGATTACACGACAACACCAAAACGTCACTAATTACGTCTCTAATATATTTTAGCAATATTTTATTACCTATTAGCGACATTTTTTGATGTCGCTAATATATATTATTTTGGTAGTGAATAGGCTCAAATATAATATCTGCCAAAATGTCTAGACTGAGACATATCCAATAAAATAAAGAAATAGCTAAGTCTTCTCAACAGCTGGATCTAGCTCAATATGCTCTACGAGTGTTATCTCAACTGGCTCGCCATCCTATAGCCTGTAATAGCTGGGACACATCTTCTCCAACTAATCATCTAAAAAATACATCCAGTCAGGATTGGAGAAAAGTACAAAACTCTGAAAGTAGTTCCAAATACATGGTAGAAATATATGACAAGTAATAGAAAAGAATATAAGATGCACAAGTAACTAGAAAATAGAAATACAGCTGAAACAAGCAAATAAATACAATAGAAACTAGAAAAGTAAATACATGCAATATGGAATGAACTATAAGTAAGAGAAACTAGAATACTGTCTATGTGATTTAGAGCACAAGTTCATTATGTGATCGGCTTGGATTATACATGATTATTCTACGATAACTCGATTATACGTGAGATGTATAATCGACAAATACATGATTACGCTAAGGATTTTAATCACATAACCAACTTCTACTCTCCCGTCCTAACTATTACTCATGGATCCAATCCTGACATGTTACGTACATGATTATAATATAAGCACACTAAGCACATGAGATAGTATGAGCACATGAATAAACACGAGCACAGAAATACCCGATGCATACGATAGAATACATCTGTAAGGAGTACCCGTTGCACATGGTAAAGGGGGATAACATCTCCTGACATGATCCATATAGGACCAATCCGTATAACAATGTGTCAGAATCAAGTATCACAGTTCTAGACAAGTAATATATACAGTATCATGTAATAAAAACTAACAGAGAGATGTACTCGCTTGTGATCCTGAGCAAAGTGTGAGAATTGAGGTCCAAGCAGGAGTCACAAAGATCTATTATGAATTCTCATTGTTACTTGGTGTATTGGAATGATAAACATGCTTAAAAGAGTTAAATATGCTTTCTAGGTCATATCTAAGCCATACTAGTCAAACTAGGTCATACACAAGTTTCTAGGTCCACACTAAGGTAATTAGTCCATATTAGTCACTAACTAGCTAACACTAGTCAATATTAGCTATATTAGCTAATAACACTAATATATCTATACACTAGATAATATGATACTCTATGTATCCATATACACATAACTTATATATATACTGCTATATATATATAACATCTTAATATTAGTTACTAACATAGTATCTAAATACCTTAACTATACTTAATTGTACACTCACACTAGTCATACCCTAACCTTACGCCTTTGGTGTCTTGATATAGTACTTAACTGATACTCTAAGTATCAGTCATTACCACCAAGCTAATAACTACACCTTACCTTATAATCTACCTCATACAGACACACCCACCCAAACTGCTACATAAGCTAAACACTGATACACTAGTACAGAAGTTAACCACTGACACTAATGGCAATAAGGATTCAGACCTCATTCCTTAGTGCTACTGCTCCTACCCTTGCCTTCATAACTGCTGCTGCAATGATCCTAATATTACTGTTTTAAACAAGTATTGTTCCTGCAGTAACCTTACACCTGATACATGTACCCCCCATCAGTTGGACAACTGATACACCTCCAGGGTCTGATCACTGATACTAACACTAGGGGTTGCTGTCAAACCCAAACAACAAGGTGTTGTTGCCACTGCCTAAAATCTGACCCCCATTCCTTGTATAATACAAATGTGGATGCAGTTGTAACTACTGCTTCTTTGATATACTATTCCCCTTATTGCACCCCCATACTGTTACAAGTGCACATCAGTATGCACTTGCACTGTGCTGTGCTGCACCCATTGCCCGACCCCCTATAAGTCTGATACTCCTAACCACTGCTGCTACTGCCTGTTATTCACAGGTCTGAGCATGCACCAAGCTCCATCACAGCAGCAAGTAGCTGCTCATCTATGTGAACAGGCACAAGCTTCATTACATCCATACTATAACCTCACATGTACACAAGCATCCCTTTTATAAACACCAATGCACACCCCCCCATCAAAGTATATATATATACACTCACACACATATATAACAATTAGTAAAGAGTTATATACATATACATATACATATATAGATATAGGTATATGAATTAATATCTACATTAATACATGCTAATAGGCATTACCCCAAACACATGTCGTGCACAAAGTGATACGCTAGGATAAGCTCACGATACTCACTCCAAACTTAACCAAACCTAACCCAAAGCCTACAAGCATGTCACACATGATGATTAAAGCCTAACAAATCATTAGTTAGCTAATCTAGGTGTCATAGAAAAATATAGCTTGTGTATCACACATGTCAAAGAAAAACCCCCAAAATTACCTCATATCATAAAGTATTGCGATACAACCTACTCGTATCAAATTATGAACACATAGCTAGCCTCACAACACTAATACAAACCTAAATAGATCTACTAAACCTAATGATAAATACTTGGTGCTCCAATCTTGAATTTTCTCTAAATTGGATACCAAACTCAATGTAAAATTCACAATAAAGGTTATTAGAAGCCCAAACTTTTTTTTATGGGTAGCCCTAATCCATGGGTGTATTCCTAATGCTTAATCACTACAATTAAAAGTTAATTAGAGGAGTAATCTCAAAATTTACCTATTGGGAGATGGATTCCCAATGCAAGCCAAGATGGACACAATATGACACAAGCTTCTAACCCCCAAAGTCTCCTCTCCAAGTGCTCTTGCCAATCTCAAGCTTCTAGTCTCCTTAGATTGTGAGGATGAGTAAATTTGAGAGGAATTTATGAAGAATTTGGTGGAGGGATAAACTATTTGGAAAAGGACACTAATTAGGAATTTAAATAAGATAAATGAATGGAGAGAGAGAGAGAGAGAGAGAGAGAGAGAGAGAGAGAGAGAGTTTCCTCCTCAAAATAAGGCAAGCCACCCTAGGCTTCTTTCCCAAGTAATGTAATAAGACTAGAATGCACTTTTGGATTGTCATGAAGAAATAATTAGTGGGAGAAGCTTCTCTTACTAATGAGGATTAAGTCTAAACTCTAATTAAAGGGAATGGTTAGCTAATTGAGTCTACATGGCTAGTCCAACTAATTGGTTAAGGTGTCATGTCAAGTTGGTTTGATCCACTTGGGTCTTGTCTAATTAAACAGTCCAAACTACTAACCTTTAATAATATTAGTTACACATATTATAACATTCATATTATGTAACCTCCGTATCCTGAAATTTGTGCTTAAATATTGTTATTAGGTTAATTTGGGGCTATTGGGATTTTTCCATAATTTTTAGTTAATTAAAAACTAGTAACCCTAATTTCCTAGGACTTTCAAGAATTTATTTTATGTCCAAACTTAATAAAAAATATCCCAAAATTTTATTTTGGGTTCTAAAGAGTCAAATATATTTTCTAGAATTTTTTGAGAATTTTTCGAATAATTTTAGCATTTATTTTGAGTTAATTATGAAAAACTAAATTAAAAACTAATTTCTGAAAAAAAAACCCAAAAAGAAATTATTTCTGCCTAGTCAGCCAATCGGGGCCCACCCGTCAGCCTCCTGCAGCCAACTGGGTGGGGCCCGCCTGTCAGCGACCGCTGTATGGGTGTGGGTGAAGCCGAGCCGAGCCGCATCCTAGTCCGAGTCGGACTGAGCTGAGCCGAGCCGGGGCGAAGCCAGACCGTTCGATCTGAGTGGGCAGCTACGGATGGCTGCCACATGGCGCTCTCCGAGCCGCGGCTGCTCTCTCTCTCCTCTATATATATATAATAGTTTAAGTTATTAATTTCTAGGGTTTTCCTTGAGCCAAATTTTGGAGAATTATCATCTAGGATTCCTTCATCTTCTATAGGTCATTACTCATAGCTCTGGACTCCAAACGAGGTCCAGTTTCTTGCGTTAGAATGATATTGAGGTTAGATTTCTGAATATATAAATTGTTTTACGAAATTATGAGTATTAAATTCTGGAAAATTCGTAGAGCACATTATGTCCGAAAATAGATGCGTCTCGATATTTTTGCGATTTCGGGAGAACCAGGAATCAGAATCATGAACCGTTTAAAGTTTCGGAAAGATAATGTCGAGATCATTGACATATGTTTTTTCCAGAATTAAATTCGAAATATTTGCATACTTTTAATTCTGTAGAACTTCTAGGTTAGAATTTAACCATCGGTGCACAATACAAAATTTGTATGTGCCATAATTTCCAAACGAATTTGAATTCGGATGAGCCATAAATTCCAGCATGTTTTTGATGCTGAAATCTACAGGAAATCATGCATGAAAGTTGAGTTTGTGTCGGTTGACTTTTCGGTCAACAGATCGTCTCGATTTGCGTGCCATGAGTCTCGAGTCGATAAAATTTAGGTTCTTTTGGGAAAAATTAGGTTTTGACCTAAAAATTAGAATAAAAAGATTAAAATAGAATTTTAGAGTAATTATTTCAGAATTAAATAAATTAAAATAAATTATCTTTTGATATGGTAAATTTGTAATACATAGGCTATTTTGGACTGTGACTTGGACTCTGATTCATACCAGCTAAGGACCCCAGGCGAGTACATTCTCTGATAGTTTCCATTATATTGATTATCTCTATAACTCTTGTTGTATAGCGTACATGACACTGACACTATTGTTTACACGAGTTGGCATCATTGAGACCTGTCACGAGGAGTCGTGATTGGAATCCATCGTGCTAGCTGGGAAAAAATAGGGATATATTAGTAGCTTATGTGATCATACCCAACTTTACATGCATCATAGCTCACCCACACCTCACGTCGGTGCAGCCTTACCATTACATGCCTCATCGCTGTTACATGTGGTTAGCCTGACCTGTTAGGGATGATCGCTAATCAATGTAATGAGTCATATAGTCCCAAGCCGATTACATGATATGCTGATGTTTCACACACTTAGTTTAGATGTTCTTGACATGCATCTCTAGTATATTGATCTAGCCTCTCTATATGTTCTAGTTATTGTTCTTGTACATACTTATATACCAGTTCATTGTTCTTGCGTGTACTTGTATTTCTATTTCATGGCTAGATGTACATGGATGATGACATGCACCAGTATTCCATTTATTCCAGTATTTCTATTTCCAGTATATCCATGCTCGTCAGTATTTCTTATTGCCAGTATTCATATCCGTCTTGTATTTCTTTATACTGTGTTATAGTTTTTGTCAATATACATGGAACTGCTGTTAGTGCTTGTACTTTGTTCCAATCCTGACTGGTTATTTTTTCCAGACTATGACATAGAGGACTTGTTTCTGACATACTTGGAGACTGTATGTTATTGATTGTAGGTTGACTATTTATTGTTGTTTAGACTTGTCTTGTATTTCATTGCTTGCTTCGATATCTCATCGTGCTCTAGTTTATGTGATTGAGTGTATTCCATATTATATTGTGATATCTGTGTCTCCTTATGGAGTTGGATATTCGTGAGAGATTGTTTAGATAGTACTGTGACCTAGACAGCGTTCTACCGCCGATGCTGCGACGTAGGCTGGACGTACCCACGCTCTCGTGCCCCTATACCGGGTTTGGGTCATGACATATTTTTAGTGGTGGCCCATGCAGGTCAGACTTCGTAAGTTGTATGATGTCGTGGTAGTACGATGTCTTAGTTGTACTACTGCATGCCTGTGATAGGATATAGGATAAATGATACTAGGATGAGAGAGGATACTCAATCACAAAAAAATTTGAGAGATTCCTGGGACGACCCTTGAGAATCTTATTATAATTTTTAATTTAAATCTTTTCCCTTGTCCCGTCCGTTCTCACTTGTTGTTATTGAACTTGATTCTTGTTGATCAGTTATTAAATTAAAATCTTGGTATCATTGTTGAGTTTGATTCTTGTTGACCAGTTGTTAAATTTAATTCTTGGTATCGTTGTTGAGTTGATTTTATATCGAGATGAATTTTACGGGCTAAAATTTACGGTATCATCTGATGACATATATTGATGAGGACAGTGAGAAAGGTAAAACGTCTACTTTGGTTATGGAACCTAGAGTTTATCGCAGCCATATTAGATGTCGTGACGAGAATGTAGGAACCTGACTTGGATGTACATACTGTAGTTATGAAACTTAGAGTCTCTCGCAGCCATATCGGTTGGCGTGGCAAAGATTCTAGATGACATGATTATAGAGTTGCATACCTTAGTTACGGAACCTGTCGTTTATCGCATCTATGCTTACTGGCGTGGCGAGGATTCTGAGTGTCATGATTTCGGATAGACGTGTTGCCCCACTGCACCTCCATTGGGTGGAGCACAGGATCAGAGAGTTGGAGCTAGGCCGCCTGTGGCACAACATCATGCCCCGCACCAGCAGAGGGATACACCCCAGCAGGGCAGGGCTTATGCGTTGACGGTCGAGGAGGCCGATGCTACGGGTGTCGGGTTAGCAGGTCTGTCTCTTTGTTCTTCTTCATGTCCTTCCCATTCCTTGTTGTGTGCTTCATTAGTACCTGTTAGACTTTTCTTTGTGCTGTGGTAGATAGTGTAGTGACCCTGATTGAGACTGTGATAACACAACCAGTAGGATCCTGATCTTGTATGTTGTTTAGGTAGAATTTCTTGACTATGATTGTTGGGGGTTTGACCTAGAGGGAGTGTGATTGACTTTAAATTTCGAGGACAAAATTTTTTAAAGAGGCTAGGCATGTCACCACCCTATTTCCAGAGCCGGGTATTTTTTTATTTTTAATTTAGTTAATTGTGTATTATTTATAATTAATTATATTTATATTTAATTAATGATTGTATTATATTTTTATTGATTATTTTAGGATTTTGGCTAGCCTGGACCCATGTCCGACCCAGCCCACACCCTTGTAAGACCTATTTTTGGGTTTAAAATATTTATTATATTTTTAGTGGGTTAGTTGGAGAGATTTGGAGTTAGTTTGAGTGCTTTTGGAACCCGAAACCCAAAACCAATTTAGGGGAGGACGAGAATTAGTGAACCCTTTATTAGGTGTGTGGCCCCTATTCCCAGCCCCTACCCGTGCATTTCCAGCAGCCCCACCCGAGAACCAGCAGCCCCCATCCCCATTTTCATCTTCCTCTTAATTCTTCTTCTTCTCTCCACTCTTTCTTCTTATTTCCTCCTCCCAACTTCAAGTAAGCATCATATTTCTCTTCTTTCTTCTTCTATTTTCTATGTTTGTGAACCCTAACCTTGCATTTTCCCTAACCTAGGTGGGTAGAGCTTAGATTTGGTGTTGGAGCTAGATTTGAGAGCTTGGAAGCTAGGTGTGGTGGATTTGGAGCTTTT